>CM042155.1:19541743-19551743 GCA_023376005.1 Doryteuthis pealeii
AGAGAGATTTCGATAGTTATACCGGCCCTCCGCCAACTCCGCGCCATGAGTAAGCACATGGATCTGTGCGGTAAGTAAGGAGGTGATGATAGGTTTGGTGCTCCACCTCAGAGGCAGACACAATCTCCTTTGTCCTGCGCTAGTGAAAAGGGGGTAGACTCCCTCGCTGACTGGCTGATACCGACATTAGCCACCCGAAGACTTTTGGCAAAAGTGTATATAATCTTAGACTCTCCCTCTATTTACCCTTGAATTCATTTTAAATTCTGTGTATATATATATAATATATATATATTATATGTGTTGTTGTGTGTGTGTGTGTGTGTGTGATTTTCATCATACTCTTAACGTCTTACAAAAAAACTGGCAAGTGCCTGATGTCCGTTGGCTCAAAATAGTTTATCTGCCCTGTGGACAGGATTTTAATCCCATAATCATTGCCACCCCCTCACTAGAGCAAAACATTTTGGGGAGCGGATCATAGAAACCGACTACCCGGTGCAGTTTAACCGTCATGCTGGACAATAGAAACTACAAGGGAATTATTTTTTGTATTTTTGTGTGACAACTTTGCTCTTTTCGTGTCGGCTGTCTTTTCCTTGGGTTGACTCAATAAATCCCCACGGAGTTGTCGTCTTCCCATTTTTTTAAACTTCGGTAGTTTGTTTTACTTTTTTCTTCTTTGTTTTCTTTTTTTTTTCTTTTTTTGTAATAAAATATTTCTGTCTATATTCAGTCTTAAGCTTCTTGTCACGATTATTCGCTTTTTTACTCTGCCGGTGTGTACTGCTCCGCCATTCTTTTGATAAGCAAGCTGTCAAAATGATTTCAATATCGAGAAGTCCGTCGTATATTCTTCCGCGTAACCCTCAAGTCTATTATACGACGTCTCTTGGGAGAAACTATTTTATTCCCATCATTAATTTTTAATTTCTTTAAAGTCAACATTTCTGTCTTGTCCAATTTAGAAGACGGATATTATTACTAGTGAGTTTGAATCTCACTAAGGGTTCCGTATTTCAATCTTTGGATTTGATGCATACATTGTTATATAAATCCGCTTTGGCTATTTGTTTTACTGGTTATGACAATGATGGGTTTCACTATAATATTATAAGACTCTGTAGCGAGTAAATGTGGTTTGATCAATATATTAAAGATATTTATTTTAATGTAAAGTCAATAGAATGTGTATATATGAATATACACATAAAGGTGTATTTTTACATTTCAATGGTCTTGTTATTAGATAAATAAATAAAATAAATAAAAAAGAAAATAAGAAATTAAAAAGAAAAAAAATTAAAGTAAAAAAATAGATTATTATTAAATTACTTACGGTGGTGGGAAATGGGGCTTTGTTAAATGTGTGCTTAAATTGTTTTTATTTTTTATTTTTTATTTTTTACTTTTCATTCCCCATTTCTTTATATATATATATATATTATATATATATATATATATATATATATATATATATATATATTATATATATATATATGAAGGTGTAAGTAAACAACACATGTGTTTATTTTTTTTATATAGGCTTTAAGCCGACAATATTTGGAGGATATGTGCTTAGTTGAAGTCTTACCTAATTTTGAAAATTAATTAGTTAATAATTAATGAATTTAGGCGGCATATATGTTCAAATGTAGGAAATTTTCTCGACTTGTTTAGCCTACATTTGAACATATATGCCGCCTAAATTCATTAATTATTAACAAATTAATTTTCAAATCAGATATGACTTCAATTAAAGCACATATCCTCCAAAAAAATATATATATATATATATTATGCGTTTAAAGTGAGGAGCTGATGGTAGGTGTGGCGATACACCTCAGACGCCGAAAAACAAATCTCTTTGTCTAGCGCTAGTGAAAAGGGGATAGGCTCCCTTGCTGATTGGCTATTACTGACTTTAGGCCACCCCGACTAAACTTTACTTTATGTATATATATATATATATATATATATATATATAACATGAATAACGCATGTGAAAACTTAATATATAGTATATATATATTATATATATATATATATATATAATATATAATATATATAGTATATAATTCCTTCGAAGTTTTCATAATTAAAAACCATAGAATTTCTAAAGTTCCGGAGAGGATTTTTTAAAATAAGTTTGGCTTTTATAGCTAGTCTCGACCAGACACATAGCATTCACAGTTAGTCCTGAATCGACTAGCAAACAGAAAGTAATTATATTTACTATCAATTGCCCTATAGCCAACACACATAATAAACAGATAATCTGTAATCCAGCATGCAACACTCGAATTCTAATACCAAAAGGAATTGAAAACAGGTAGCGGGGATTTACAGTTATGTTTGACAGCGAATTGTACTATTAGCCATTGCTGATAACACGTGACTCAAAGGCAAGATACAAAGGAATTATATTCCAGTTGGATTGTACAATCTTCATTCTGGTTGACCGCTGGTTTGTGTTCGAAATAAGACGATTCACGGCAAGGCCTACTGTTTGCTGAACCCAGCCTCCCTCCCTCCCCCGATACCGTCCCACACCCTAACATCAATTGCTTTCCGGCTTTTCTTACTTGATTCGCCGAGATAGAATAAAAGACCAAACATCCATCTTATTTCTTTTTCAATCTAAAACCAGTCTCAGCTACTACACCACGTGACCCGTTCGAGCGCGAATGTAATACTTTCGTTTTTCCTTTTTATAGAGTAGAAAGAAAGAAAGAAAGAAAGAAAGAAAGAAAGAAAAAAAGAAAGAAAGAGAAAAAAAAAGGTTTTACATCTGAGAAAAAGTACACTGGAAACCTGTGTCGAACAAACAGTGTTACTTATTGCTTTTCAGGATGAAGAGCTATTTTGGTTCACGGCCTCGTTTTTCGGTAATTCCGCGATCTCCTCTTAAACAGAAATAAAACAAAACAAGATAAACAGACGTAAATCTTGGAACTGTTCATTTTCAGAGGAAACGTGTGTTCCTCTTCAACCAGGCGAAAAGGGTGGGATATTTATTTTAACTGACCTTACTAATATCTCAACTTGTAATTTGGTGCTAAAATGCTCCATTCTTTAGATTCAAACTAATGGATAAAGCATTGAAATATGCTTCTATTAATTAGCAAGAATAAGCGCCCTCTGATAATAAGTATTTAAGTTTCAATGTAATGATATATATTGAATTAGAAAGACTTTTGAAATTAAATAAGAACACCTATAAAAAGATTACACTTATTTTGATTAGAAGAAAGTTACTTGAAAAGTAACGGAAACTCACCATAAAGCGAGCGGGCTGTAGAATTCTCCTCATTCTAGTTGCAAAGTCGACGAGAAGTTCAATTTCATGATTCTTTTTCCTTGTTTGTTTTTATATTTTATGTAATTGATTTGGGGATCATCAGGAGAGAATGTGCAACGTTTCGGGGCCTTCCTCTCAACGGTTTTTGTTTTGAAATTAAATAAGAACACACATAAAAAGATTACACTTATTTTAATTATATTTTAATTTAACTAATTTCGTCTTATTTCGAACACAAACCAGCGGTTAATTAACTAATTATTTAACTAATGGATTAAGCATTGAAATTTGTATGTATATATATATATTTACCAACCCCTCCACACGGGCAGGATGCGACACAAGGTCAATTTCTTAAGCGTAGTTTAACAGGTTTGAATTCAGAGTTTTCCTTCTCCTAGACTGATTACCTAGCCATGCTTAAAGAGTCCAGTCTGTCCTGCTCTTTACCCATAGCTGGAGGGAGAATTGAATTCATACCTTTCCCAAGGGTATTAGCGCCGTGTGAAATTCCAACAGCTTTGTCCAAGAATTGAACTCGCGTTGACGAGTCCATTTTCCTACGACTCTAACCATTAGACCACGCGCCTCCTACAATTTGTTCATATAACCTAACAAGAATAAACGGCCTCCAGATGTGAGTATTTAAGATTTAATGTAATTAAATATATTGAATTAGACACACTAATGAAATTAAATAAGAACGCCTATATAAAGATTACACTTATTTTAATCATATTTTAATTGTTTTTTTATATAAAATCCTTCATATGATTGATTTTAATAGGCTGGAGACTAAAATAATGATATTAGAGATCAATAACACCAAGTAATTATTTATCAAAACCGTTTTTTAAAACCAGTATACAATTTAACCACAACTTATATTATGTAAACCTTTATTTTTTATTATTGTAAACGCATTTGGGCAGTTTAGAGAAAAATCCAACTCAAATTTTCACAGCGACATCGATTAATAAATAAGATTTATTTTATGTACTAGCATATATATATACACCCACCGGTGTAAGTATTTATTTTTTGATAAAATAAAATATTACATTAAATCATCATCATCATCATCATGTCACGCAATTAGCACGGATATCCATGACAATCTCTTGCCAACTTTCCCTATCATTCATTGTCCCGGGGAGGTCCTCTGCGCAGCATACAGCATCCTCTCATAGTTGGTCAATGTTGGTCCTTGGTGGGCGGCCCACATTAGCGAGTCCTTGTGTTAGCTTTCACAGGAGAACGTCGCTTATGAGCTCGTCTTTGCTTCTCTAGCAGTGTCCGTCATGTCTTGTCCGTCTCACTCGAATGGTTTGTGTTGATGGGGGGTGGGGGGGGCAGGTGGCCATACAAATGCTTCCTTGAAAACTATATAGAAAGGCAAATAAAAATATTTGAGAACAGAGGGGGTTTATCATTGAAAAAAGAGAACAATTCAAACTTATTCTTCTATTACTCCCGTCTTTGGTTGGTAAATTTTCCTAATTTAATTATTTAGTTTAAATAGGGAGTAAAGAATAAAATTACAATTATTTCTTGTAAATGGATTTCTTTTAAGACTTAAGATTTATATTTTTGCTCATATTCATTAAGATAAAACCAAACAATTAGAAATAATACTAACCACATATTTATTAAAATCTAATTTTATTATCAATATGTAAATTAGCCTTCCCGTTCACACTGTAAACCACTATTTGTCGTATGTTATAATACAATTGCATGTTATTAGTACTAGCAAATATATGCACCCTCCGGTGCAAGTATTTAAGTTTTAATGTAATAAAGTATTGTATTAAATTAGAAAGGCTAATGAAACTAAATAAGAATACAGATAAAAAGATTTGAAACAGAGGGGAGTATAATAAAAGATTTGAAACAGAGGGAGTATAATAAAAAATGGAACAACTGAAAACTTACTCTTCCATCACTCTCGTCTTTCATTGTTATTTTTTCTAATTTAAGTATTTAGTTATAAGAGGAAGTAAAGAATAAAATGACAGTTATTTTTCTTGTTAATGGATTTCATTTAAGATTTATTGAAGAGATTTTTGCTTATATTCATTAAAATAAAACCAAACAGTTAGAAATCAATAATACTGAGCACATATTTATTAAATTCGATTTTTAATATTAATATGCAAATTAGCCTTCCTGTTCACACTGTAAACCGCTATTTTGTTGTATATATAAATATAATTGCATGTTGTCAGTATGTAGACATAGTTAACAGTATTAATAATGTAAGGCAATTTTATTAATAATTGAGGTTTTAGATAAAAATAAAATAATGGAGAATGTGATGTCAATAACTAAGAGAATTGTGACTGAGTAGGAATTTAGTTTCGGTTACGGACAGAAAAACACACAATCTCCATTATAATAAGATGTAGATACAGCCAACACTTTAATAACCATAAACATTATTATCAATAAGTAATGTTAAATAAAAATAAAATCATGGAGAATGTGACGTAAATGACCAAGGGAATTGTGACTTGATTAGTAATAAAGTTTCAATTCCAGACAGACAATCTCCTTCATAATAAGATTAAATAAGAACGCCTATAGAAATATTACTTATTTTAATAGGTTTTATATATAAAATCTTTCATAGGATTTTAATACACTGGAGAATCAAAATTAATATTAGATGTCAATAACAGCAAGTAGTTATTCATTATACCCGGTTTCGTTAAAACCACACCATACATTATGTAAACATATATTTTTTATGGTTATAGAAGACACTTTGTCAACGCACTTATATGGGCTCTATAGAAGAAAGTCTTAGATTTTCATAGAGACCTCGATTGGTAAATTTTGAATAAATAAGATTTATTTTATGTATTGATTTTGACTACAATCTAAATACTCGTTGATAAACTTAAGCAATTTCTGAGGGTATTGTGATGTAGCTTCGGTTAAAGACAAACATCGTAACTCGATTACGGTCTAATGTCGGTATCAGCTAGTCGGCGAGGGAGTCTATCCCATTTTCACTAGCTCTAGACAAAGAGATTATTTTAGCGTCCGATATCGAGCGCCACACCTACCATCAACTCTTCACTTTATCGCACAGATCCCTGTGCTAATCATACGCTGAGTTGGCGAGGACGGGTATCGAACCAGGAATCTTGTGATTCCTAGCTGAATGCTCTACTGACAGAGAAATCAGATTCATTTAAAAACAGTATGCAAATTAACCACAATATATTATATAACCTTCATTTCTGAGTGATATATAAACACATTGTAGGATTTTAAACTCACTAATATACCTAGATCAGGATTTGAACCCGGTTAGCCAATTCCGATGATAGATGTTACGTGCATTTCCCAACACCTCCGCACAAGTAGAATCTGACACAAGGTCAATTTTTAAGCAGAGTTTAACAGGTTTTAATCGAGCTTTTCATCTCCTAGACTGGTTGCCATATTTACGTTAAAGAACCTAGTCTATCAGACTATTTACCCGTAGCTCAAGGGGGAATAATTGTATACATGCCTTTCCCAATGATGTTAGTGCTGCACGAAATGCAAACAGCCTCGATCAGGATTTGAACTCGTTTACTCGAGTCCACTGTCTACGACAATAGTCGTTATGTAATTCGCAACTCTTCCACACGAGCAGGATGTGACACAAAGTCAATTTATAAGCGGTGTTTAACAGGTTTGAATTCAGAATTTTATTTCTCCTAGACCAGTTACAATACCAAGGTTAAAGGACCAAATCTGCCCTACTATTTACCCATAACAGTTATGACACGAGAGGTGTTCTTTTCCTAAACTCGAACACCGATACTCTTTCGTTATATATATATTTACCAACCCCTACACACGAGCAGGATACGACACAAGGTCATTTTCTTAAGCGGAGTTCAACAGGTTTGAATTCAGAGTTTTCCTTCTCCTAGACCGGTTGCCTAACCAAGGTTAAAGAGCCCAGTCTGCCCTACTATTTACCCATAGCTGGAGGGAGAGTAGGATTCATATCTTTCCCAAGGATATTAGCGTTAAGTGAAATGCAATTACCACGTCCAGGATTTGAACTCGGGGCGACGAGTCCATTTGCCATGACTTTAACCATTACACCACGCGCTTTCATTATATAACAGTCCATGGCGTGTATATTCGGAACGTCAGGACAAGTGGGCTCTCTTCACAAAGAATGGGGCCTTTTTATACTGCGCGAAATGCAAATAGCGTCGATTAGGATTTGAACTCGTTTACTCGAACCCACTTTCTACAACGATAGTCGTTATGTATTTCACAACCTTTCCGCACGAGCAGTATGTGACACAAAGTCAATTTTTAGTTGGTGTTTAACAGGTTTGAATTCAGAACTGTCTTTCTCCTAGACCAGTAACAATACCAAGGTTAAAGAGTCAAATCCGCCCTACTATTTACCCATAACAGTTATGACAAGAGACGTGTACTTTTCCTAAACTCGAACACCGATACTCTTTCGTTATATAACAGTCCATGGCGTGTATATTCGGAAAGTCAGGACAAGTGGGCTCTCTTCACAAAGAATGGGGCCTTTTATACCGAATATCTTTAACTTGAAAGCCGATCGCTTGAAGAACACTTGAATAATAACACAATGAACAAAGCCATAGATAAATAGATTCACAGATGGAATAGAAATAAAATATAAAAAAAAAAGAAGAAGAAGACATAGAGAAAGAAACACCAGATGACACATTGGAAAACAAACGTGTCGGCCGACACATTCTCGGGGGATACACAAGGCAGAAAATAACTATAATCCGAAGTATATCTTAAATTTCTTTCGCGTCTAGGTGTATCACATTTAAGACAAGCGTCCCTCGGGAAATGGGATTTCATTCGGATTCTCTCTTAAGATTACATCTGATAAACAATGCGTGGCGTCTGCTAAAGTCTGTCCATTTTACTGGTGTTGTAAGATGTCCAACGAGTATTTCTATGCGGGGAAACCAAATGACTGTATTATTGCCGCTCTTTCAATGCCGACACACGACTGGGTTTTTTTTTTTTTTTCATAAGGACTGTATTTATCAACCTTTCCCAGCAGCGAGTACTTGTAAATTCTGACGTCCTGTATAGACAATTATTAGGGGAATAGGAAACACAAACCAAAAAAACAAAGAGGAGATTCAGAAAAAGAGAAAATAAAACAGAAAAAAAGAAAATCGCATTATATAATTTTATAAGGATTTAAACAGAAAATGTCAGCTGCTGGAATTTTGACAAAACAAAACTGATTTTGACAGGAGGGTTTTTTTTTTTTAAATATTCTTAATATCTATATATTAATACTCTAGTACCTACCTATCTAACTACGCGCGTCACGCTTTAACACTCCCGATCCGGAGAAGCTTCGTAGTTTGGGGAGTTGATAAGGAATGGGTTTGTTTGGTTGGTTGGTTAGATTTTACGGCATGTCAACCCATTGGGTTTGGTTTGTTTTGTTTTACGGCATATCAACCGCTGTGGGTCATTTAATGTCGATACAGTTTTGAAATAAAGTAATTCTTAATGGATACTTAATTTTTTTATAAATACATTTTTCTATTTAACCCATAGATATGACCCTAACAGATACTACCACCCCGGGTCAGAGTAGACCAGGCAGCAATGGCGATGAAGGGGTGCTCCTCATTCCCCAGACCTCCAGAACTGGAACCTCACCATCAGATAGAGTTTAACGTCATTCCCAGGACATCCCATTGGGTAATTTTATGCCGAAGATATTTTGTTTAATTCATTTTTGATGGGTATTCACCATTTTTTTTAATATCAATTTTTTTCTTAAACACAATCTTTTAAGCTCAGTTTTTTTTTCTAGTTAACCTACAGATGGGACCATAACAGTTACTACCAATCCCGGTCAGAGTGGACCTGGAAGTAATGGTGATCAAGGGGTACTGTACATTCACCAGAGTTGCTGAATTAGAACTTTACCATGATATGCACTTTAACGAAGGGGTTTGGTTAGGGGATGAGTGTTCTCATCTCAGCCAAATAATGTTTATTAAGAGAAAAAGGGAAGAAAAAGGACATGCTACTCATCAGAAAAAAATTATATGAAAAAAAATAAAGAGAAAATAGAGAGGGATAAAGATGGAGAGAGGGGAGCTAGCGCTTGAAAGCGATAATGATTATCAATTTTAATGGAATGTATGGAAAAAGGAAAAAAAGAAAAAGTATGAGAGAGTAAAATCAAGATTATTATACCTTTTACGAATTGAACTATTTTGCAATAGCTGGAATTACTTTTGGAATTTATTTATTTATTTATTTTGGTTTGTTTTGTTTTACGGCATATCAACCTCAGTGGGTCATTTAATGCCGATAAAGTTTTGAAATAAATCAATTCTTAATGGATAATATAATTTTTTTTATAAATACATGTTTCTATTTAAACCATAGACGGGACCCTAACAGGTACTACCACTCCGGGTCAGAGTGGACCAGGGAGCAATGGTGATGAAGGGGTGCTCCACATTCCCCAAACCTCCAAAACTGGAACCTCACAATCAGATAGAGTTTAACGTCATTCCCAGGACATGTAGACCTGCAGCCACCGCCTTCTAGCACCCATATGATAAAAAGGGTAATAGGGTTGGGAAAATCATATAGGTGCTAGGGCTTGACGTGACCAGCCGATTGATCGGAGGGGGCCTCTCCGACCGACCG
>CM042155.1:19556743-19566743 GCA_023376005.1 Doryteuthis pealeii
CTCCTTTCCATTGTTAAAATAAATTTATGCTCTACATTGTATTGAGCACTTTGTATTTGTTTTTTCTCAACCTTAACCTCTGGATATTGTGCGCTTCCAACGATCGTTCTTATACCCACCGGTAAGTTAATACTTATACATATACATATATATATATATATATATATATATATATATATATATATATATATAATAAAATTCGAAGGCAATACAATGCGTAAAAAATAAAGACAAAAAGATGTTTTATATGTCTAATCGATTTCAAAGCTAGAGCTTCATCCTCAGAGTTTATTTTCAGAAATGACGTGCTTATGTTTTTTTATTTGTGTGGTTATAATTTCTCTTCTTATTTTCTTTTCCTCTCCTTTTTTTTCCTCTCTTTCTTCTTCTCCTCCTTTATGAATGGGCGAATAACTGTAATTTCTTATTTCTCTCTTTCTTCTTTTTCTTTTTCAAAAGTTTGTTGAGAACAAGGCTTATATATATAGTTAGATAAAGATATGAGATTATGAGACTATGTTGTCGTTACTCAAGTTTCGTGTGTATAATAAAATCCCCAGACGGGCGAATATTACAAAGTGGCTAGTCGAGCGTTTGTAATTCGTGACGTGTGTTCACGGGATTGGATCTTTTATGCACAACCTATACTCGAAAACATAACGTGCTTACTTATTAATGCGCGAAGCATTCAGATAGACGGGCGTAAAATATGGTATGAAATATGGGTGAGGTCAAAGATGACACAAGAGAGATTTTTGGATATGTCTACATTTAGAAACTAGTTCACATGTTTTGTTCAGCAATTTTTAAAATTAATTTCTGTAGTTATATTGGCCCCTTTTATATGCTTGACATTTTTTTTTACAATTTCCATTATTATTATTATTATTATCATTTACTCCTTTTGAGTTTTCACATCAGTGTTAGCCGATGGTCTTTCACTGGAGTCTGAGTGACAGCAAGTCTCCTCAGGTCTCCAGAACTCTTCTGAGTATTCTGGCAGATTGCAGCAGTGCAGTGTTCTGAATGGTTTCAATCCTTCCTCTGATATCCAAACTTTCCAAACCCTTTTCTAATCCTTTTGGGACTGTTTCAAGTGCGCCAACCACAATTGGTATCACTTTGATTTTCATATTCCATAACTTTTTCAGTTCTCTGGCAAGGTCCAGATATTTGTCCATTTTTTCATTTTCCTTTAGCTTTACCCTGTGATCTACTGGAACTGCAAAATCCACCAGTTGACAAGTTCTTTCATTTGTGTTAATCAACACTAGGTCTTGTCTTCTTGCTGGGATAAGGTGATCCGTTTTTATTTCAAAGTCCCAGAGAATGTTATGTGTTTCGTTCTCAAGAACAGATTTTGGTTTATGCATATACCATTTTTTTGTATGGTCAAAATTAATTTTTTTTGCATAATTCCCAGTAGATCACCTTCCCAACCCAGTCGTGTCTAGTTTTGTATTCTCGTTGTGTTAGTTTGTTACATTCGCAGAGTATCACTCCATTCAAGTCCGTCCCCCCCCCCGACTTAGCTGGTGGTTCACTGTAGGCTGATTGACAGCGAGTCTCCTTAGGTCTCCAGGACTCTTCTGGGTATTCTAACAATGCTGTACGGTGGGTGGTCTCGATTCTTCTTCTAATTTCTAATTCGTCCAGACTCTTTTTCAGACTCCTGGGGACCGTTCCAAGGGTACCAATTAAAACTGGTACATTCGTAACTTTCATGTTCCATAGTGTTCATAGTTCTTTGGCAAGGTCTAAGTATTTGTCTGTCTTTTCGCTTTGTTTTTATTTTATTTGACGGTAAAATCCACGAGATGACAAATTCTCTTTTTCTTACTAACACTAGGTCTGGTCTCCTGGCCGGGATTAGGTGAACCGTATGTACCTCACAGTCCCAGAGATTTTCTGCGTCTTATTCTCCAGGGCAAGTTCTGGTTTAATTATTATCATTATTTTCACTCCTTTTGAGTTTTTAACATCAGCGTTAGCTGATGGTATTTCACTCGAGTGTAAGCGACAACAAGTCTCCTCAGTTCTCCAGGACTCTTCTGAGTATTCTAGCTGATTGCAGCAGTGCAGTAGTCTGGATGGTTTCAATTCTACTTCTGATTTCCAGATTCTCCAGTCTTTTCCCCAAGTTTATTGGGACCGTTCCAAGTGCCCAACTGCAATTGGTATCACTTTCACTCTCATATTCCACAGCCTTTTCAATTTTCTGGCAAGGTCCAGATATTTATCTATTATTATATTATTATCATTATTATTATTATTATTTAAATGAATAGACATGTGTTTGTTCGATATTCACTGAGAGCGATTTTGACCTAAATGTACATTTTAACCAAGATAATAAAACTTTAGTCTCAACATTCTTTTGAACACACCCAGTATTCTATTCATCTAATATAACAACTGTTATTGAACAGGTAGTATTTATTTACTCATGTGTTTGTAAACGAGGCAAACTCTTATCATGATACTTATATGAAGCTCTCTTTTATAACGGTGTGAATTTAATCTACGCCTTTGTCAATTTTATTTCAATACACACAATGCATTGAATATATCTTAAGTCCTCTCTTTGAAATCACACACACACACACACACACACAAATATATATATATATATATATATATATATATATATATATATACGTGTGTGTGTGTGTTTATATATATATATATATATATATATATATATATATATATATATATATATATATATATATATATACTTGTATATATATATATATATTTTATAGGCTTTGATAATTCTTATCCCAAACCTCAATAAATATCACCAGCTATTCTAGCCATCACAATTGTTATCATTTAGAAAGGGTAACAAAGAATTTGAATACTTTAACAGACATATGTATACCGGCTTAAAAATCAGTTTTAAAAAGAAACCCTGAATATAAATTATGGCGCTCTTTTTGTTATTTTAATAGTCACACACTTAAAAGCCAACATCGGCGGCTATTAAGCTTAATATCGAATCTAAATCTGTTAATATAATTACGTAATACAAACGCCATTAAATCAGAAAAAAGCTTCACGCTAAAAGAAAAAAAAAGGCGATATCCCACAGAAACTATAACAGGTGCGATCTACTCAGATGATCTAGCACTTCTCATAAATACACCTGAACATGCCGAATCAATGCTGCTTGAACCAGAGAAGGCGGCAGGAGACATTGGCCTCTATATGAACTCAGACAAAACAGAGTCCATGTATTTTAAACAAGATGGAAGCATCAACATATTAAATGGTAAGGCACTGAAATTAGTAAACCAAATCAGATTCAGGAAAAAAAAGGTTTTAGTGTATTTAAGCATATATTGTTGAAAACAGTCTAGCTGTGCATTACACAAGCAGAAACATCTATATATATAAAAGGAAGTTTGGTATGTACGTGTCGACGTATAACTCCGAAAAGAGACTTCACACATCTGAAATCTTGCATACACCTAAATATCCTTCTAACTAAGAAACACAGCAAATCGTTTAACGATTTTTACTGATTAAGGGATATAATTAATTAATTAAACCAAAATCAACTTAATTTATTTATAATTTTATAACCTGGTCATGGACCGGGTACTTTTGCCAGTAGCTATATATAAGGATGCATGGAGTTTAGGGTAGGTAAATGTACTGAGCGTAAGCTGGGTTAGTGAGCATCATACAGAAGATTAGCCTAGGCCGAGGGGAGATCTCAAAATTAAGCTACGATGTATAAGACGCAGGGAAATTTTTTGAGCCAAAATTTTGAAAAAAAAACAGTGCGACCTATAGGCCGTCAAATACGGTATATATAATATCCCATTTATAGAAAGCAAAGACAATATATACGCAAAGCAAAGGAATGGTATACTGTTGACAGTTTATCGGTAATATGTAAATCTCCCTGATAAGATAAAGCCCAGAATTCTTCCAAGCTGTGGCCGTGTCAGTGCAACTGTATAGCAGCACCAACTAGACACTAAAGAAACGCTTAGGAAACACGCAAGTGTGTCGCGTTCATTTGAACAAATCTCAGAAGCACAAACCCACAAGAAAGCAGCTGTACGGCCACTCGGCTTCTATCACACAAACAATACGAGGAAGACTGTTACATAATTATTAGATTCCTAATACTTATGTACAGTAGCGTAGAAACCAAAATGGCTGTTATAAGTTCAGCCGGCGGTCTTGAAGGATTGAATGACAAGGCTTGACCTCATCTTCATACACGGTGGATACCGTGAGATTCGGTGGAGAAGGCCCTCTTCCGGTTTAGATTAGAGAGAGTTTTAGTCAGATCGGCCAAACCCACGATGGTGGTAAGTCGTGTTATACACGTGCCGATTCAATCTGCGCAGGTAGTCTGGAGGGGATTTCGAAATAAAATATGATCTAAGTAAATCGAAGCCTTGTGTTATTATCTAAAAACTACCAATGACACAGGGCTTCTGATAAAGAGAAATCCCCAATGGAAGACCAGACACGAAGTCCCCAAGACGAAGTCCAGACGCCAGAAGAGACGCTAGAAGAATAGAAGTAAGAAAGTAAGGAAAGAGAGTATACAACAAAACGAACAAGACATGCTGTACAGAAGTAAGTCATTAGTGACAAACTCATTAGTTACATTCTCCTAGCGACACTAACATAGGGACACAGTGTAGTCGATTAAGTTGTCGTAATTTAGAGAGCTCAATGTGTGCTTTTATTGTCAGAATCACAGAGCAAAATTCTGGAGCAGATTGATTTAGTTTGATTCAACCGATTTAAGAATAATAAAAAATTACTCATTTTGCATCAGAAAATGGGAACCGAAAGATAATTCGTCCAGCTTCCCTGATATAGTCTATTATGCTTTCATCCTAAATCTTCTTTTGATATTTTCCTAATATATATATATATATATATATATATATATATATATAATATATATGATAAAATATGCAAATAAATATATCTATACAAAGAAATGTAAATAAGAAGCAAAGTATTCCAAAGGATACACACACACACACACATATATGTATATGTTTGTGTATGAATATATACGTATATGTTTGTGTATATATATTTTTTTTGGGGGGGGGGTGAGAATATGTGCTTAATTGGAGTCGTACCTAATTTTGAAAATTAATTAATTAATAATTAATTAATTAGGCGGGAATGCCTATTTAAATGTATGGTTAAACAAATCGAGAAAAAATCAATCTCTGTGTGTTGTTTAGCCATACATTTAAATAGGCATTCCCGCCTAATTAATTAATTATTAATTAATTAATTTTCAAAATTAGGTACGACTCCAATAAAGCACATATTCTCCCAAAAATTGTCGGCAAAAAAGCCATATCCAAACACATCGTGTTTACATACTCATCATATAATATATATATATATATATATATATATATATATATATATATATATATATAAAATCTGATTTTTGTTCTATTTTTTCTTGTTTTTGTTCTTTTTTCCAATGCTTCAAAAGACCAAACAAACAATGTTCACAATAACATTACATACATAATTATATATATATATATATATATATATATGTAATATATATATAGTGTGTGTGTGTGTGTGTGTGTGTGTGTGTGTGTTTGTGTGTGTGTGTTCACGCACCTTTTATTTACCTTCTTAATTGACACATAATAGGTTTACCTTGAAATAGAAGCGCATAATGAATACCAATTAACGGAGCTGCCATAACAGGTATTTGGTTACAAGAGATGTAATCAAGTGTCCTATGTATATTCGATCTTTGATAGAAACAGAATTAAGTTACAATAGGGCCATTTATCTGTGACGCCTTCAAACAAAATGAATGTTATTAATTATAATAAATGAATTATCCCCAGATCGACAAGGATCAGAGCGCCTGACTTCTGTTCACCTGTCATATAGTACTTAAATAATGACAATGGAATTGTCTGTTGTCCTGTAAATAACGTCTGACGAAAACCCGGAACAGAGAACAACTGGAACGCAAACAATTGCTTATTATACCGATCACCTTGTATCCTTGCTAAGTAAAACATTTCCCCTATTCTTTTCTCTTTAGAAAAGCACTTTTTTAAAATAAATATTTTGGAATTTCAGTTTTATATGTATTTATCCAATAACTTCATATATACAAGGCTGTGAAACAAGGCACATTTTATAATCGGAGTTTAACGGGTTTGTATTTAGAGTTTTCCTTCTGCTAGACTGGTTGCCATACCGACGTTCAAGATCCAATTCTTCTCTACTGTATAGCTTGAGAGAGAATAGTTGGATTCATATTTTTCCCAAGGGTCGTTGTAATGTAATGTTTACCCAGTTAGTCTCACAGATATATTACTCCTGAAAAGCGAGTTCGATCCTCACTGGGTGCTCCATACTTGTGATATTGTGTCAAATCCTACCTGTCGTGAATGGTTGGGATATATATATATATATCAATCTGTTTAGCCTTACATTTGAACATATATGCTCGTCTAAATTCATTAATTATTAACTAATTAATTTTCAAAAATTAGGTATGACTTCAATTAAGCACATATCCTCCAAAAATTGTCGGCTAAAAGCCATATCAAATGAACACAGTGTTTATTTGCGTACTTTCATATATATATATATATATATATATATATATATATATATATATAGTGATGGCTATCTGAGGAGACTCGGCTCATTTATGAAGTTACCTGTCGAAATACATTTATAATAGCCTAATGTTGGTTTGTTGAGGTTTTCTTTCACATTGAAAGTATATATATATATATATATATATATATATATATATATATATATAATATATATATATATATAAATGCGCACGCACACAAACACACACAAACATTGAGAGAAAAATAACGTAGCGTTCAACCGTTATTATCCGATAAATATATTCAATTTAACTGATGAATTACATCAACTTGGTTACTGTAGAGTGGGGTCCTGAGGAGATCATTTTTTGATTGAAACCATGATAGACCCTTTATTTTCCATCTAACAATGATATTCTTAGTATTACACATATATATATATGTGTGTATATATATATGTGTGTGTATATATATATATATATATATATATTCGGAGGATATGTGCTTAATTGAAGTCATACATAATTTTGAAAAATAATTAGTTAATAATTAATGAATTTAGGCGGGCATATATGTTCAAATGTATGGCTAAACAAATCGAGAAAATGTCAATCCCTGAATGAAGTTTTATTTTTCAAAATTAGGTATGACTTCAATTAAGCACATATCCTCCAAAAATTGTCGGCTAAAAGTCATATCAAATAAACACATTGTTTATTTACTTACTCTCATATATATATATATATATATATATATATATATAATTTTTACCTTTATAATCGATATCTTAAAAGGACAACACATCAGCCGAATGACCCAAACTCGAAGAAAATGTTTGAATCGACTAGATTATTTTCTTGAAAATTTGGCAGTCTTACAAAATGAATAAGTGGCCTATAAATGATGCATTTTGAAGGAGGTACACGTGTTTTACCAAGATGACTATTTCTCTCACGCGTGATGGTTAACTGAGATTAAATAAAGACGTCTAAGAAAAATATCAAAATCTTTTTTTTTTCTTTTCTAAGAACAACAACGACGGACACAGAGATAAAGTGTTGCATACTGGCATTCTATAAGTTATATAGCGGCTTCAAATTCAGGGCCCTACTTCGTGTATCTGCATACGTAGCGGGTATCGTCACTAACCCTAGACGATATATGTAGTTGCCGGTTAATGACATCACAACACATGCTGTATAGTAGAAGTTTTGACTTTATTTCTTCTTCTCGGCTGTACGTGGTGTGTGGCGAGCGTTGACAATGGGAACTGCCCAAGGGTTGACGATAACTGGCGATGTTGAGGTAAGGGGGTGGCTGGTGGCGTCTCACCGCCCTTGCCCGCGACGGACCATGTCCACGGTCGCTCCTTGTGCTCTGTTCGCCGTCCGCTGTCTGACTGTCTAACTGATCTAGGATCCCTGACTTCCTTTTATATATATCAAACGCCTACGCGTTTTCTTTTGTTATCTTTATCAGCGGAAAAATCTATTTCCGAACTTATTGTTACCCATCCTTCTTTGTTCGCTTTACCCGGAAAAAGTCCTTTGTTACTGTTTTCGTCGTCTCCCTGCCTCGATCCAACCGGAATACCCTATTTCCGTTTTCACCTTCTTTTAAATATCTTCAATATACAATAAAAGAAGTCCCAAGAATTCCCAAGAGAGCACACCAGAAGAATAAAGTAAGAAGCAGCCCAGATACCCAGATAGACAAACCCAACCAGCATAGTAGGGTAGACGAGCTAGCTAAGCAATTGAAGGAGATAAGGATTATGTATATTTACCAACCCCTCCGCACGAGCAGGATGTGACACAAGGTCAAGAGTTCAATTTCTTAAGCGGGGTTCAACAGTTTGAATTCAGTGTTTTCGTTCTCCTAGACCGGTTGCCTAACCAAGGTTAAAAGCCCAGTCTGCCCTAATATTTATTCATAGCTGGAGGGAGAGAGAAGGTTTCATACCTTTCCCAAGGGTATTAGCGCTAAGTTAAACACTGCTTAAGAAATTGACCTTGTTTCAAATCCAGCTTGTTTAAATACATTTATAATATTTGGCTAATATTAACGCTATTTGAAATGCAATTACCACATCCAGGATTTGAACTCGGGGCGACGAGTCCATTTTCCATGACTTTAACCATTACATAACGCGCTAAGATAAGGATTATAAGATGAAGAGAAGTGGGCTATACATCCCCTCTATGCTTTCGATGGAGTTATATCTATATAAAATAACGTAAAGTTGTCAGAGTGGCCTATCGTCGGCGTCGCCATCAGCGAGTGAGCATATCCCCTTTTCGTTTGCGCTAGACCTCGGATATTGTTTTTGCATGAGTAGAGCACCACACCCACCGCCAACTCCCAGCTTTACCACACAGATCAGATTATCCAATCTGTGCCACTCATTTGGTGAGTTGGCGGGGACCAGTGTCTAACCCGGAACCTTACGATTCCTGGGCGGGTGCTCTACCGACTGAGCTAAACCAGTCCATTACTAGATTTAAATAAAGGTATTTTAATATTGTTCATGTAACAGTATGAATCTACAACAGACATCATCATCATCATGTCGCTCAATCAGGACGGATATTCACGACAATCTCTCGCCAAACTTCTCTATCATTCATCATCCCAGGGAGGTCCTCTGCGCAGTATCCAGTATCCTCGCAGAGTTGGTCAATGTATTTCTTTGGTGGGCGGCCCACATTAGCATGTCCATGTGTTGGCTTCCACAGGAGAACGTCGCTTATGAGCTCGTCCTTGCTACTCCAGCAGTGTCCGGCATGCCTCGGATGGTTTATGAGATGGGGGCCAGGTGCCTATACTGCTGTTTCCACAACTTGTTCAATACCGCGACACAGCATTCATGTGCAGCTTCCATTTAGCTTGTACTCAAGGTTCCAAGTAGTGCAGCTATACAACAGTACTGATTTAACCACAGCCTGGAAGAATTGTCGCTTTAACCTGTCAGTGAGATCAGATTTTCATATGACTGATAAAGGGTTTGTGACCGTCCATGCCTTTCCTATTCGTGCATTAATATCGCTTTCCACAGACATTTTTATTTTACCTTTAATCTTTAAATGATCCTAACTCAGGTGAATGAATCCGTCTCGAAGAAAATATTTTCATTGTCCAGATAATTCTTGATATATTCTATAGTTTAGCTTGAAAACTATATAACTGCAAATTATTTGTACAGTCCAAATTTGAACCCATATAACTGTAAAATTCTGTAGTGATACATAATAAATGGGTGGCCAAATAATTATGTACGGTAAGTGTATTATACAAAAGTTATCTGGTAATTCGTTTAGAAAAAGTGTCATGGAAAATAAGCAGCGATATGATAGACAGGTCATCACCTTTAATTGACCTTTCGAGCTGTTTCGTAAAAATGG
>CM042155.1:19571743-19584243 GCA_023376005.1 Doryteuthis pealeii
GGCAGATTGTGTTATTTAATCCTGGTATGGCAACCAGTCTAGCAGAAGGAACAGTCTTCTAGTTAGCCAAAAGTACTTTGAGAGCTCCTCTTCCCACCTCTTATTTTTTTAAAAATCGCATCACACACACACACACACACGCACACACACACACAAACACACACTCTCTCTCTCTCATCCACGATCCGCCCACACACCACCTGTCCCTCTTGGACATCGCTCCTGGCAAGTCCTCCGCACAACATCCAGTGTCCGTAGAGAGCTGGTGAATGTAAAATGTTGTTGGTCCACCAATCCAAGTTGTCCATGTGCAGGCGTCCACGGTGGCTAACGCTCCGGATTGCAAAATTGAGGTAAGCAAGTTCGAACTCCATTCACGCTATTAAATCTTTGGAATAAACCCCTATGACATACGATATATCACACTACTTATCAAATTAAAACCCAAGTAATGTGTGACAATAAAAGACATGAATAAATAAAAATGTAGCATAACAACTGGGATATTAAGGTCCTATTCGGACCTCATTATCTGTTGTTTTAACCAATACACGGTAGACAAATAGATAAATAAAGAAATGAATAAGAAATTGAATAAATAATAAAATCTAATAAAATGAAAGCATTATCCTTATCTTCCCCTTTGTCATGCATCAATTTTGTTTTTACTAAATAAAATTTCCTTTCTGATAAAAATATTCTCATAGTGGAACATGTCAATTAAATTTCCCCTAATGCCTTCCTTTTTTCATACCATCGGATTTTATCGCTAAATCATGCATATATATATATATATATATATATATATATATATATATATATATATTTACATATATATATATATACATATATATACATATATATATAATATATATATATATATATATATATATATATATATATATATATATATATATAGGGTTGCAACGTAGCCGGTTAATACATCTATGAAAATGATTTTATTCACATCATTTAGTTATATCAAAGGTTAAACATAAAAGTTTTAATAAACATATATATATATATCTCACTCACTCACACACACGCACACACGTAAAATGCATGTTGATGTATTATTGCGAGTATATATACACGGGCACTCTTGCACACTAACACAGATACACGTGTGTGGATATTTTGAACAAACACACACATTTACAAGAACTCAGCCTGTGTCCTGAAGAAGATATGATAGACCGAAACGTTATAACGTCAACATAACAACCTATAATAAATATCCATCCAGTACAATATCCCGTGTTTGTCCACTTTTCTTCATATATATATATATATATATATATATATATATATATATATATATATATATATATATATATATATATATATATATATATATATATATAAAAACAGGTTTTGTTGATGATATTTACATGTAAACGTTCAAGTCTTCTAGTATTTCGTATATCAGTGTCCAGATGATTAAGATTGTTTACCATATCTTTTGCAAAATCGCTTTCAATTACATCTATGGTTGTCTTCAGCTGGACAGAGAAGAATTAGATGCATACCTTTCCCACGGGTATTAGCGCTATGTAAAATGCAAACAAACTTATCCATGATTTGAACTCGGATCGTTGTGTCTATTTTCTATGACAGTAACAATTACACCACGATCAACATAAGTATTTACATGGAATAAATTTAATTACTATTAATTCGATCTTTTGTCGACAAAGAACAATATGCTAGATATTATTTTGACACCAGCATGTAATTATTACATTTATCTTGTACATTGCAAGAAATTCAATAGCAAGAAATCATCTTCGATTTATCTAATGAAGAGGTAATTAATCCCTTCATAAATTATATTTTACGATTTTTGTGGTCATCCATCCTTAGACTTCAAGCAAGAGCACTCTACAATGGAGATCCCTTGTGTTAAGCAGAGCGCAATCCTTGAAGAACGTTTGGTTTCTTCTTAGTGTCCCTCAGTGTTGGGTATGATCTTTTGGTTGTTCCTTTGTGGCTCTTAATATTGGGGGTGATCCTTTAGTTTTAGGTCCGTTCGTCAATGTCAAATAACGTTCAAATGAATGGCTGTCAATATCAGTGATTAGATAGGTAAGTAACCATGTATTCGGGCTGTTGATTGGCTGGGAATTAAACCATGGGACCTCGATGAATCTATAAGTTTAAGTGGTGGATAACAGCACGCCTTATATACAAAGAAATAATCCAACAAAAACATCTTCTTGTTTTAAAAATGAATCAATCTTAAGAATAGTGTCCCTTAGTGTAAAGTAAAATCCTCATAATTTTTTTCTGTTAATGGAGAATTGCGCTGTCTTGTCGATAAGTGGTTAACACGCTTCTTTGAAACCAATGGTGACAATCGCACCTTACATGTATTGTACATTATATATATATATATATATATATATATATATATATATATATATATATTTGTTGCTGGTTGTTTGGAATTTTCTTTATACGCAAATATTCTTATGTTTGATCCAATTTTAAATCCCAGTTGAGCAGTTCATGACATACAATACTTCACTTTCGTGGTTATTTGGGCTGGACGGTCGATCGAAGAGGGCTCACACCGATCAATTGGCTGGTCACATCAAGCTATACCACCTAAAAGATTGTCCCGACCGTATTGCTCTTATGTCAAACTCTCAAACCTTTTTTATCATATAATAGTTATTTACTAAGCTTAGCTTAGATCTGGCACAAGGCCAGAAGTTTTGGGCATCCAGTGAGAATCGAACTCAATATCAATATTTTGCGAATCTAACTTGTTAACCATTACACCACGTGGGGTGACTTTTTATCATATATGTCCTAGGAAGCGCGTGGTGTAATAGTTAAAGTCATGGGAAATGGACTCGTCACCCCGAGTTCAAATCCTGGACGTGGTAATTGCATTTCACTTAGCGCTAATACCCTTGGGAAAGGTATGAATCCTACTCTCATTCCAGCAATGGGTAAATAGTAGGACAGACTGGGCTCTTTAACCTTGGTTAGGCAACTGGTCTAGGAGAAGGAAATCTCTGAATTCAAACATGTTAAACTCCGCTTAAGAAATTGACCTCATGTCGCATCCTGCTCGTGCGGAGGGGTTGGTAAATATATATATGTCCTAGAAGGCAGTGGCTGAGGATCTTAGTGTCATGGGTTTCAGTTTTTGAGCTCTGGGGAGTGTGGAATACCCCTACATTGCCATTACTCCTACTTCACTTTGATCCGGAATGGTAGTACGTGTTAGGGTACCATACATAGGTTAAATAGATCTGATTTGAATTGCACAAATAACAAGAGTACACAAGAAAACATAAAACAGCACAAAAACGTTTTCGGCATAAAATAACCCATGATTTGACTTGCCGTAAAATCCACCAACCGCCCCGATCCAGGCCGATCTTTACAGTGGTGTCAGGAACATTCTTCAACGTTCAGATCTCTCGGAGCCAGAGGTCATTTAAATTCACACTGACCTTTTTCGGTATTCTCCCCGGATCTGAGAAGAATGGTAAGTTCTCCAGCGAAAATCGTCGCATTTCCGCGGAACTATCTCATTATTTCCCTCCTGCCTTTGTGCTAAATTGCTTCACTATAATGAACTGATATTCTAACTGCATCTTTACCATGCAGCTATAACTTGATACGTGACGCTGGCTTTTCTCCAAGGAAATGTGTTAATACCCGAGGCCTGCACGCGGAGTGCATTAACCTAGCAATGTATCAAGTGCAACCGAGATGCATATGCAATATTTTCACACAATGTCTATTTGATTGGCCCTTAACAATTTTCAGCCAAGTTGATGCAGTTCAACACTATAACCTTATCAATAAGATACCGATTATCGAATTAAATAGCGTGTATTCTTATTCTTTTTTTTCTTTTTTTTACGGCATATCAACCTCAGTGGGTCATTTAATGCCGATAAAGTTTTGAAATAAATCAATTCTTAATGGAAATACAATTTTTTTATAACTACATTTTTTCTATTTAACCCATAGATGGAACCCTAACAGGTACTACCACTCCGGGTCAGAGTGGACCAGGGAGCAATGGTGATGAAGGGGTGTTCCACATTCCCCAAACCTCCAAAACTGGAACCTCACCATCAGATAGAGTTTAACGTCATTCCCAGGACATGTAGACCCGCAGCCACCGCCTTCTAGCACCCATATGATAAAAAGGGTTTGGGGCATGCCATAAGGGCAATAGGGTTGGGAAAATCATATAGGTGCTAGGGCTTGACGTGACCAGCCGATTGATCGGAGGGGGCCTCTCCGACCGACCGTATAGCCCAAGAAAGGGCCAAAGTAGAGTATTGCATGTCATGAACTGCTCACCCCGCTGGGCTCTATCCTTAAGCATCATGGGTCGCCACCCACGGCCAACAGGTGGCCCCATTGGGGGAGTCTTACCCCTCTGCAGAGGTGCAGTCGGTGAATTCTAACGCCCCAGTCGACAGGGCGGGTGTATTCTTAATCCAAAATTATTGATTTGTTAGAACAGTTTTTCATATTTTGGTCCGTAAAATTGATATTATAAAATAATGATATCATAAAATGCGAGTAAAGATTAATGCCATTTTGTTTAGGACAGGTATATTACTAAAACAAGAACGTGTATCGTACATCAAAATGAAGCTGGTCTTCTATGGATCATATCCCTATAGATTTCACTTCTTCGTCACTGAAATAATGTCTGCCTCTCTTCGGGCCAAGGAAAGAGGGTTTACGAAGCAAACATTATTCTAGTGACGAGGAAGTGGAATTTGTAGTGAAGAAGTGGCTTAAAGAACAGTCAACAGAATTTTACGGGGCAGAGATACATGTTTTCATTCGAAGGTGGAACATTGCTATTGAGAGGAACGGTGACTATTTGGAGGGGTAGGAATGTGATCCACAGAGTAACACCTTCATTTTGATGTATGATACATGTTCCTGTGTTGCCCTAAACAAAATGGCATTACATTTTGACTCACCTATGTCGAGATGTAGGGATGTGATCCACAGAGAACCAGCTTCATTTTGATGTAAGATACATGTTCCTGTGTTGGTAATTATACCTGTCCTAAACAAAATGACATTACTTTTTGACACACCTATCTGAAGAAATAGGGATGTGATCCACAGAGGACCAGCTTCATTTTGATGTATGATACATGTTCCTGTGTTGGTAATTATACCTGTCCTAAACAAAATGACATTAATTTTTGACACACCTATCTGAAGAAGTAGCGATGTGATCCACAGGGAACCTGTTTCATTTTGATGTATGATACATGTTCCTGTGTTGGTAATTATACCTGTCCTAAACAAAATGGTATTACTTTTGGACTCACACTCGTAGTTTCATGTCGTAATTAATAAAGTAAATAGGTCATATAAACGCTTTTGCGACAATGATATTTTTATAGGATTGGTGTTGTTGATTGCGAACAGATATGCTAATTGAGTATGACTCACACTGGTTATAGAGTTGGCAGAATAGACAAAATTAAAAAGGTGAAAGAAATAAAATGCTATAATGAGAGGATATTCAGCCCCAGGGAAAGATTTTTGTTCATGATAAGTCAATCATAGTTGTGAAGAACAGATAGAAATAAATATAAATATAAAATATATTAATTTCATCCTACACAGGAGAATATATGTATATGTGTGTGTGTTTGCATGTATTTGTGCATGTGTTTGTGTGCAATGATACCACATGTATGTAAGAGTATACATATATATATATATATATATATATATATATATAATGTGTGTGTGTGTGTGTGTGGTGTGTGTGTGTGTGTGTAAAGTGTTGTTATGGGTCTAACAAGAGAAAATCAAATACTTTATAAGAAAGGTCCGCAAAATGGATTATGTTTTTTAAAAGATCTTTTTGATTTAAAAATTTAGGTAAATTTAAAAAAAACATAATCCATTTCATTATGTGGACCTTCTTTGTTCATAGTATATATAATATATATATATATATATATATATATTATATATATATATGTGTGTGGTGTGTGTGTGTGTGTGTGTGTGTGTGTGTAAAAATGGAAATTCGAAATGAATCCGACAATATGAGGAAGAATGAATAAAGAAAAGAACGATTAGAATGGATAATAAAAGATGAATTTAATCAATATCACTTACACATGTGTTTCGGTCAGTTCATCCGTGTGAAAATATTCCGCACACAGAGAAGATTCGACCTTCATCAGAGTGAAATTTTATGTTGAATGAAAAAATTCTTAGTGATATTGATTAAATTCCTCTTTTATTATCCATTCTATTCTTTCTTTTCGTTATTTATTCTTCGTCACACACACACATATATATATATATATATATATATATATATATATATATATATATAATAGTAAAGCCCAATGAGTCAGAAACTTTTCACTTTGGTTTCTCCTAATAGATCATCAGGATAATTCAGTCAGGATACCTAGGTTTCTTCCAATGGATCATCAGGATATTTCAGTCAGAATTATATTAATGATTTATTAAGACAAACCTAGTTACATAGTTGCTGACCCAATAGGCTTTATTATTATATACTAGCAAATATATGCACCCTCCGGGTGCAACTATTTAAGTTTTAATATAATAAAATATCATATTAAATTAGAAAGGCTAATGAAACTGAATAAGAATGCAGATAACAAATTTGGAACAGAGGGGGTATGGTTGAAAAATAGAACAACTTTGAAAGTAACTCTTACCTCATTTTCCATTACTCCCCTCTTTCATTGGTAAATTTTCCTAATTTAACTATTTAGTTAAAATAGGAAGTAAAGAATAATATTAGTTATTTTTTCTTGTTAATGGATTTCTTTTAAGATTTATCCCCGAGATTTTTGCTCATATTCATTAAGATAAAACCAAACAATTAGAAATCAATAATACTAAGCATATATTTATTAAAATCCAATTTTTAAGATCAATATGCAAATCAGCCTGCCCATTCACACTATAATCCGCTATTTTGTTATATATATAAATACAATTGCATGTTCTGTGTATGTAGACATCTGGACCATTGCTATAATTAACGGCGTCGATCCCAGGGGGCCATCCCCCCAGGCAACACCTGTCCCCTTGATTTAAAGGGGCAGGGCTGGGTTTATTACCCAGCGCCTGAGGCGCCCCCCCTTGAGGGGGAATGCCGACGGAATCGACGCAATTTTTCACCCGCCACCCATGAGCTTCGGTTTGTGGGTGGTCCCACGTTAATAGGGCCTTGTGCCTGACCCGTACAAGTGGGGTACGTGGAAAATATCATGTAGATATGGTCAACAGTCTTAATGATGTAAAACAGTTTTATTAATAATTGAGGTTTGAATAAAAAATAAAATCATGGAGAATGTGATGTAAATAACGAGGGGATTTGTGATTTGTATAGTAATATAGTTTCTGTTACAGACAGAAAAACACACAATCTCCATTATAATAAGATTTGCTCTACTCAGGGTATTGAGCACGTTAGCATATAACGTAGGCAACTCTTACGGTATTTTTTTCTTTTGGCTATCAGAGTAGTGTCGAGTGATTCCACTCTGAACCCTAGTGGTAGTGCTTGTTAGTGTTAAATAGAGAAAAAAAAAGAGTTTTAAAAATCTTTTTAAAAATTGAGTAAAAATTGAGCACCCATCAAGAATGAATAAAATAAAATGTTTTTGGCATAAAATAACCCCAAAAGGGTTGAGATGCCGTTAAAAAACAACCCAAGCCCCAACCAACCAACCAACTAAACAGCCAACCAACCAACCAACCAACCAAAATGGAAAATGTGTTTTCGTAAAGCCAATGGAAACAGAATACATTTTTAAATCGGTGTAATTTTGGTTTCCGAATAATTTTGTAGGTTACCGAAGGTTCGTCGAGATTCCGACTCCGTGTCGAAACCAAATACGGTAATTTTTCAGCAATCATCAATTTTTCACCGAAATAGTTTTAAAAACAAAGGAGAAAAGAAAACAAAATCTATAAAAATGGGATTTTTTTTCCAGCAATATTTTTCAAAGGTGTTATACATTCCGGCAAATTTTAACAAATGTGCCGAGTTAAATTAGGAAATACCAAAAAAGGAAAAAAAATCCCCCAAGAAACCCTAACATTTTTAAACAAATTATTCAAAATTTAATTAAAACACCGAAGGCAGCTCTGCATTGGCTAAATTTCAGCGTTCGTACCGCCACAAATATAGCATTTCTCTTTAAAATAATACTTGTATTGAAAGAGAAATAGAAAAAAAATGTTCTTGGTTTTTTTTTTATTTTTTTTTTTTTAGAACCAAGTCGACCATTACATGAAAAATATTATTACAATTTGATGATACTAATTATCATAATTTTCTTTAATCTTTTCTCCACTTATCATCATCATCAGCATCTTCATCATCGTCATTGTCATCATCATAGTAAACATCATTATTACCATCAGCCGTCAGATTTATCATCATCACCATTATCTTCAGTCGTCAGCAGCATCACCGTGTCTTTTAGGGGTTTTTTTTTGCTATATGTTTCATCATATTTTCCAAATTTAGATCGTCAGGTGTCTATTTCGTAGCAAGATAAAAAAAAAACACCATAGTCAAAAAACAAAAACAAATACAAAACAAAAAAAAAACAGATATTCCATCAGAAATCTTTCAACATCTTGGACATGAAAACTATTATTCTAATTTGATGATACTAATTAGCATAATTAATTATGATTGGTTTATAATCGTAATTAATTATAATTAATTAGCATATTTAATTTGAGGTTACTAATTAGCATAATTTCTCAAATCCTTTCTCCACATATCCTCATCATCATCATCATCCTCATCATCATCATCATCATCATTAAATTCAAACAAACTTAAGAAATGTTGTAAAATGTCGTGAAGAAAGCTTGACTGTAGTTTTTATAAAAATATTACACAATTCCTGAGGGTATTGTGACATAAACAGTGACGTAGTTTCGGTTACAGGGACACACACACTGAATCTCTATTATTATAAATATTCTTTCAGGGGTAGTATGTGTGTCTTTTTCTATCTTATCAATTCACAGAAATCCAAAATGAATTTTCATTTTCAACCTTTGAAATGCTTTCAGTCCAGTTTAAAGATTTTTGATGGAATATTTTTTTTTGACATTTTTTTTCTACTATGTTGTTTTTGTTATCTCATTAAGTAATAGACACGTGATGATCTAAATTTGGAAACTCTAATGAAAAAAAAACACTAGCAAAAAATAAAGCAAAACAAAAAACAAACTACGGTGATGCAGCTGACGACTGATGATAATGATGATGATGATATCATATAGATATCAAAGGGCGGATGAAGCCTTTCGCTCAACGACCATCTAGCAAATAACATACGCAGGGAGGTAGAAATACTTGGATTGGTATCCAGGCGCGCAGCAAAACCACCGGGAGAGATGCATTCCTCAGCCTTGTCAAGGCAAGTGTCTAGGAGAAGGAAAAGTCCAAAATTTAACCTGCGGCGGCTGCTGCTGCCAATGATGTTGACTTGTTCTTCTTTTTGGCTCAAATGTGGCAGTCACTTAGAGAGTGGGATTGGTTCTGTGCAAAGCCTTTCCTCACTTAAAAAAAGCTTCAGGCACAGGCATTGCTTGATATGCAATACATGTCTTGTCCTTTATATGTTTTTGAAGCTCACCATTATATTGTTTGAACTGTTGAGCTTTTTATTTTTATTTTTATTATTATTACTATATCAAGCAATGGCAATACTTGATAGCGAGTTTGCTGCCATCATATATATATATATATATATATATATATATATATATATATATATATATATAAGTATAGATAAAAGGATATGAAAACACACAATGCTGTTAAAATGAAAATATTGTATATCATATTCATATGTTGTACCTATCAGAATCATTATTATTGTTGTTATGTTGTGTGTTATTAGGAGATGTAGTGTTATTTTTTCTAATATACATATATATATATATATATATATATATATATATATATATATATATATATATATGAATATATATATATATATATATATATATATATATATATATATATATATATAAAAGCATGTTTTTAAAAAACTACAAATCTCTACCACTAGAGATCGAATATATATTATATATATATATATATATAATATATATATATATATACCCAGCCTTTTGGGTTGAGCCCTCTGGGTATGGAAATATCTGATGCACAAATTGCATAAATCTCCTTAAAACGGATAGAACACTCCCTATTGCCTAATATATTTATAACAATAAATTCCCTTTCTAAAATGTGATTGTTTAGATGAGGTAAGAACTGTCGAGTTTAGGTCCCAGCCTGGAGAAGCCTGCCTTGTCTGGTTACACTAATGATCCGTGAAATGACGAAAGATGACTGTATATCAATGATTTTCAACGTGGGGCCTACGACCCACTGGAAGCAATTCAATAATAATAGGGCGTCACAATATGAAAAATATAGTAATATCAACATTTAAAATTTTACCTTATATGGGTAAAAATCATAAATTTATAGGGTAAAATTGTAATTACAACCTAGCTGAGCACAACAGTTGTGCAATCTAGTCCTTTTTCACTAGTGCTAGACCAAGGAGATTGTTTTTGTGTCTGTGGTGGAGTGGCACACCCACCATCAGCTCCTTACTTTACCGCACAAATCCCTGTGCTACTCTGAGTTGGCGAGGGCCAGTATTGAACCCGGAACCTTGTGGTTCCTAGTTGGACACTCTACCAACTGAGCTAAACCGGCTCATGGCATAATACACATCATAAATGACCGAATGATTTACAAATAGATCAAAGTAATGTTATCGTGCATCTGGTACCAGCTATATGCGTGGCTTCTGACTTGTTTAACTTTGTAGTTCTTCATCTGCAATTATACACATTATAAAACGGATTTTATTTGATTAAATTTGAAGTTAAACCCTTTAGTTTTATTTGAAAGACACAATTTTTTTATGTTATACTTCTTCAAATCTGATATTGTTATATCATACTAAACAATTAACGGGTGGGGAACATGAAGAAATCTGTGATAAAAAAAAAAGTGGGGCATGGTACTAAAATGGTTGGGAACCACTGCTGTATATGGATACAGATGACAATCTCCATTTTAATAAGATGTTGTTCTATTTTGGAAATTTAAAATTACATCAGTATTTATTTCATTTCTTTTCAATGAAGGAGAAAATAGAATTTGAAAGAGAGAAAAAAAAACGCTCAGCAACACTGGACCAATTCACTTGCCAGTTGAACACTGTCCGGCATCTTTCGCGTTTCTTTGATTTATCATTGGCATCGAATTCAGGAATTAAAGTCGCGATCATTTGTAGACCGGCCGCTCTGCTTCTTGTGGTACTGATACTTTGATAAAGTGCTTTGTTGTGTGAGTCGCAGTCCACGTGAAAGCTCAGGGGAATCAATTGTAATGGAGGGTGAATAGCTTCGTTCACTACGAAGACATGTGTGTTCACTGCAATAAAAATGGCGGAGGAAGTTATTAAATTTGTTAAAGATTAACAAATATTGTTTTTCATCACGCTCTCTGCTTATATATATATATATATATATATATATATATATATATATATATATATATATATAAATGAGGAAATGGGATTGGAATAAATCCGACAGAATGAGGTAAAATAAGAAATGAAAGAACAAAAATCAGACAAAAATGTGTAGTATATTTCGCTGGAATATTAAATTCCGCTTCCTCAGCCTTAATTGAATCTTGTATGATCTTAATGATTCAATAAAGTCTGAGGAAGCGGAATTTAATATTCCAGCGAAATATACTACACATTTTTGTCTGGGTTTTGTTCTTTCATTTCTTATTTTACCTCATGTATATATATATATATATATATATATATATATATATATATATATATATATAAAATTTTAAAAAGTAAAGTCGTCGGGGCGGCCTAATGCCGGTATGAGCCATACAGAGAGGCAGTCTATCCCCTTTTCACTAGCGCTAGACCAAGGAGATTGTTTGTTTGCGTCTGAGGTGCAGCGCCACACCTAACATTAGCTCCTTACTTTACCGCACAGATCCCTGTGCTATTCATACGGTGAGTTGCCGACGGTCGGTATCGAACTAGGTACCTCATGGTTTCTAGCCAAGTAAGGAGTTTACTTATATATATATATATATATATATATATATATATATATATATATATATATATATATATATATATGTGTGTGTGTGTGTGTGTGTGTGTGTGTGTAAAGTGTTGTTATGGGTCAAACGGCAGTAAATTAAATACTTTATAAAAACGAAAGTCCACAAAATGGATTATGTTTTTTAAAAGATCTTTTTTATTGAGAAATTTAGGTACATTTCTTTTAAAACATAGTCCATTTTGTGGACCTTATTTTTCATATATATATATATATATATATATATATATATATATAATATATATATATATATATATATATATATGTAATAGTGAGGATGATGATGC
>CM042155.1:19589243-19601743 GCA_023376005.1 Doryteuthis pealeii
TACATATATATATATATATTATATATATATATATATATATATATATATATATATATATATATATATATATTATATATATATAATGAACATACCGAGATAGATCTATAGATGAATAGATAGATGGATAGATTTGTCTGTTTGTTTTGCTTCTCCTGTTCTAAATCCGTTTTAAAATGCCTGGCATAGAAAAGCAGAAGCCATCTTTAGAAATTTCCCTTTTTTCCCTATAACATCCTTAAACTTAATGTTTTCTATATAAGAAATATTAATATCTTGTAAAAAATTTCAAGGGAACTTCTTCACAAACATAAAGCGCACTCCTTTTTTGAAATAGTAATTTTTTATAATTTACTCATAATGCGAAATATGTATTTGTGTTTTGTTTAAAAATAAAAGCGTTTCTCTTATTTTAAAACCTGATTGCGTATTTAAGAATAAACTATAATTTACAGATTCTCTCATAAATCTCTAACACACAACAATTGTTTTTTTATATATATAAAGAGGGTTTCTGTTCTCAAATAATCAAGGATTTTATTATTTGCAAACACACACATACACACACACACACACACACACACACACACATATATATATATATATATATATATATATATATATATATAATATATATATATATAATATACCAAGCGTGTTGGTAGATCCTTGCGGAGAGAAAAAACCCAGCAGAAAGTTTGATTGTAAAAATATACTACCAAACATTAACCAGGAAGAAAAACAATTTTTGAAAAAAAGAAAAGACCAAGATATTCGTACCAACAATAAATAATCTATTGGTACAGTATTTGGCCAAAAGAAAAAACAATTTATATGTATATATATGTATATAAGATATATATATATTCATATAACCGCTAAGAGGAAGCTAATATGTAAAAAGTGCTCGATACCTAAGTAGAGCCAATAATAAAGATAATCTAATGAGTCAGACGAACCTACTATTAGTTTCACATAAAGCTCTTCAGGGCTAAAATCTGAGTCAGATTTTAGCCCTGAAGAGCTTTATGCGAAACTAATAGTAGGTTCGTCTGACTCATTAGATTATCTTTATATATATATATATATATATATATATATATATATATATATATCCCTAAATAGACAATAATATATATATCCCTGAAATAGACTATAATTCTAAATCTCTGAGTCTTTTGTTATTTCTTTACTTATATATTTGCTCTGTGACTCTAACATTAAGAGCACACATTGAGCTCTCAAACTGCGACAGGTTTTTTTAAATAAAACTCTTGTGTCGTAAGAAAAAAAATTTATTTTATATATATATATATATATCTTATTATAATGGAGATTGTGTGTTTTTCTATCTGTAACCGAAACTATATTCCTACTCAAGTCACAATTCTCTTAGTTATTGACATCACATTCTCCATGATTTTATTTTTATCTAAACCTCAATTATTAATAAAATTGTCTTATATTATTAATGCTGTTAACTATGTTTACATACTGACAACATGCAATTATATTTATATATACAACAAAATAGCGCTTTACAATGTGAACGGGAAGGCTAATTTGCATATTAATATTAAAAAATCGAATTTAATAAATATGTGCTTAGTGTTATTGATTTCTAACTGTTTGGTTTTATTTTAATGAATATAAGCAAAAATCTCTTCAATGAATCTTAAATGAAATCCATTAACAAGATGAAATAACTGTCATTTTATTCTTTACTTCCTCTTTTAACTAAATACTTAAATTAGAAAAAATAACAATGAAAGATGAGAGTGATGGAAGAGTAAGTTTCAGTTGTTCCATTTTTTTATTATACTCCCTCTGTTTCAAATCTTTTTATCTGTATTCTTATTTAGTTTCATTAGCCTTTCTAATTTAATACAATATTTTATTACATTAAAACTTAAATACTTGCACCCGGAGGGTGCATATATTTGCTAGTATATATTATGGGGGCATGTAACTACAATCACACATTATAATATTCTTATTGTTAGTCTGTTGTTTACAAATGGTAATTTTTGTTTGAATACAGCTACAAATTCTTAAAAGGCAGTGTGCATTATACATGATAATATATTTTTCAGAATTTCTCAATCCAAATTTAGGCGTACGTGATATACACGAGTACATGTTATACAGGAGTGTTTAATATACATGATTGCTTGCTATACATACATAATCACAATAAATACATTATTTCCATTGTACATAGCTGGTTGAAAATGCAAAGCCAGTGTTGCTGAATATGCGTAAAGAATTGATCTGGAGCTGAAACCCTGCCCTATTTTCTGACGCCTTTTTGCTAGTTCCAGTTTCTACAAGAATAGACAGGTGGCGTTACTTTTGGAGTCTGCCGCCTATATAGTAAGAAAACATAATTATTTTTGTATCTTAAAGGTGAAAAAGCTGATTAGCTTCAAGAAGGCTTTATGTGTTTCTCGTCTACTTATGATATGAGTAAAGCATTTATATAACCTGTCTCTCCAGCCCTACATTCATTTTAATTAGTTGCGTCAACCTACTTATCAGATTCGCCCACGACTTAGAAACTGACCAGCATATTTACATAGGGTTGCGGGTCTTTAGATAAACTATATCAGGTTACGTAATCCATATTATTTCTGTCTGTATGTCTAGCAATGGTTCCACCTTTCTTGCTGGTCACGTTTTCATTTCTGCTCTCTTTCATATGATTTATTCATTATACTTCCTTTCCTTTTCTATTGTATTATGATTCATTCTTTTTCTTTGTTTCCTATACACAATATAATATATATATATATATATATATATATATATATATATATATATATATAATATTAATAAAAAAAGGTCCGCGAAATGTATTATGTTTTCAGAAAAAATGTTTTTATTCTTTTTATCTTACATATGCTTACATAATATATATATATATATATATATATATATATATATATATATATAGGGATGACTTACCAGTAAAAATATTGGGGTTTTCTCAATATTTACTTGGTACAAGTGTTACTCGAATAAGTCAGCGTTATAACAAATATAAAGTGCTCAATACGTAAGTAGAGCGGATTTATTATTATAGTGTGTACAAAAATAACCTACTCGAGTTTCACTATAGGGATCTTTATTGTTAAATCCACTGAATTAATCAAGATATTGATTAGTTGATTCAACCCTGAAGATCATTATGGTGAAACTCGAGTAGTTTATTTCTGTACAAACTATAATAATAATAATAATAATATATTATATATATATATATATATATATATAATATATATATATATATTAAGTAAAGTAAAGAATGGACTATTGTCTACCAGTCGAACAGCGAGGGGGTCTATCACATTTCCGCTAGCACAAGACCAAGGAGACTGTTTTTGCAGAGCTGGAGTTCCACACCTAACGTCAGCTTCCCACTCTACCACCCAGATAATTCTAACCAATATCTTCTACTCACACGTTGAGTTTGCAGGGATCGGTATCTAACCAGGAGCCTTGCGTTTCCTAGCCAGGTGTTCTACTGACTGAGTTGATATATATATATATATATATATATATATATATATATATATATACATATATATATGGATATATATATATGTGTGTGTGTGTGTGTGTGTGTGTGTGTATGCAGACTTTACATATATACAAATGTGTGTATTTATCAGTTAAAATCCTCCTCTCATTCTGTAGGTGACGATGCAGCCTGACTTACGATGAGTCGATTGGGTTTCCATCATGGCAAACATTATTCCAGGGATACACGTTTCTGTGTTAGTAATTATGCCTGTCCTAAAGAAAATGACATTACTTTTTGACTCACCCTCGTACATTGTCTAATTTTGACGTTATTGTACTGTACCGATGGCGAGATGACTGCACCTATGTTGCAAAATGTCTGACGATTTGACGAAATGGATGAAAATAAACAATTGCATGTCCAGGTCGAAATCGCCATTGTCTTTCAATGTGATGCATTTATTTCCATCATTGTATTTCTGGATTTATAACAAGACAAAGAACACGTTCTTTAACCAAATCATGTATACCAGTGGTTCCCAACCTATGACCACATGGCCAAAATGGGCCACAGCAAATTTCAGGAGGGCCAAGGAAATATTATAATCCTATATGATTTCAGAACATACTTTTTATATACAAAATCCAATCATATATGTGGAAATTTTACGTGGACGTGTTAATTGCATTTCTCTTAGCGCTAATACCCTTGGGAAAGGTATGAATCCTACTCTCCCTCCAGCTATGGGTAAATAGCAAGGCAGACAGTCTAGGAGAAGGAAAACTCTGAATTCAAACCTGTTTAACTCCGCTTAAGAAATTGACATTGTGTCGTATCCTGCTCGTGCGGAGGAGTTGGTAAATATATATATGTGGAAATTTTATATTTTCTAGAAAGTAAGATGTCCACTAATTCACGGTAGGGGAGAGTGGGCAGAGGTTTACGCCCCTGATACGCCCATATATTATGTTTTATATATACTGACTTTATATATGCCAATTGAACAAAATAATGAACTTAGAGCAGTTAAAATTGCAAATCTTCGTCAAAATTAAAACGGAAAAATTTGGCTTGGGCATAGATTTTAATGAATTTAATTTTTACTTGAATTAGCTTCTTTTTGCACATACATATATATAGGAAAATTAAATATTGATAATAAATAGTCGTTAAATTGGAACTGAAAAGTACATGTAGTTTAGATACTTGAAATAAAGTGCATGAATCCATATGGTGGCGTCTTGATTGAATAGATATCTTATGTAAAATGGAAATATTTTTCTATCATAATAATTTCATGGGCCATAACAAAATTATGATTTCAAAGTGGGCCATGAACTGAAAAAGGTTGGGAACCGCTGATTTATACTATCTTTCTTTCTTTTAGAACGACGATGACGTCACTCAATATCTTAATTTGTGGACCCTATGGTGGCTCATTAGTCCAATTTTGGACTTGCAGATGCGGTCACACACATTTGAGGGGAAATTCCCATCTACATTTGGTTGTTCATGACGACGAAGACGTCGCCGCTCTGCAGTCCTGTTTATCTCATTATTGAGCTGCTTAGCTACTGTGCGGCAAGCGTATCGCCAACCCTGTCTGTTAGAGGCCAGATCTTCCACGCTTAACGGTGTGATGTTACATTTCTTCAGTGTTGTCTTAATATGATCTTTATGTATATTATAATTACACATCTTATACATGTGTGGTGGGGAGGCCCGTGATGTAATGATTATCGTAGTAGAAAATGAAGATGAGGGGGCTTCAAATCCTTCGTATCCTATATTACCACATTATGGAGGCGCATTATGCAATGGTTATCGTTGTAGGAAATGGAAACGACAAGACGAGTTCAAATACTGGGCGAATCTTTGCATTAGCGCTAATACCCTTGGGAAAGGTATACATCCGAAAATACTCCTTCCAGCTATTGGTAGAATACTAGATCGGACTGTTAAACCTGTTAAACACTGCAGGAGAAATTGATCTTGTGTCACATCCTACTCGTACGGAGGGGTTGGTAAATATATACATGGAACCAGAAAAGATAGAGCGTTTCTGAGATGAGTTTAATAAGCACAACCCGGGTTGCCAAGCCAATTATTGTACGTTGGCTGATATTCATTGCCTCTTGTCGTTGGGTCTATGAAACTAATTTACATAAATAAAGGATGTCAAGGGAGATAACTCTGAATTAGTACTTTTCTTGACACGGGGCCGGGTTAGCTCAGTCGGTAGAGCGTTCGGCTAGAAACCTCAAGGTTCCTTGTTCGATACCGGTCCTCGCCAACTCAGCGTATGAGTAGCACAGGGATCTTTGCGGTAAAGTAAGGAGCAGAGGCTAAAACAATCTCCTTGGTCTAGCGCTATTAAAAAGGGGATAGACTCCCTCGCTGATAGGCTGATACCGACTTTAGGCCGCCCCGAAGACTTTACTTACTTACTATAATATATATATATATATATATATATATATATATATATATATATATATATAGTAAAAGAATAGAGGGAAAAATGGGAACAAAGGAACTCAGACAAATGTATGTAGGGGATATATTTTGCCATGCATTGAGCACAGCTTCATCACTCGTTTATTTGCTCAATGCACGGCGAAATATATCTCGCCGTTTGTTATTTTGTCCACATTTTCCCTGTATTCTTTACTACATTCTGTTGGATTTACTCCAATCCTCCTAACCTCATATTTATATATATATATACACACACACACACACACATACACACACACACACACACACACACACACATATATATATATATATATATATATATTATATATATATATATTATTTTTATTTTTTGTTTGAAGACAATTTCTGTCGGAGGGAAATCGTACGTATACATCGCTGATGAGACTTAATGAAGTTGAAACAGCTGTACGATGTTCTACGTGGGACACAATATTTGCCGAGTTCGCTTGTCATGATTATTTTCAAAAATTATCGAATTTTATACGATATACGCATTGTAATTGCCTTCAAGCAAAACATATAAATAATAATGTACTTTACTCAACAATGCTTCTAAAGCAAATTATCAAAATCTCATATATATATAATATATATATATATATATATATATATATATATATATGACAACATATGCACACGTACAAACAAACAAAATTCATTTAACTAGAAATGCTATAACAAGACGACTTCAGTTCCAGTGATCTTCTAAAAAGAGATTTTATCTCGAAAATTCAAGAATAAAATACAGGTTAACACACAACACCATTGTTTCCGTATTATTTTTTCTTTACACCTGCATTGTGATAGCCTTCACAATCAACCTCCAAACCAATATATACACAATGCTTCAAGCAAATTATAAAACTCTCATATATATATATATATATATATATATATATATATATATATATATATATCTGTCTGGCTGTGTGCAGTGCTTATTTGCCATGTAAATGAAACATTTAACACTTAATATACGCCTTTGTGCGGACATTCAAGAATATCTATATTTATTTGTATGTTTGTGTGTACATGTATATTTGTGATTATGTGTGTGTTTCTGTGTGACAGACACACAGACAGACACACAGACAGACTGACAGACAGACATGTATCTATTCCAAATGTCATGTGCTTTGAAGCCGGTTTGCACCTAACTCCCGCCTCTAAATTTGCGCAAGATAATAACTTGTATAATTCTATAGTTGTCTTTATGTTTTACTCTGTTGTGGTTGTTGTTGTTGTGGTTGTTGTGGTTGTTGTTGTTTTGTTGTTGTTGTTGGTGGTGGTGGTGGTGGTGGGTGGGGATCGTGGTTGTGTAGAGTAGGAGTGCTTCAGAGAAAAAATAATTTGAGTTCTCCTGTAATGTAGGCCTTTGTATGTCCTCATAAGAAATATTTTGTGTGGGGGCGTTGGTTCTCAGAAATCACGTGTAAACGGTATTATTGGCGGTAAATTATCCTTATCAATTCAAAGTGACCCTGGATCTCTACATACCTCTCATTGCAGAAAAAATGACAATAAGATAATTTATGCATACATACATACATAGAGTGAGAGAGAAGGCAGGGAAAGAAACGGAGAGAGACATACACATACTGCCTCACAAACACACATACATATATGCATCTACGTGTTTATCTATGTATGTATCACACACACACACATATATATACATTCATATTCATGCATATATACACATATGCATATGCATGCATATATAAATGTGTCTTCATCTGTTGGTTGGACTGTATGTATGTACCTCTCTATCTATCTATCTATCTATCTATCTCTCGCTCTCTCTCTCTCTCTCTCTATATATATATATATATATATATATATATATATATATATATATATATATATGATAACGTAAACAAATATGGCTATTTTCAGCCGACAATATTTGGGAGAATATGTGCTTAATTGAAGTCAAACCTAATTTTTTTTTGAAAGTTAATTCATTAATGATTAATATATATATATATATATATATAATATATATATATATATATATATATGAAACACATCGTTTGTGTATTTACTTCTCATACTGTCGTGTAGAAAAAGTCACTATAAGAGGAATAAAACCTACTTCTAAAAAAACGAAAAATCTAAGAAAGTCCGGTTGGTGTAGGGGTTACGATCTTTGCCTGTCAGCTTGACAGTCAGAGTTCGAATCACGCACAATGCGGTCTTCCTATCTATAGCTCTGCTGATGAGGCCTAATAGGTCGAAATGTACATACAGAGATTGATTTTTCTCGATTTGTTTAGCCTTACATTTGAATAGTTATGCCCGCCTGATTAATTAATTATTAATTAATTAACTTTCAAAATTAGGCACGACTTCAATTAAGCACATATTCTCCCAATATATATATATATATATATATATATATATATATAGAGAGAGAGAGAGAGAGAGAGAGAGAGAGAGAGAGTGGTACCTTGTCTTACGAGTTTAATTCGATCCTCCCAGTCCCCATCCAAAAAATCTTTTGTTTGTTTCTTTTAAATAGGAAAATAGCATTGTATTGTATTATCACATAATAAAATAGGATGTAATGAATGTGCTGTATAATAGTTTTAATGTTTATTTTGCATTAGTAATTTGGGTAATTTGTGAGGAAGTGCGTCCCGGTCTCCTGCCTCAAAATAACGACCCCAGCTCAGTCTATTCAAAACTATCCATCTTCATATCTATCTATCTATCTCAATTTGTTCATATTTATCTATATTACTTTAAATACTAAGATTTTTTAAATTCATGTTTGTTTAATGTCTTGTTTTTAGTTTAAATAAACAAGAATGACGACAAAAAAAATGCGACCCCTACCCTCAAATACATTTACTTGTCGAAAACATCTATCTCCATTTGTTCATATCTATCTTATTTTGTTTGTTTAGCTATCTATCTATCTATCTATCTATCTATCTATCTCAGTCTACATCTTGTTTATCTATCTATCTATCTCAGTCTATATCTATCTATCTATCTATCTATCTATCTATCTATCTATCTCAGTCTATTCCAAACTATATATCCATCTTCATATCTAAACAAGAATTACGACAAATTACGATAAATAAACAAGAATTACGACGAGCTGGGGTTGTTATTTTGATAGTCACCGGGTAGCAATTTTTGAGGCAGGAGACCGGGACGCACTTCCTCATAAATTACAGTAATTTGTATGAGTGATATAAGCAAATAAGTGTTTGGTAGCGTGAACATGAAATAACGGTGCTTGGATACTGAAACTTTCTTGCCAATGTGATTCTCAAACCAAATATTCACTTCGGTTGAAAATCGCATAGGTGAAAAACCGCCTGAATCCAAGCGATGTCCAGATGTCGAGGCTAACTTAATTTAGATATTGTTATATACATGTGAAAACTAATATGTATGTGTCAAACCTAATAAATACGGGAATGTTATGCTGACTGAGTAGTCTTATACCAATCGCAGTTGTTTACCTTCTTCACGCCTCTAGAGAGTATTGTATTTTGTATGTTATTAAGATTCCATTTGATTTCAAACCTCCGTTTGGTTAGTATTATCTGCGTTATTCGGACTATTGTCCCCATCTTCATTGCTATTTGTACAACGTTTCGGCCGATATACCCTCCGGTCTTCTTCATGTATTTATTGTCGGACTCGGGAAGCTTCTCGGACTAGGGAACCTTCTTTTCGAACTCGGGAACTTTCTTGTCGTATTCGGGAGCCATCCGTTTGTTTTTTTCTCATTTAGTAACCTTTGTTACGTTACAACATATATACATGGTCTATCAACGATATTGAACACTATTTACCCATTAATATATCACTATTAATATTTACACTATTTAACTATATATATATATATATATATATATATATTATCAATTATTTACCTATATATATATATATATATATATATATATATATTATCAATTTTCTGGTTGCATTTCTCATCGTGCTAATAAACTTGGGATAGGTATGCAGCCAAATATTCTCCCTTTAGCTATGGGTACATTGGAGATAAGAATGGGTTATTTAGCCTAGCTATAAAAACCGATCTAGGAGAAGGAAATTGAATTCAAACCTTTTGCATTCCGCTTAAGAATGGATTACATCCTGCTAGTGTGGAGGGGTTGGGGAATATGTATATTGGCGCTATAAATTCATTTATATTGCCTCTATAAAAACATCAACTGGGCAATATATTTGATTGTAAATAACTTTTCTTAGGGGTGCTTCATAACATCGCTCCGTAATATTGCCCTTCTGTCACATCCTACTCCGTGTGGAGAGGTTGGATAAATACATAGATGTTATCAATATTAATACTACTAGCAAATATATGCACCCTCCGGGTGCAAGTATTTTAGTTAAATTTTATAATAAAATATTATATTAAATTAGAAAGGCTAATGAAACTGAATAAGAATGTAGATGAAAAAGATTTTGAACAGAGGGGGTATGATTGAAAAATAGAACAACTTTGAAACTAACTCTTCCATCATTTTCCGTTACTCCCGTCTTTCATTGGTAAATTGTCCTAATTAAACTGTTTAGTTAAAATAGGAAGTAAAGAATAATATTACAGTTATTTCTTCTTGTTAAGGGATTTCTTTTAAGATTTATTGAAGAGATTTTTGCTTATATTCAATGAGATAAAACCAAACAATTAGAAATCAATAATACTAAGCATATATTTATTAAAATTACATTTTTAAGATCAATATGCAAATTAGCCTTCCCATTCATACTGTAAACCTCTATTTTGTTGTATATATAAATACAATTGCATGTTATTAGTATGTAGATATGGTCAACAGTGTAAGTAATGTAAAACAATTTTATTAATAATTGAGGTTTAAATAAAAATAAAATCATGGAGAATATGATGTAAATAACTAAAGGAATTGTGACCTGTATAGTAATATAGTTTCGGTTACAGACAGACAAACCCACAATCTCCATTATAATAAGATTACACACACACCCATATATATATATATATATATATATATATAATATCTTATTTGTCCGGATTCAGGATCCTGTACTGAGGACCTCCATGAGTCGATGACAGATATGGATGGGTTATATATATATATATATATATATATATATATATATCAAAGGGTTACTACCATATAAACATTGTAGTAGGATGAGTAGTTAATCCATAAGGGCTCAATATATCTTGCAAAATATAGAGCATTATATATATATATGTATATATATATATATATATATATATATATTACTTATTGTAGTAGAGGGAAAGAGTTATGGGTCTACCATGGTTTTAATCTAAATGATTTCATCAATACCCTACTATACTCTTAACTAAGTAAGTAAAGTCGTCGGGGCGGCCTAATGTCGGTATCGGTCTGACAGCGAGGGAGTCTATCCCCTTTTCACTAGCGCTAGACCAAGGAGATTATTTTAGCATCTGGGATGGAGCGCCACACCTACCATCAGCTCCTCACTTTACCCCACAGATACCTGTGCTACTCATTCTCTGAGTTGGCGAGGACCGGTATCGAACCAAGAACCTTGTGATTCCTAGCCGAACACTCTACCGACTGAGCTAAACCGGCTTTAAACTGAGATAAAGGTCTTTTAGGATGATAAAGGTTGAACGCTATATTAGTTAATTTTTTTTCAATTACCATGTGCGGCTTATTCAATTCGTTTATTTATTCCTTGGTTCTCATTTCTGTATTTTGTTATTGATTTAATTCTAATTATAATTCATTGCCAGTAAAAACAATTTAATTCTAATTTTGATTAAGCTGTTGAACGTTACTAATTCATAGTTTTTCACTGTTCTTTTCGGAACACACACACAAACACACACAATAACGCACATACACACACACACATACACACACACTTATATATATATATATATATATATATATATATATATATATTATATAATAATATATATATATATATGAGATTTAATAATCATACGTGCTGAACTTGTACCAATAATGAACTAGACTGGCACACATATATCCCTGAAATAGACTATATATATATATATATATATATATATATATGTATATATATATCCCTGAAATAGACTATAACGCTAAATCTCTAAGTCTTTTGTTATTTCTTTACTTATATATTTGCTCTGTGACTCTAACATTAAGAGCACACATTGAGCTCTCAAACTGCGACACACAAACACACACAAATACGCACATCCACACATCCACATGCACATACACACACTTACAAATATATATATATATATATATATATAAACAAAATATATATATATATATATATATATAAACAAAATATATATATATATATATATATATATATATATATATATAGAGAGAGAGAGAGAGAGAGAGAGAGAGAGAGATTTAAATGTCCACTAGGAGATTGCAGTGTCCCAGAAAATGAAAATACATACATTGGATTCACCTCAACCACATTGTCACGTCGTGTAAGCTTCCATTTAACA
>CM042155.1:19611743-19639361 GCA_023376005.1 Doryteuthis pealeii
ATATATATATATATATATCATTATAGTGTACACTACATTTAAGGTACGATTGTTATCATTGGTTTCAAAGCAGTATGTTAGCCACTTATCCTTTAGACATCTCGGCTGTTAGACTCGAAGATCCATTATCAGATTATAGCAAGTTCGTTCCTCATTGGATGACCCATAATTGTGTTCATGTGTCACATTCTACACAAGAGCATCCTATCGTGGGTTAATAACTAGCACGATAGCCTCACTAATCCATTATTACTGAGTTCGATCTTTACTGGATACCCCATATTTTCGACCTTTTGTCACATCATACTCGTGGTCAACGGGTCGGGTAAATTAGAATAATCCCCCGTTGTGTTATACTGGTTGACGAACTAGACTCGATGTTCCATTACTACTGAATAGCGTGTTCGATCCTTGTTGTATGCACCATATTTCGCCATTCTGTCACATCCCACGAGTGGTGAACGCATTCACTGAAGAAAAAGGGTCGTCCCATCGTGGTGTTAATGGTTATCAAGCTAGTCTCACAGATCCATTACTACTGAATAGCTGGTTCGATCCTCGCTGGATGTTCTTGACTTTGGAATCTCGTGTCACATCCTGTCAGTAGTAAACGGGTTGGATTAATAACTCCTACCCGTGAGGTCGGGTAAATACATATTTCCTAACCCTGCGCACGAGCAGGATGTGGCATAATGTCAATTTCTTAAGCGGATTTTAGCAGGTTTAAATTCACTACTAGCGACCGACGACCGCTATGGCAGGCTCCAGCGGAACGAAAAGAGATGCCTTTCGTAATACCGTGGCGACACCGGTCGTGGTTCCGGCTTAGAGGCTTTCAGCCGTTATCGCGCGGAGGCAGCTTGGCACCGCCGCTCGTTCGAGCGAGCACGCGAATCGTTGCTTCGATCCCGCGATTCCTTTCGTACTGGACGGAATAGCCGTGGCCACGGCCGACGTAACACATCGTGCCGATCGGTAGGATAAAACTAACCTGTCTCACGACGGTCATAGACTAGTTGCCATACCAGGGTTAACTCTTTGCTAATAGAATTGACCACACGGCTGTACCAACATTTCCGGGTACTTTTACCAGTATGATGGGATATTTCAAAGTTCACAATCTGTTCACCTCAAAACTCATTCTTTTAAAATAAAATTCAATTATTATTATAATTATTGTAATTTGGGTCCTTCTGCTCAATTATAATGCACTAACCTCAGTTTTTAAGCTTTGCCTGGGTATGCTATGCGTAGAAACAGATATTTGCAAATGAAAAGCCACTGTGAGGGGTTTAAAGTAGGCAAATATTTAAAGAAAACATTCTGTCCCACTGTTGACCCATAGCTGGAAAGAAAATAGTTGGATTCGTAACTTTCTGAAGGATATTAGCGCTATGTGAAACGCAAAAGTCTCGTCCAGGATTTGAACTCGCCCGCCAAGTCCATTTCCGACGAGGGTAACCCTTATACCACTACCTCTAAAAGTTGAGTAAGTAAAGAAGGCTTCCCAACGTGGGAGCATGAAAGGGTTCATAGCTTTTCCAAGGGTATTAGTACGAAAGTGAACGAAGCAGAACGGATTGGGTTCGAATAACACTAAATACGACGTCGCAGCTTACTGTTAAGGTACTTACCTTGAATTCCACTTATGCAGGTATGACACAAGGTCATTTAATGTGGGACCACCCACGAACCGAAACTCATGGAATGGCATACACAAAAAATGTGTAAATCCTGTCGGCATTTCCCCCTCGAGGGGCGCCTCAGGCACTAGGCAATAAACCCATCCTTACCCCTTTAAATTAGGGTGGCAGGTGTTGCCTGCACCGGTAGGCCCCCTGGAGTCACACCGTTAATTACTATACAGGTCCAGAGGCCGAAGCCTGGAGGGGCGGCTAAGTATTGACAAGATACACCTGAAGAAGACCGGGGGATATAACGACCGAAACGTTGTGTGTTTTTCCTCTCACGATAAAGATGAGGACAGCAGTATGAAAATTCAAGGTCATACATATGTAATACACATCTTACTAGGTACGCATCGTGTTTAGTTTTATTTTCTAAATAGAAAAATTACGGTGAAATCACGCTTAAAACCAATGGTTCTCGCTAGATCACCGAAGACCATTAACAGATATAGGCCCCGAAGAGCCTACGTTATTAATGCATTATTATCCGCTACCGGATCCGTTAACATTGGTGCCTTGTGCCAGCCTCGGTTAAAGTTAATAGAGTAAATGTCAATGACACCGTGTCCTTAGATAATGCACCTTCATATCTTCTTCTTCTTCTTCTTCTTCTTCTTCTTCTTCTTCTTCTTCTTTCTTCTTCTTAAAAGTGTCCTTCCATTAAGCGTAAATTTAATGTTATTTCATTACGTAAAATTAGATTTATCAGCGTGAAAAAGACTGGAAAGTGCGTCAAAGTCACGTTAAGTCAGTACAAATGTCCTCTAACCGTTTTGACCCCCAGAAGAATGAGATGAGGCTAAACAATGAATAGTTTCATTGCAGTCTTGACCATTACAATTTGACACTAATATCGTTTACAGTTTTATTGTTCTCATTTTAGTTCTATGTCATCTCTTTCTTTCTACTATTGAACAACAGTAATAACAATCACTTACCCCCCCTCTCTCTCTCTCTCTCGCTCGCTCTCTCTTTTTTTTCTCTTTCTCTTCTCTCTCCTCTCTCTCTCTCTCTCTCTCTCTCTCTCTCTCTCTCTCTCTCTCTCTCCAGTTTCGTCTGTCTTTCACTCTCTCTCCCTGTCTGTCTGTCTGTCTCTCATTTCTCTGTCTCTGTCTGTTTACCAGTCTCTCTCTCTCTCTCTCTCTCTCTCTCTCTATATATATATATATATATATATATATTATATATATATATATATCTGTCTTACTGTCTCAGTATGCCTCAATCTCAATTGTCTGTCTGTCTGTCTGTCTGTCTCTCTCTCAATCTATCTATCTCTGTCTTACTGTCTCAGTATGCCTCAATCTCTCTCTCTCTCCCTCTCTCTCTCTCCTCCTCTCTCTCTCCTCCTCTCTCTCTCTCTCTCTGTCAGACTGTTTCAGTCTGTCTGTCCTCCCTCAGTTTCTCTGACTCCATCACTCTCTATCTCTATCTCTTTCTCCCTCTGTGTGTGGTGTGTTGTGTGTGTGTGTGTGTGTGTGCTGTCTCTCTCTCTCTCTCCTCTCTCTCTCTCTCTCTCTCTCTCTCTCTCTCTCTCTCTCTCTCTCTTGCTTTTCATCCATATTTCTCTTACAATATCTATCTACTCCCTATCTATCTATCTATCTATCTCTGTTCATTCTTCCTTGCTATTCATCTATCTCTTATTGTCTCTAGCTCCCCTCGCTCCCTCTCCCTTTCCCTCCGTTTTATCTTGTTATTATATATATATATATATATATATATATATCCTATTCTCTGTCTTTCTCTCACCATTCTACCTTGTTATGTATCCCATTTCTCTTATTCTCCCCCCTCTCTCTCTCTTCGCCCCCCATTGTAGCTTATTACTTTTTCCCCTTTTCTCTCTCAATCACACTGTATCAACTTCTCGTCTGTGTTCCATTTCTATCTTTCCATTCATTCATCCTTTCATTCATAAGAAATGTCACCGTCACACCTTAATGAATCAAGCTGAGACGACATGTGACTTACACAAAAGAACCATTATAGTAAAGGTTTTTCAAAGTCACATTCAAAGACGACTTTCCACTTTCACTCATTTGTGGATGGATGTCAAGCCTAGTGTAATCATTAGCGACTCCATGATTGCAGATCTTTAGTTGTGAGTTCGATTCTCACTAGTTGCCATCTATTTCTCGCCTGTTCTTAAATCTTATCATAATGGGGATTCAGGACATGTATATCTCTAACCGAAACTACGTTACGGCTTACGGCGCAATACCCCCAGAAAGTGTGTGAGTTTATCAATGAGTTTTTAATTTATAGTCAAAATCATTAATATATAGAATAACTTTTATTTATTAACGATGCCTCTGTGAAAATTTGAGTTAGGTTTGCCTAGAACAGCATTTGAAAATCTGCAATGTGTCTTATATATCACTAAGAAATAAAGGTTTACATAATATATGGTTTGGTTAATTTGCGTACTGGTTTCAATAAAACTGAGTTTAATATATAATTACTTGATATTATTGATCTCAAATATTATTGTTTTATTCTGTTAGTATTAAAATGAATCCTATGAATGATTTTTTTATTAGAAATTAATTAAAATATAATCGATATAAGTGTAATTTTTTTATATGCGTTCTTATTAATTTCTTTAGTCTTTCTAATATAATATATTTCATTACTCAACGTCCCCTTACCTATTATGGTAGAGGCGTGTCAGTATCATTGACAAGGTTAATTTTGCAGGGATTGTTCGCTGTGTACTGTGGCCGAGGCAATATGGTCTTTGACTATGCCTGCTGGGGTCCCGGTTTCGATTTCTGTCGGAGGGAAGTCGTTAGTATACATCGCTGATGAGACTTAATAAAGTCGAAACAGTCTGTACGATGTTCTACACACCGAGCGATTCTTTGCCGGGATTACACTTGACATTTCCTATTTAAAAAAGTATCGAATTTTATGCGATACACGCATTGTAATTGCCTTCAAGCAAAAATATAATATATATTTCATTATATTAAACCTTAAATACTTATGCCCGGTAAGCGCGAATTCTTGTTAGTTAAGGTTAGATTTAAAGGTTACTTTTTTCGTGGTGCAACATTTTGACTACTTAGGTTTGCAGATTAATTAATACTGCGTTGTAAGTTCGATCCTCACTATATATAGTAGAATTCGGTCTTGTCCCAAAGTTACGCAATTGGTGCGTTACAGTGTATAAAAACACTGTAATTATTTTTATTGAGTTCAAGTTTTCGTAATTCCCAAAAAAAAGTCTGGTTTGGCTCAAGAGTAAACTAAAGTTATTAATTTACTACATTTATTTGAGAGTTAATGACTCATGTTGTGCAGTGGAACAGGGAATACAAAGAGACTATAAATTTAAAGTTTGATCTTCAAAGAGTAGACCATGATTCGACCCTTTACCCAAATATCTAGGTTTCGGAAATGACCCCAGTAAACTTATTAATGGGTAATTCCATGTAAAATCATCCAGGCTATATCACCCAACTCCTTCGATTTTTCTGAAATTTTGTCCAAGTGTGGATTATGATAAAGTTAGCCAATTCCCAAAACTTGAGCTTCCAATTATAGAAATTCACAGATTTATGTCGCTTTTTAGATCTCCAAATTTGAGGGGGGCGTCGCGAAAAATGGCGACTTTTGTAATCTATTTTTGTCTGTAATGATCTCTAAAGCTTCCCTCTGGCTTTAATTAGTTTGTAAAACCATGTTAGTCCGAGGAATCCAGAAATGTGATCAAAAAAGTCTTAAAGTCAACTAATTTTAAGTTATTGATGATTTCTGATTTTTTTCATCGCAAGATCAATATCTCGATGTGGCACTGCGTCTACGACAAACAATTTTTTCTATTATCATTTCACATATATTGAACATTATTCGTACCAAAATAAAGTTGCCATTTTTCGCCAACTCTACCAAATTTGGAGAGCTAGAAATCGACATAACTCCACCAATCTTTGGAACTGGAAGCTCAAATTTTGGGAATTGTCTAATGTAAATATAATCCACACATGGAAAAAAATTCAGAAAAATTGAAGGGGGTGGGGGATAATTTTACTTTTTCCTGGATGATTTGACATGAAATTACCCTAATGTATTTGCTTTAAACCTTTTTCCAAAATATATGAAGATGCATATATATATATATTTTTTTTTGGGGGGAGAACATATGAAAATTGAAGTCGTACCCAATTTTGAAAGTTAATTAATTAATAATTAATTAGGCGGGCATACCTATCAATTATTAATTAATTAACTTTCAAAATTGGGTACAACTTCAATTAAGCACATGTTCTCCCAAAAAATTGTCGGATAAAAAAAAGCTATATCAAAAACACATCGTTTGTGTATTTACTTTTCATATATATATATAATATATATATATATATATATATATATATATATATATATAAAATATATATATATTTGTTGTGTCTGTCTGCCAGTCTCTCTCTTTCTTTCTTTCTTCTTTCTTTCTTTTCTCTCTCTCTCTCTCCTCTTTCTCTCTCTCTCTCTCTCTCTCTCTCTCTCTCTTGCTTTTAATCTTCTACCTTGGTTTTACTCTATATATCTTTTATAATCTGTATCTATTTATCTAAAACCTTTTCTTATTGTCTGTACCCCCTCCCTCCCTCTTTCACACACACACACCACACACACACACTTTGCTTCTTCTTCTCTGTCGATTGGGGTTTCAGAATACGCCGACTGTACCTCTGCAGATCGGTACCCCCTCCCTCAATGTGGTCATCTATTGGCCGTGGGTTCCGAACAGTGATTATTAAGGATGGAATCCTGGTAGCTGTGTAGTCCATTTTTCCTTTTCCTTTCAGACTTATAGCGTGTTCTTTATTTCCTTCTTCCTTCCTTTCTTTTTTTTTTTTCATCGCAGACTTCTATCAGGTTGTTTCTTTATTTCATTTATTCTTTCTTTCTTTTCCTCGCAGACTTGTAAAATGTGCTTTCTTCTTTCTTTCTTTCTTTCTTTCTTCTCCTTCCAGATCTGTAACATGATCTTTCTTGTTGTCTTTCTTTCTTTTTCTTTCAATCTTTTAGTGTGTTCCTTTTCTTTTCATTATTTTCTTATAATCGAGACGAAATGGTTCGTCATGTACCTGATGTGATTGGAGGGAGTAAAATTAGAACACGTGCCTTTATGTCTTATTCTATTAATATCATAGTAGTAGTAGTAATAATAATAATAATAATAATAATAATAATGATAATAATAATAATAATAATAATCCCAGCAAGAAGACCAGACCTAGTGTTGATGAACAAAAAAGAAAGAACTTGTCAACTGGTGGATTTTGCAGTACCAGCAGATCACATGGTGAAGCTAAAGGAAAATGAAAAAATAGACAAATATCTGGACCTTGCCAGAGAACTGAAAAAGTTATGGAATATGAAAGAGAAGGTGATACCAATTGTAGTTGGTGCACTTGGAACAGTCCCAAAAGGATTGGAAAAGGGTCTGGAATGTATGGAAATCAGTGGAAGGATTGAAACCATTCAGAACACTGCACTGCTGCAATCTGCCAGAATACTCAGAAGAGTCCTGGAGACCTGAGGAGACTTGCTGTCACTCAGACTCCAGTGAAATACCATCAGCTAAAGTGTGAAAACTCAAAAGGAGTAATAATAATAATAATAATAACTAATAAATAATAATAGACATACAGATAAACTTAAGAAAAAGAAGTAATCGCGGGAGAAATAAAGTCCCGCCTTTCCAATGTAAATATTGGAATAAGCCACAATATTTAAAGTTTATTAAATAAGAAATAGTATTATTAAATGCTTATCTTGTTTCTATTTGCACCGGTGGAAGAAGAAGGTATGTTTACTTCTATTTGTCAAGTTGTTAAAATTAACTAACATTTAACCTGTTGATATTTTTCTCTAAAATATATATTTAAGCTTATAACTATTATATTGAGTGATTTTCATAACTCGCTTCTAAACTGTCAATGTATTAATATATATTTTGTATGATAAATATTAATAACACCAACGTTGGAATGAATATTTAAAAGGGGGATAAATGTAATTAAAAAAAAAACAAAACAAACTCAAAATTTAAATGGATGGATAGATAGACATACAGATAAACTTGAAGGAAGGAAGGAAGAAAGAAAAGAAAAAGAAGTGGGGGGGGGGAAATCGCGGGAGATTCAAATAAAGTCCCGCCTTTTCCAATGTAAATATTGGAATAAGCCACAATATTTAAAGTTTATTAAATAAGAAATAGTATTATTAAATGCTTATCTTGTTTCTATTTGCACCGGTGGAAGAAGAAGGTATGTTTACTTCTATTTGTCAAGTTGTTAAAATTAACTAACATTTAACCTGTTGATATTTTTCTCTAAAATATATATTTAAGCTTATAACTATTATATTGAGTGATTTTCATAACTCGCTTCTAAACTGTCAATGTATTAAATATATTTTGTATGATAAATATTAATAACACAACGTTGGAATGAATATTTAAAAGGGGGATAAATGTAATTAAAAAAAAAACAAAACAAAACTCAAAATTTAAATGGATGGATAGATAGACATACAGATAAACTTGAAGGAAGGAAGGAAGAAAGAAAAGAAAAAGAAGTGGGGGGGGGAAATCGCGGGAGATTCAAATAAAGTCCCGCCTTTTCCAATGTAAATATTGGAATAAGCCACAATATTTAAAGTTTATTAAATAAGAAATAGTATTATTAAATGCTTATCTTGTTTCTATTTGCACCGGTGGAAGAAGAAGGTATGTTTACTTCTATTTGTCAAGTTGTTAAAATTAACTAACATTTAACCTGTTGATATTTTTCTCTAAAATATATATTTAAGCTTATAACTATTATATTGAGTGATTTTCATAACTCGCTTCTAAACTGTCAATGTATTAATATATATTTGTATGATAAATATTAATAACACCAACGTTGGAATGAATATTTAAAAGGGGGATAAATGTAATTAAAAAAAAAACAAAACAAAACTCAAAATTTAAATGGATGGATAGATAGACATACAGATAAACTTGAAGGAAGGAAGGAAGAAAGAAAAGAAAAAGAAGGGGGGGGGGAAATCGCGGGAGATTCAAATAAAGTCCCGCCTTTTCCAATGTAAATATTGGAATAAGCCACAATATTTAAAGTTTATTAAATAAGAAATAGTATTATTAAATGCTTATCTTGTTTCTATTTGCACCGGTGGAAGAAGAAGGTATGTTTACTTCTATTTGTCAAGTTGTTAAAATTAACTAACATTTAACCTGTTGATATTTTTTCTCTAAAATATATATTTAAGCTTATAACTATTATATTGAGTGATTTTCATAACTCGCTTCTAAACTGTCAATGTATTAATATATATTTTGTATGATAAATATTAATAACACCAACGTTGGAATGAATATTTAAAAGGGGATAAATGTAATTAAAAAAAAACAAAACAAAACTCAAAATTTAAATGGATGGATAGATAGACATACAGATAAACTTGAAGGAAGGAAGGAAGAAGAAAAGAAAAAGAAGTGGGGGGGGGGAAATCGCGGGAGATTCAAATAAAGTCCCGCCTTTTCCAATGTAAATATTGGAATAAGCCACAATATTTAAAGTTTATTAAATAAGAAATAGTATTATTAAATGCTTATCTTGTTTCTATTTGCACCGGTGGAAGAAGAAGGTATGTTTACTTCTATTTGTCAAGTTGTTAAAATTAACTAACATTTAACCTGTTGATATTTTTCTCTAAAATATATATTTAAGCTTATAACTATTATATTGAGTGATTTTCATAACTCGCTTCTAAACTGTCAATGTATTAATATATATTTTGTATGATAAATATTAATAACACCAACGTTGGAATGAATATTTAAAAGGGGATAAATGTAATTAAAAAAAAAAACAAAACAAAACTCAAAATTTAAATGGATGGATAGATAGACATACAGATAAACTTGAAGGAAGGAAGGAAGAAAGAAAAGAAAAAGAAGTGGGGGGGGAAATCGCGGGAGATTCAAATAAAGTCCCGCCTTTTCCAATGTAAATATTGGAATAAGCCACAATATTTAAAGTTTATTAAATAAGAAATAGTATTATTAAATGCTTATCTTGTTTCTATTTGCACCGGTGGAAGAAGAAGGTATGTTTACTTCTATTTGTCAAGTTGTTAAAATTAACTAACATTTAACCTGTTGATATTTTTCTCTAAAATATATATTTAAGCTTATAACTATTATATTGAGTGATTTTCATAACTCGCTTCTAAACTGTCAATGTATTAATATATATTTTGTATGATAAATATTAATAACACCAACGTTGGAATGAATATTTAAAAGGGGGATAAATGTAATTTAAAAAAAAAACAAAACAAAACTCAAAATTTAAATGGATGGATAGATAGACATACAGATAAACTTGAAGGAAGGAAGGAAGAAAGAAAAGAAAAAGAAGTGGGGGGGGGGGAAATCGCGGGAGATTCAAATAAAGTCCCGCCTTTTCCAATGTAAATATTGGAATAAGCCACAATATTTAAAGTTTATTAAATAAGAAATAGTATTATTAAATGCTTATCTTGTTTCTATTTGCACCGGTGGAAGAAGAAGGTATGTTTACTTCTATTTGTCAAGTTGTTAAAATTAACTAACATTTAACCTGTTGATATTTTTCTCTAAAATATATATTTAAGCTTATAACTATTATATTGAGTGATTTTCATAACTCGCTTCTAAACTGTCAATGTATTAATATATATTTTGTATGATAAATATTAATAACACCAACGTTGGAATGAATATTTAAAAGGGGGATAAATGTAATTAAAAAAAAAAACAAAACAAAACTCAAAATTTAAATGGATGGATAGATAGACATACAGATAAACTTGAAGGAAGGAAGGAGGAAGAAAAGAAAAAGAAAAGAAGGGGGGGGGGAAATCGCGGGAGATTCAAATAAAGTCCCGCCTTTTCCAATGTAAATATTGGAATAAGCCACAATATTTAAAGTTTATTAAATAAGAAATAGTATTATTAAATGCTTATCTTGTTTCTATTTGCACCGGTGGAAGAAGAAGGTATGTTTACTTCTATTTGTCAAGTTGTTAAAATTAACTAACATTTAACCTGTTGATATTTTTCTCTAAAATATATATTTAAGCTTATAACTATTATATTGAGTGATTTTCATAACTCGCTTCTAAACTGTCAATGTATTAATATATATTTTGTATGATAAATATTAATAACACCAACGTTGGAATGAATATTTAAAAGGGGGATAAATGTAATTTAAAAAAAAAAACAAAACAAAACTCAAAATTTAAATGGATGGATAGATAGACATACAGATAAACTTGAAGGAAGGAAGGAAGAAAGAAAAGAAAAAAGAAGTGGGGGGGGAAATCGCGGGAGATTCAAATAAAGTCCCGCCTTTTCCAATGTAAATATTGGAATAAGCCACAATATTTAAAGTTTATTAAATAAGAAATAGTATTATTAAATGCTTATCTTGTTTCTATTTGCACCGGTGGAAGAAGAAGGTATGTTTACTTCTATTTGTCAAGTTGTTAAAATTAACTAACATTTAACCTGTTGATATTTTTCTCTAAAATATATATTTAAGCTTATAACTATTATATTGAGTGATTTTCATAACTCGCTTCTAAACTGTCAATGTATTAATATATATTTTGTATGATAAATATTAATAACACCAACGTTGGAATGAATATTTAAAAGGGGGATAAATGTAATTAAAAAAAAACAAAACAAAACTCAAAATTTAAATGGATGGATAGATAGACATACAGATAAACTTGAAGGAAGGAAGGAAGAAAGAAAAGAAAAAGAAGTGGGGGGGGGAAATCGCGGGAGATTCAAATAAAGTCCCGCCTTTTCCAATGTAAATATTGGAATAAGCCACAATATTTAAAGTTTATTAAATAAGAAATAGTATTATTAAATGCTTATCTTGTTTCTATTTGCACCGGTGGAAGAAGAAGGTATGTTTACTTCTATTTGTCAAGTTGTTAAAATTAACTAACATTTAACCTGTTGATATTTTTTCTCTAAAATATATATTTAAGCTTATAACTATTATATTGAGTGATTTTCATAACTCGCTTCTAAACTGTCAATGTATTAATATATATTTTGTATGATAAATATTAATAACACCAACGTTGGAATGAATATTTAAAAGGGGGATAAATGTAATTAAAAAAAAAACAAAACAAAACTCAAAATTTAAATGGATGGATAGATAGACATACAGATAAACTTGAAGGAAGGAAGGAAGAAAGAAAAGAAAAAGAAGTGGGGGGGGGGGAAATCGCGGGAGATTCAAATAAAGTCCCGCCTTTTCCAATGTAAATATTGGAATAAGCCACAATATTTAAAGTTTATTAAATAAGAAATAGTATTATTAAATGCTTATCTTGTTTCTATTTGCACCGGTGGAAGAAGAAGGTATGTTTACTTCTATTTGTCAAGTTGTTAAAATTAACTAACATTTAACCTGTTGATATTTTTCTCTAAAATATATATTTAAGCTTATAACTATTATATTGAGTGATTTTCATAACTCGCTTCTAAACTGTCAATGTATTAATATATATTTTGTATGATAAATATTAATAACACCAACGTTGGAATGAATATTTAAAAGGGGATAAATGTAATTTAAAAAAAAAAAACAAAACAAAACTCAAAATTTAAATGGATGGATAGATAGACATACAGATAAACTTGAAGGAAGGAAGGAAGAAAGAAAAGAAAAAGAAGTGGGGGGGGGAAATCGCGGGAGATTCAAATAAAGTCCCGCCTTTTCCAATGTAAATATTGGAATAAGCCACAATATTTAAAGTTTATTAAATAAGAAATAGTATTATTAAATGCTTATCTTGTTTCTATTTGCACCGGTGGAAGAAGAAGGTATGTTTACTTCTATTTGTCAAGTTGTTAAAATTAACTAACATTTAACCTGTTGATATTTTTCTCTAAAATATATATTTAAGCTTATAACTATTATATTGAGTGATTTTCATAACTCGCTTCTAAACTGTCAATGTATTAATATATATTTTGTATGATAAATATTAATAACACCAACGTTGGAATGAATATTTAAAAGGGGGATAAATGTAATTAAAAAAAAAACAAAACAAAACTCAAAATTTAAATGGATGGATAGATAGACATACAGATAAACTTGAAGGAAGGAAGGAAGAAAGAAAAGAAAAAGAAGTGGGGGGGGGAAATCGCGGGAGATTCAAATAAAGTCCCGCCTTTTCCAATGTAAATATTGGAATAAGCCACAATATTTAAAGTTTATTAAATAAGAAATAGTATTATTAAATGCTTATCTTGTTTCTATTTGCACCGGTGGAAGAAGAAGGTATGTTTACTTCTATTTGTCAAGTTGTTAAAATTAACTAACATTTAACCTGTTGATATTTTTCTCTAAAATATATATTTAAGCTTATAACTATTATATTGAGTGATTTTCATAACTCGCTTCTAAACTGTCAATGTATTAATATATATTTTGTATGATAAATATTAATAACACCAACGTTGGAATGAATATTTAAAAGGGGGATAAATGTAATTTAAAAAAAAAAACAAAACAAAACTCAAAATTTAAATGGATGGATAGATAGACATACAGATAAACTTGAAGGAAGGAAGGAAGAAAGAAAAGAAAAAGAAGTGGGGGGGGGAAATCGCGGGAGATTCAAATAAAGTCCCGCCTTTTCCAATGTAAATATTGGAATAAGCCACAATATTTAAAGTTTATTAAATAAGAAATAGTATTATTAAATGCTTATCTTGTTTCTATTTGCACCGGTGGAAGAAGAAGGTATGTTTACTTCTATTTGTCAAGTTGTTAAAATTAACTAACATTTAACCTGTTGATATTTTTCTCTAAAATATATATTTAAGCTTATAACTATTATATTGAGTGATTTTCATAACTCGCTTCTAAACTGTCAATGTATTAATATATATTTTGTATGATAAATATTAATAACACCAACGTTGGAATGAATATTTAAAAGGGGGATAAATGTAATTTAAAAAAAAAAACAAACAAAACTCAAAATTTAAATGGATGGATAGATAGACATACAGATAAACTTGAAGGAAGGAAGGAAGAAAGAAAAGAAAAAGAAGTGGGGGGGGGAAAATCGCGGGAGATTCAAATAAAGTCCCGCCTTTTCCAATGTAAATATTGGAATAAGCCACAATATTTAAAGTTTATTAAATAAGAAATAGTATTATTAAATGCTTATCTTGTTTCTATTTGCACCGGTGGAAGAAGAAGGTATGTTTACTTCTATTTGTCAAGTTGTTAAAATTAACTAACATTTAACCTGTTGATATTTTTCTCTAAAATATATATTTAAGCTTATAACTATTATATTGAGTGATTTTCATAACTCGCTTCTAAACTGTCAATGTATTAATATATATTTTGTATGATAAATATTAATAACACCAACGTTGGAATGAATATTTAAAAGGGGGATAAATGTAATTTAAAAAAAAAAAACAAACAAAACTCAAAATTTAAATGGATGGATAGATAGACATACAGATAAACTTGAAGGAAGGAAGGAAGAAAGAAAAGAAAAAGAAGTGGGGGGGGGAAATCGCGGGAGATTCAAATAAAGTCCCGCCTTTTCCAATGTAAATATTGGAATAAGCCACAATATTTAAAGTTTATTAAATAAGAAATAGTATTATTAAATGCTTATCTTGTTTCTATTTGCACCGGTGGAAGAAGAAGGTATGTTTACTTCTATTTGTCAAGTTGTTAAAATTAACTAACATTTAACCTGTTGATATTTTTCTCTAAAATATATATTTAAGCTTATAACTATTATATTGAGTGATTTTCATAACTCGCTTCTAAACTGTCAATGTATTAATATATATTTTGTATGATAAATATTAATAACACCAACGTTGGAATGAATATTTAAAAGGGGATAAATGTAATTTAAAAAAAAAAACAAAACAAAACTCAAAATTTAAATGGATGGATAGATAGACATACAGATAAACTTGAAGGAAGGAAGGAAGAAAGAAAAGAAAAAGAAGTGGGGGGGGAAATCGCGGGAGATTCAAATAAAGTCCCGCCTTTTCCAATGTAAATATTGGAATAAGCCACAATATTTAAAGTTTATTAAATAAGAAATAGTATTATTAAATGCTTATCTTGTTTCTATTTGCACCGGTGGAAGAAGAAGGTATGTTTACTTCTATTTGTCAAGTTGTTAAAATTAACTAACATTTAACCTGTTGATATTTTTCTCTAAAATATATATTTAAGCTTATAACTATTATATTGAGTGATTTTCATAACTCGCTTCTAAACTGTCAATGTATTAATATATATTTTGTATGATAAATATTAATAACACCAACGTTGGAATGAATATTTAAAAGGGGGATAAATGTAATTAAAAAAAAAACAAAACAAAACTCAAAATTTAAATGGATGGATAGATAGACATACAGATAAACTTGAAGGAAGGAAGGAAGAAAGAAAAGAAAAAGAAGTGGGGGGGGGAAATCGCGGGAGATTCAAATAAAGTCCCGCCTTTTCCAATGTAAATATTGGAATAAGCCACAATATTTAAAGTTTATTAAATAAGAAATAGTATTATTAAATGCTTATCTTGTTTCTATTTGCACCGGTGGAAGAAGAAGGTATGTTTACTTCTATTTGTCAAGTTGTTAAAATTAACTAACATTTAACCTGTTGATATTTTTCTCTAAAATATATATTTAAGCTTATAACTATTATATTGAGTGATTTTCATAACTCGCTTCTAAACTGTCAATGTATTAATATATATTTTGTATGATAAATATTAATAACACCAACGTTGGAATGAATATTTAAAAGGGGGATAAATGTAATTTAAAAAAAAAAACAAAACAAAACTCAAAATTTAAATGGATGGATAGATAGACATACAGATAAACTTGAAGGAAGGAAGGAAGAAAGAAAAGAAAAAGAAGTGGGGGGGGGGAAATCGCGGGAGATTCAAATAAAGTCCCGCCTTTTCCAATGTAAATATTGGAATAAGCCACAATATTTAAAGTTTATTAAATAAGAAATAGTATTATTAAATGCTTATCTTGTTTCTATTTGCACCGGTGGAAGAAGAAGGTATGTTTACTTCTATTTGTCAAGTTGTTAAAATTAACTAACATTTAACCTGTTGATATTTTTCTCTAAAATATATATTTAAGCTTATAACTATTATATTGAGTGATTTTCATAACTCGCTTCTAAACTGTCAATGTATTAATATATATTTTGTATGATAAATATTAATAACACCAACGTTGGAATGAATATTTAAAAGGGGATAAATGTAATTAAAAAAAAAAACAAAACAAAACTCAAAATTTAAATGGATGGATAGATAGACATACAGATAAACTTGAAGGAAGGAAGGAAGAAAGAAAAGAAAAAGAAGTGGGGGGGGGAAAATCGCGGGAGATTCAAATAAAGTCCCGCCTTTTCCAATGTAAATATTGGAATAAGCCACAATATTTAAAGTTTATTAAATAAGAAATAGTATTATTAAATGCTTATCTTGTTTCTATTTGCACCGGTGGAAGAAGAAGGTATGTTTACTTCTATTTGTCAAGTTGTTAAAATTAACTAACATTTAACCTGTTGATATTTTTCTCTAAAATATATATTTAAGCTTATAACTATTATATTGAGTGATTTTCATAACTCGCTTCTAAACTGTCAATGTATTAATATATATTTTGTATGATAAATATTAATAACACCAACGTTGGAATGAATATTTAAAAGGGGGATAAATGTAATTTAAAAAAAAAACAAAACAAAACTCAAAATTTAAATGGATGGATAGATAGACATACAGATAAACTTGAAGGAAGGAAGGAAGAAAGAAAAGAAAAAGAAGTGGGGGGGGGGGGAAATCGCGGGAGATTCAAATAAAGTCCCGCCTTTTCCAATGTAAATATTGGAATAAGCCACAATATTTAAAGTTTATTAAATAAGAAATAGTATTATTAAATGCTTATCTTGTTTCTATTTGCACCGGTGGAAGAAGAAGGTATGTTTACTTCTATTTGTCAAGTTGTTAAAATTAACTAACATTTAACCTGTTGATATTTTTCTCTAAAATATATATTTAAGCTTATAACTATTATATTGAGTGATTTTCATAACTCGCTTCTAAACTGTCAATGTATTAATATATATTTTGTATGATAAATATTAATAACACCAACGTTGGAATGAATATTTAAAAGGGGGATAAATGTAATTTAAAAAAAAAAAAAACAAAACAAAACTCAAAATTTAAATGGATGGATAGATAGACATACAGATAAACTTGAAGGAAGGAAGGAAGAAAGAAAAGAAAAAGAAGTGGGGGGGGGGAAATCGCGGGAGATTCAAATAAAGTCCCGCCTTTTCCAATGTAAATATTGGAATAAGCCACAATATTTAAAGTTTATTAAATAAGAAATAGTATTATTAAATGCTTATCTTGTTTCTATTTGCACCGGTGGAAGAAGAAGGTATGTTTACTTCTATTTGTCAAGTTGTTAAAATTAACTAACATTTAACCTGTTGATATTTTTCTCTAAAATATATATTTAAGCTTATAACTATTATATTGAGTGATTTTCATAACTCGCTTCTAAACTGTCAATGTATTAATATATATTTTGTATGATAAATATTAATAACACCAACGTTGGAATGAATATTTAAAAGGGGGATAAATGTAATTTAAAAAAAAAAAAACAAAACAAAACTCAAAATTTAAATGGATGGATAGATAGACATACAGATAAACTTGAAGGAAGGAAGGAAGAAAGAAAGAAAAAGAAGTGGGGGGGGGGAAATCGCGGGAGATTCAAATAAAGTCCCGCCTTTTCCAATGTAAATATTGGAATAAGCCACAATATTTAAAGTTTATTAAATAAGAAATAGTATTATTAAATGCTTATCTTGTTTCTATTTGCACCGGTGGAAGAAGAAGGTATGTTTACTTCTATTTGTCAAGTTGTTAAAATTAACTAACATTTAACCTGTTGATATTTTTCTCTAAAATATATATTTAAGCTTATAACTATTATATTGAGTGATTTTCATAACTCGCTTCTAAACTGTCAATGTATTAATATATATTTTGTATGATAAATATTAATAACACCAACGTTGGAATGAATATTTAAAAGGGGGATAAATGTAATTTAAAAAAAAAAACAAAACAAAACTCAAAATTTAAATGGATGGATAGATAGACATACAGATAAACTTGAAGGAAGGAAGGAAGAAAGAAAAGAAAAAGAAGTGGGGGGGGGGAAATCGCGGGAGATTCAAATAAAGTCCCGCCTTTTCCAATGTAAATATTGGAATAAGCCACAATATTTAAAGTTTATTAAATAAGAAATAGTATTATTAAATGCTTATCTTGTTTCTATTTGCACCGGTGGAAGAAGAAGGTATGTTTACTTCTATTTGTCAAGTTGTTAAAATTAACTAACATTTAACCTGTTGATATTTTTCTCTAAAATATATATTTAAGCTTATAACTATTATATTGAGTGATTTTCATAACTCGCTTCTAAACTGTCAATGTATTAATATATATTTTGTATGATAAATATTAATAACACCAACGTTGGAATGAATATTTAAAAGGGGGATAAATGTAATTTAAAAAAAAAACAAAACAAAACTCAAAATTTAAATGGATGGATAGATAGACATACAGATAAACTTGAAGGAAGGAAGGAAGAAAGAAAAGAAAAAGAAGTGGGGGGGGGGAAATCGCGGGAGATTCAAATAAAGTCCCGCCTTTTCCAATGTAAATATTGGAATAAGCCACAATATTTAAAGTTTATTAAATAAGAAATAGTATTATTAAATGCTTATCTTGTTTCTATTTGCACCGGTGGAAGAAGAAGGTATGTTTACTTCTATTTGTCAAGTTGTTAAAATTAACTAACATTTAACCTGTTGATATTTTTCTCTAAAATATATATTTAAGCTTATAACTATTATATTGAGTGATTTTCATAACTCGCTTCTAAACTGTCAATGTATTAATATATATTTTGTATGATAAATATTAATAACACCAACGTTGGAATGAATATTTAAAAGGGGGATAAATGTAATTTAAAAAAAAAAACAAAACAAAACTCAAAATTTAAATGGATAGATAGACATACAGATAAACTTGAAGGAAGGAAGGAAGAAAGAAAAAAAAAATCGCGGGAGATTCAAATAAAGTCCCGCCTTTTCCAATGTAAATATTGGAATAAGCCACAATATTTAAAGTTTATTAAATAAGAAATAGTATTATTAAATGCTTATCTTGTTTCTATTTGCACCGGTGGAAGAAGAAGGTATGTTTACTTCTATTTGTCAAGTTGTTAAAATTAACTAACATTTAACCTGTTGATATTTTTCTCTAAAATATATATTTAAGCTTATAACTATTATATTGAGTGATTTTCATAACTCGCTTCTAAACTGTCAATGTATTAATATATATTTTGTATGATAAATATTAATAACACCAACGTTGGAATGAATATTTAAAAGGGGGGATAAATGTAATTAAAAAAAAAACAAAACAAAACTCAAAATTTAAATGGATGGATAGATAGACATACAGATAAACTTGAAGGAAGGAAGGAAGAAAGAAAAGAAAAAGAAGTGGGGGGGGGGAAATCGCGGGAGATTCAAATAAAGTCCCGCCTTTTCCAATGTAAATATTGGAATAAGCCACAATATTTAAAGTTTATTAAATAAGAAATAGTATTATTAAATGCTTATCTTGTTTCTATTTGCACCGGTGGAAGAAGAAGGTATGTTTACTTCTATTTGTCAAGTTGTTAAAATTAACTAACATTTAACCTGTTGATATTTTTCTCTAAAAATATATTTAAGCTTATAACTATTATATTGAGTGATTTTCATAACTCGCTTCTAAACTGTCAATGTATTAATATATATTTTGTATGATAAATATTAATAACACCAACGTTGGAATGAATATTTAAAAGGGGGATAAATGTAATTTAAAAAAAAAAACAAAACAAAACTCAAAATTTAAATGGATGGATAGATAGACATACAGATAAACTTGAAGGAAGGAAGGAAGAAAGAAAAGAAAAAGAAGTGGGGGGGGGGAAATCGCGGGAGATTCAAATAAAGTCCCGCCTTTTCCAATGTAAATATTGGAATAAGCCACAATATTTAAAGTTTATTAAATAAGAAATAGTATTATTAAATGCTTATCTTGTTTCTATTTGCACCGGTGGAAGAAGAAGGTATGTTTACTTCTATTTGTCAAGTTGTTAAAATTAACTAACATTTAACCTGTTGATATTTTTCTCTAAAATATATATTTAAGCTTATAACTATTATATTGAGTGATTTTCATAACTCGCTTCTAAACTGTCAATGTATTAATATATATTTTGTATGATAAATATTAATAACACCAACGTTGGAATGAATATTTAAAAGGGGATAAATGTAATTTAAAAAAAAAACAAAACAAAACTCAAAATTTAAATGGATGGATAGATAGACATACAGATAAACTTGAAGGAAGGAAGGAAGAAAGAAAAGAAAAAGAAGTGGGGGGGGGAAATCGCGGGAGATTCAAATAAAGTCCCGCCTTTTCCAATGTAAATATTGGAATAAGCCACAATATTTAAAGTTTATTAAATAAGAAATAGTATTATTAAATGCTTATCTTGTTTCTATTTGCACCGGTGGAAGAAGAAGGTATGTTTACTTCTATTTGTCAAGTTGTTAAAATTAACTAACATTTAACCTGTTGATATTTTTCTCTAAAATATATATTTAAGCTTATAACTATTATATTGAGTGATTTTCATAACTCGCTTCTAAACTGTCAATGTATTAATATATATTTTGTATGATAAATATTAATAACACCAACGTTGGAATGAATATTTTAAAAGGGGGATAAATGTAATTTAAAAAAAAAAAACAAAACAAAACTCAAAATTTAAATGGATGGATAGATAGACATACAGATAAACTTGAAGGAAGGAAGGAAGAAAGAAAAGAAAAAGAAGTGGGGGGGAAATCGCGGGAGATTCAAATAAAGTCCCGCCTTTTCCAATGTAAATATTGGAATAAGCCACAATATTTAAAGTTTATTAAATAAGAAATAGTATTATTAAATGCTTATCTTGTTTCTATTTGCACCGGTGGAAGAAGAAGGTATGTTTACTTCTATTTGTCAAGTTGTTAAAATTAACTAACATTTAACCTGTTGATATTTTTCTCTAAAATATATATTTAAGCTTATAACTATTATATTGAGTGATTTTCATAACTCGCTTCTAAACTGTCAATGTATTAATATATATTTTGTATGATAAATATTAATAACACCAACGTTGGAATGAATATTTAAAAGGGGGATAAATGTAATTTAAAAAAAAAAAACAAAACAAAACTCAAAATTTAAATGGATGGATAGATAGACATACAGATAAACTTGAAGGAAGGAAGGAAGAAAGAAAAAAAAAGAAGTGGGGGGGGGGAAATCGCGGGAGATTCAAATAAAGTCCCGCCTTTTCCAATGTAAATATTGGAATAAGCCACAATATTTAAAGTTTATTAAATAAGAAATAGTATTATTAAATGCTTATCTTGTTTCTATTTGCACCGGTGGAAGAAGAAGGTATGTTTACTTCTATTTGTCAAGTTGTTAAAATTAACTAACATTTAACCTGTTGATATTTTTCTCTAAAATATATATTTAAGCTTATAACTATTATATTGAGTGATTTTCATAACTCGCTTCTAAACTGTCAATGTATTAATATATATTTTGTATGATAAATATTAATAACACCAACGTTGGAATGAATATTTAAAAGGGGGATAAATGTAATTTAAAAAAAAAACAAAACAAAACTCAAAATTTAAATGGATGGATAGATAGACATACAGATAAACTTGAAGGAAGGAAGGAAGAAAGAAAAGAAAAAGAAGTGGGGGGGGGAAATCGCGGGAGATTCAAATAAAGTCCCGCCTTTTCCAATGTAAATATTGGAATAAGCCACAATATTTAAAGTTTATTAAATAAGAAATAGTATTATTAAATGCTTATCTTGTTTCTATTTGCACCGGTGGAAGAAGAAGGTATGTTTACTTCTATTTGTCAAGTTGTTAAAATTAACTAACATTTAACCTGTTGATATTTTTCTCTAAAATATATATTTAAGCTTATAACTATTATATTGAGTGATTTTCATAACTCGCTTCTAAACTGTCAATGTATTAATATATATTTTGTATGATAAATATTAATAACACCAACGTTGGAATGAATATTTAAAAGGGGGATAAATGTAATTTAAAAAAAAAACAAAACAAAACTCAAAATTTAAATGGATGGATAGATAGACATACAGATAAACTTGAAGGAAGGAAGGAAGAAAGAAAAGAAAAAGAAGTGGGGGGGGGAAATCGCGGGAGATTCAAATAAAGTCCCGCCTTTTCCAATGTAAATATTGGAATAAGCCACAATATTTAAAGTTTATTAAATAAGAAATAGTATTATTAAATGCTTATCTTGTTTCTATTTGCACCGGTGGAAGAAGAAGGTATGTTTACTTCTATTTGTCAAGTTGTTAAAATTAACTAACATTTAACCTGTTGATATTTTTCTCTAAAATATATATTTAAGCTTATAACTATTATATTGAGTGATTTTCATAACTCGCTTCTAAACTGTCAATGTATTAATATATATTTTGTATGATAAATATTAATAACACCAACGTTGGAATGAATATTTAAAAGGGGATAAATGTAATTTAAAAAAAAAAACAAAACAAAACTCAAAATTTAAATGGATGGATAGATAGACATACAGATAAACTTGAAGGAAGGAAGGAAGAAAGAAAGAAAAAAGAAGTGGGGGGGGGGAAATCGCGGGAGATTCAAATAAAGTCCCGCCTTTTCCAATGTAAATATTGGAATAAGCCACAATATTTAAAGTTTATTAAATAAGAAATAGTATTATTAAATGCTTATCTTGTTTCTATTTGCACCGGTGGAAGAAGAAGGTATGTTTACTTCTATTTGTCAAGTTGTTAAAATTAACTAACATTTAACCTGTTGATATTTTTCTCTAAAATATATATTTAAGCTTATAACTATTATATTGAGTGATTTTCATAACTCGCTTCTAAACTGTCAATGTATTAATATATATTTTGTATGATAAATATTAATAACACCAACGTTGGAATGAATATTTAAAAGGGGGATAAATGTAATTTAAAAAAAAAAAACAAAACAAAACTCAAAATTTAAATGGATGGATAGATAGACATACAGATAAACTTGAAGGAAGGAAGGAAGAAAGAAAAGAAAAAGAAGTGGGGGGGGGGGGAAATCGCGGGAGATTCAAATAAAGTCCCGCCTTTTCCAATGTAAATATTGGAATAAGCCACAATATTTAAAGTTTATTAAATAAGAAATAGTATTATTAAATGCTTATCTTGTTTCTATTTGCACCGGTGGAAGAAGAAGGTATGTTTACTTCTATTTGTCAAGTTGTTAAAATTAACTAACATTTAACCTGTTGATATTTTTCTCTAAAATATATATTTAAGCTTATAACTATTATATTGAGTGATTTTCATAACTCGCTTCTAAACTGTCAATGTATTAATATATATTTTGTATGATAAATATTAATAACACCAACGTTGGAATGAATATTTAAAAGGGGATAAATGTAATTTAAAAAAAAAAAACAAAACAAAACTCAAAATTTAAATGGATGGATAGATAGACATACAGATAAACTTGAAGGAAGGAAGGAAGAAAGAAAAGAAAAAGAAGTGGGGGGGGGAAATCGCGGGAGATTCAAATAAAGTCCCGCCTTTTCCAATGTAAATATTGGAATAAGCCACAATATTTAAAGTTTATTAAATAAGAAATAGTATTATTAAATGCTTATCTTGTTTCTATTTGCACCGGTGGAAGAAGAAGGTATGTTTACTTCTATTTGTCAAGTTGTTAAAATTAACTAACATTTAACCTGTTGATATTTTTCTCTAAAATATATATTTAAGCTTATAACTATTATATTGAGTGATTTTCATAACTCGCTTCTAAACTGTCAATGTATTAATATATATTTTGTATGATAAATATTAATAACACCAACGTTGGAATGAATATTTAAAAGGGGGATAAATGTAATTTAAAAAAAAAACAAAACAAAACTCAAAATTTAAATGGATGGATAGATAGACATACAGATAAACTTGAAGGAAGGAAGGAAGAAAGAAAAGAAAAAGAAGTGGGGGGGGGGAAATCGCGGGAGATTCAAATAAAGTCCCGCCTTTTCCAATGTAAATATTGGAATAAGCCACAATATTTAAAGTTTATTAAATAAGAAATAGTATTATTAAATGCTTATCTTGTTTCTATTTGCACCGGTGGAAGAAGAAGGTATGTTTACTTCTATTTGTCAAGTTGTTAAAATTAACTAACATTTAACCTGTTGATATTTTTCTCTAAAATATATATTTAAGCTTATAACTATTATATTGAGTGATTTTCATAACTCGCTTCTAAACTGTCAATGTATTAATATATATTTTGTATGATAAATATTAATAACACCAACGTTGGAATGAATATTTAAAAGGGGGATAAATGTAATTTAAAAAAAAAAACAAAACAAAACTCAAAATTTAAATGGATGGATAGATAGACATACAGATAAACTTGAAGGAAGGAAGGAAGAAAGAAAAGAAAAAGAAGTGGGGGGGGGGAAATCGCGGGAGATTCAAATAAAGTCCCGCCTTTTCCAATGTAAATATTGGAATAAGCCACAATATTTAAAGTTTATTAAATAAGAAATAGTATTATTAAATGCTTATCTTGTTTCTATTTGCACCGGTGGAAGAAGAAGGTATGTTTACTTCTATTTGTCAAGTTGTTAAAATTAACTAACATTTAACCTGTTGATATTTTTCTCTAAAATATATATTTAAGCTATATAACTATTATATTGAGTGATTTTCATAACTCGCTTCTAAACTGTCAATGTATTAATATATATTTTGTATGATAAATATTAATAACACCAACGTTGGAATGAATATTTAAAAGGGGGATAAATGTAATTTAAAAAAAAAAAACAAAACAAAACTCAAAATTTAAATGGATGGATAGATAGACATACAGATAAACTTGAAGGAAGGAAGGAAGAAAGAAAAGAAAAAGAAGTGGGGGGGGGGGGAAAATCGCGGGAGATTCAAATAAAGTCCCGCCTTTTCCAATGTAAATATTGGAATAAGCCACAATATTTAAAGTTTATTAAATAAGAAATAGTATTATTTAAATGCTTATCTTGTTTCTATTTGCACCGTGGAAGAAGAAGGTATGTTTACTTCTATTTGTCAAGTTGTTAAAATTAACTAACATTTAACCTGTTGATATTTTTCTCTAAAATATATATTTAAGCTTATAACTATTATATTGAGTGATTTTCATAAACTCGCTTCTAAACTTTCAATAATAATATAATGCTTTTAACTTTCAATGTATATGCTGCTAAGATATATATATAGTAGATAAAGTGGCATAAAATACTTATAATAAAAGGGTCATGTGGACTTAAACTAAGTTAAAAACTTATAATTTATAAGGTGCTACTATATCTCCTGTGCATAAGGATTTAAGTATGCATGGATGTCAAGTACATAGATACAATTACCATCTAATTGTAATTAATACTAACTAGGATGAACTCCCTCATCAAATAGCTTAACCATCAAAGTATCTACAATATTTGCTACTCATATAAGTTGTCTGACATCTTTACTAGTAACACTGCATGATACTTAACAGTAAAGGTATACTGGGATATATTGATGCTACTCGCATTCTATAATGTTTGACCCTCTCTTAAGTAGGTCCTAATAATAGTGGCTGCACACCATACAACAAAAGATTAAGTTTAGTATCCTGCTTACCAACATTTTGCAGGTGGTGAACTTGATCAATGATCTTTTACGATCATAATGAATTGACTGATTGACATAAAATGGGTTCCCCATATGCCACGGGATCTTCCGCATTGGAGCGCTTTGCCATCTGCAGTATTGCTCATCAATATTCATAGTATAGGTACTAGAGGACTTGATGGGGTGACATTGTGGATGATGGAGCGCTTTGGGGAGTGGAGGTCTGGTCGTGTGTGAGGAGCATATTTGTCTGCGTTAACTATACGCACTTTTTTTTTTTTTTTTTTTTTTTTTTTCTGGTCAGGGCTCAGAACTTAAACAACCTCCTGGGTCAGGTATAACCACACTATACCACCTCATGAAAAATGTCTAAAATAAATTATATCAGCCGTGGAACGCAGACTTCGGGTCTGTGGGACGCCATGGCAGGTGCTCCCTTGATGGCCAACATGGGGGACCCGGTCCGCATCCTGCGAATGTTGGCTCAAACTTTCATTTCAGATACTCAACACAAGATGATTCATCCCCAGGAAAAGAATAAATAATCAGTATACCCAAGATATCAATCAGGGGGTAGATGATCAACCTTATATGCATGTAGGCTGCTGTTGTTTTTCTCTGTTCTTCCAGATATTCCATGGAAAATGGTAGCTAGCCGATAGACGACCCAGTGAAGTAGCCGATAGACTACCCGTAGCCACCCGACGACCAGTGAGGTGGTAGCCGATAGACGACCCAGTGATGGGGGTAGCCGAGAGACGACCCAGTGACGGTGGTAGCCGATAGACGACCCAGTGAGGTAGCGATAGACGACCCAGTGAGGTACCGAGAGACGACCCAGTGAGGTGGTAGCCGAGAGGACGAACCAAGTGAGGTGGGTAGCCGAGAGACAAAGAAAAGTGTGGACTAGAGAAAATAACACACAAGTACTCCATTGTTATTTTAAAAGCAACCCAACACAGAGAGGTTATAGAAAAAGAATGCTTCAGATTTGGAATGACAACAAGAATTTCAGCACAACCAGCCAAAGACTGGCAGACCAGGCAAGAATGATCCTGAAAAAAAAATTATTCTCTGATCTCGAGATAATAGAAATATGTGGACAGGAAAATCAAGAAATACAAACCGAACAAGAATCAACCAAAACAAAATGAACATGCTAGCAACCAAAACCGTATACAACCTACCTTTACAACACAGGAACTAACACCAGAACAGAAAATGGATATAGAACTTATACAACAAATCATGAATGAGAACAAAAGTACATTACCATCCCTAAGAAACATAGAGTGGAAAAAAGTCAAGAAAGAAACGGAAAAAATAAACAAAATATTAGCGAACATCCCAACAAACAATATCACTGAAACTTCAACAACCTTATCTATGCAGGAGCAAAACTAGTCTGTGATAGAATTGACGCACCCCTTCGAAACACTAACACAAACAAAGAACCAAACAGAAAAACACAAAAGCTGGATGGGGAGTTCAGATTGGAAGAAACAAATAAAAAACTACGACAACAAACAAATACGGTTAAATAAAAACACAAATACACATGTAGCTAAAAAAGGTTAAAAGACAACAACAAATTAAGTTGGAAGAAGTAAAACAAAAGATATCGGCTATAGAAGGAAGACTCAAAAGATATCGAGAGAGAACTAAACAGTACAAACAAAATAGGACCTTCAAAACAATGAAAAGAGATTTATGAACAAATTGATGGAGCAAAAACAAACATTAGTGAACACCCAAAATGCAACAGAAGCAGAAAAGTTCTGGAGTGATATATGGATGAGGGAAAGAACACTAAATAAACATCAAAGTGGATAAGTTGATATTAGAATGGAGACTGATTTGGAAATTGGAGGTAAGGTATCCTGT
>CM042155.1:19639461-19689461 GCA_023376005.1 Doryteuthis pealeii
TAGGGTGCTACATATTCTCCTATGCATAATTGATTTAAGTATGCATGGATGTCAAGTACATAGATACATTACCATCTAATTGTAATTAATACTAATTAGGATGACTCCTCATCAAAATAGCTTAACGCTCAAAGATACTCTACAATATTGCCTACTTCATATAAAGTTGTCTGACATCTTTACTATAACACTGCAATGATACTTACAGTAAGGTATACTGGAGTATTTGATGCTACTCGCACTTCTATAATGTTGACCCTCTCTTTATAGGTCCTAATATAGTGGCTGGCACCCACCATTACAACAAAAGATTAAGCTTTAGTATCCTGCTTACCAACATTTGCAGGTGAGTGAACTTGATCAATGATCTTTTTATGATCATAATGAATTGACTGATTGACATAAAATGGGTTCACCCATATGCCACGGGATCTTCCGCATTGGGAGCGTTGCATCTGCAGTATTGCTCATCCAATATTCTAGTAAGTACTAGAGGACTTGATGGGGTGACCATTGTGGAATGATGGAGCGCTTGGGGGAGTGGGTAGGTCTGGTCGTGCTGTGAGGAGCATTTTGTCTGCGTTAACTTACCGCACTTTTTTTTTTTTTTTTTGTTTTTTTTTTCTGGGTAGGGCTCAGAACTTAAACAAACCTCCTGGGTAGGATAACCACACTATACACCTCATGAAAAATGTCTAAAATAACATTATTATCAGCCGTGGAACGCAGAACTTCGGGTTGTGTTGACGCCATGGGACAGGTGCTCCCTTGAGGCCAAAAACATGGGGCGACCCGGTCCGCATCTGCGAATGTTGGCTCAAAACTTTCATTCAGCATACTCAACACAGATGATTCCATCCCAGTGGAAACAAAATAAATTAATCAGTACCCAAAGATGATCAATCAGGGGTAGATGATCCAACCTTATATGCATGTAGGCTGCTGTTGTTCTCTTGTTCTTTCCAGATATCCATGGGGAAAATGGTAGCTCAGCCGATAGAGACCCAGTGAGGTGGTAGCCGATAAACTACCCAGTGAGGTGTGCCGATAGACCGAACCCAGGAGTGGCTAGCCGATAGACGGGACCCGTTGAGGTGGTAGCCAGAGAGACGACCCCAGTGAGGGTCGGTAGCCGATAGACGACCATGAGGTTGGTAGCCGATAGACGACCCAGTGAGGTGGTAGCCGAGAGGACGACCCAGTGAGGTGGTAGCGAGAACGACCAGGAGGTGGTAGCGAGAGACAAAGAAAAGAGTGGACATAGAGAAAATAACACACAAGTTCTCCACTTGTTATTTTAAAAAGCAACCAACACAGAGAGTTATAGAAAAAGATGACTTCAGATTTGGAATGACAACAAGAAATTCAGCACAAACCAGCAAAGACTGGCAGCCAGGCAAGAATGATCCTGATAAAAAATTATTCTCTGATCCTCGCAGATAATAGAAATCATGTGGACAGAAAATCAAGAAATACAAACCGAACAAGAATCAACCAAACAAAATGAACATGCTACAACCAAAAAACCGTATTCCAACTACCTTTACAACACAGGAAAACTAACACCAGGAACAGAAAATGATATAGAACTTATTACAACAAATCATGAATGAGAACAAAAGACATTACCATCCCTAAAGAAAAAATAGAGTGGAAAAAAGTCAAGAAAAATGAAAGGGAAAAAATAAAACAAAAATTTACGAACATTCCCAACAAAACAATTCACTGAACTCAACAACCTTATCTATGCTGGAGCAAAAACTAGTCTGTGGATAGAATGACGCACCCCTTTCGAAACACTAACACAAACAAAGACCAACAGAAACACAAAGCTGGATGGGAGTTCCAGATTGAGAAAAAATAAAAAACTACGACAACAAACAAATACGTTAAAATAAAACACAAATCACACTGAGCTAAAAAGGTTAAAAGAAACAACAAATTTAAGTTGGGATAGAAGTAACCAACCCAAAAGTATCGCTATAAAGGAAGACTCAAAGATCTTATCGAGAGAGAACCTACAAACAGTAACAAACAAAATAGGACCTTCCAAAACAATGAAAAGAGATTTTATGAACAAATTGATGGAGCAAAAACAAACATTAGTGAACACCCAAATGCAAACAGAAGGCAGAAAAGTTCTGGAGTTGAATATGGATGAGGAAAAACATCAATAACAGTCAAAGTGGATAAGGATATAAGAATGAACTGATGGAAATTGAAGGAAGATCCGTTGCCATGTTCATGTAAATACGCTTAAATCATACTCAAAAAGTAACAATTGGAAAAAACACCAGGCCATTGATGCGAATAATGGGATTCTGCGTTTCAAAAAAATTTCAACTATCACAAAAAGAATGGCCAGCAACTGACAGATGCCTTACAAGAAACGGAAATACCCGAATGGATGACAAAAGGAATACTACACTAAATCCAGAAAAGACCCACAAAAAGGGAAATGTCCCAGAATATAGACCAATAACTTTGTCTACCCATGATGTGGAAAATTCTAACTCTGTTGTAGAGAAAGAAGTATACTTTTCACTCAAATGCGGAAACTTTCCAGAAGAACAGAAAGGATGTCGCAAGGGAAAAGAGGAACCCACGGACTTACTCTATATTGACCAAACATTCTTAAAGAAGTCAAAAAATAAACGGAAAAAATATTGCAATGGCCTGGGATCGATTCAGAAAGCCTTATGACATGGCTCCCACATACCTGGATTTTTAGAATGCCTACAAATGTATAAAATTTCCCAACAACATTATAAACTTCATTAAAAAGCCATGGAAATGGCGGTTCAATTAAAAGCTGGAAAACAATCCCTGGCAGAAGTAAAAAATCAAAGAGGTTATCTTCCAAGGAGATCATATCAACCACTACTCTTTATTATTGGCAATGATGCGCTAAACCCATATACTTGAAAAAATGTACCGGGGGATACAAAGTTTAGTAATCACAAAAAAGATCAACCACCTTATGTACCATGGAGGACATTAAAAATTTTTGCAAAAAATGAAAAGAATGGAGAGGCTAGTTACCAAACCTATTGGATATTACCACGGATATAGCGGATGGAATTTGGAATCGAAAAAAGTGCTATGCTTGTATAAAAAGGTGAAAAGAAACTTATTAAATGAAACAACTACCAAATCAGGAAACTATAAAATCTCTTGATGAAAATGAAGCCATACAAACTACTTAGGAATTTTGGAAGCGACAATATTCATGCCAAGAGAAATGAAGGAAAGTTAAAAAAGGAATAATCTCAGAGAGAAAACTAGAAACTTCTAGAAACGAAAACTCAACAGCAGAAATCTGATCAAGGAATTAATTACCTGGGCTGTCCCCCATTATAAGATACTCAGGCCATTCTTAAAAATGGACAAAAAGAAGAACTAGACAGAGTAGACCAAAGGACGAGAAAAAAATTAATGACCATGCAAAGGCTCTCCACCCTTAGAGATAGTAGAGATAAGATTGTATGTCAAGAAAGGAAGGGGGAAAGAGGGTCTGCCACAAGAGGAATGCGTAGAAACCACAAGTCCAACAACTTGAAGATTACACAAGGAAGAGCAAAGGACAAAATTACTTATGGCGACCAACAATAGTAGGAAACGGCAGGATGGACAAACAAAAAGAACGACAAAAGACTAGAAAACAAAATGGGAAGAAAAACAATTATATGGAACGTTCAAACGACAAATAGATGAGGTTGCCCAATCAAAAAGACTTGGACCATGGTTAAGAAAGGGAAACCTCAAAAGAGAAACAGAATCACTTATAATGCTGCACAAAATAATGCCATAAGGACAAACTACATCAAGCGAAAAATTGAATAAGACCCAACAAAAATAGTAAATGGTAGACTTTTGCGGTAATAGAGATGAGACTGTTAACCATATACTCTGCGAATGTAGCAAACTAGCAACACGAGAATACAAAAACTAGACACGACGTGGGGGAAGTGATCCACTGGGAAATTATGCAAGAAATTTAAATTGTAGCCACACAACAAAATGGTATATGCATAACCAGATATCTGTTCTTGAGAACGAAACGCACAAAATTCTCGGGACTTTGAAATTTTAAAACGGATCACCTTATCCGCAGCAAGAAGACCAGGACCTAGTGTTGGATTAACAAAAAAGAAAGAACTTGTCAACTGGTGGATTTGCAGGCGTGCCAGCGATCAACAGTGAATTAAAGGAAAAATGAAAAAAACTGACAAATATCTGAGCCTTGCCAGAGAACTGAAAAAGTTATGGAATATGGAAAGTGAAAAGTTATACCAATTGTAGTTGTGCACTTGGAACAGTCCCAAAACATTAGAAAAGGGTTGGGAAAGTTTGGATATCAGAGGAAGGATTGAAACCATTCAGAACACTGCACTGCTGCAATCTGCCGCAAAACTCAGAAGAGCGGAGACCTGAGGAGACTTGCTGTCACTTCAGACTCAGTGAAAGGACCATCAGCTAACACTGATGTGAAACTCAATAAGGAAGTAAATAATAAATAATAAAGAAAAATTGCTTCCTCAATCCCAAAAAAAAAGATGAAATGAAAATAATAAAAATACGTACATAAAAAAAGTTGAGAAATTGACAGCCACTTTCTTTGCAGACGAGCGATTATGGGTTATAATCAAAATAGAATAAAAAAAACAACATTAAAATTCTCCCCCCTTCTTTTTTTATTATTTTATTTTGTAGACTGTAAAAAGCAAAAAAGATAATAATTATCTGAGATGCCTAAATTTATGGCAAAAGGCGACTAGACTTTCGTTTGCGACATCTGTTCGCTAGCAACAGGAAATAATGGTTCTCAAAAGAGAAAATATTATTTAAAAAAAGTGTTTTCTTGCTCAAGAGTGTTTGCAAACATATATATGTCTCATCAACAACACAATATCTCTCCTTTCTTACTCTCTATCAATTTCCTTTTAATTCAATTGCTTTCCAACTATTTTCTATTTGAAGGTAAATTTTCTGATAGAAATAGGAAGAGAAAAAAGGTGTGAAAAGAAAGTGTAGGATGAGAAGGGAATGGAAGCAAAAGGGGTAATTAAGAAAGAAAGAAGAAAGACAGATAGACAGGCAGACAGGGACAGACAGAAAGAAAGAAAGAAAGAAAGAAAGAAAGAAAGAAAGAAGGAGAAAAGAAAGTGTAGGAGAAAGGGAAATGGAAAGCAAAAGAGTAATTAAGAAAAAAGGACAGTAGTCAGATAACAGACAGACAGTCAGACAGAAAGGAAAAGAAAGAAAGAAAGAAGAAAGAGAAGATAAAGAAGAAAAAAGAGAAAATAAAGTTTAGGATGTGAAAGGAAATGGAAACCAAAAGGAGTAATAAAGAGAAAGAAAGAAGAAAGACGAAAGACAGACAGAAAAGGACAGAGAAAAGAAAGAAAGAAAGAAAAAAAAAAAAGGGAGAAAAGTGAGTGTAGGATGAAGGAAAATAAAACCAAAGTAGTAACCAAGAAAGAAAACAAAAGACTGGTAGAGAGACACAATGAAAAAACGAAAGAAAGAAAGAACGATATAAAAGACATACGAAAGGGTTAATAAAGAGTAGGATAAATAAGTTAGAAAAACAATGAAGGAAAACGAGTAAATGATCAATAAATGAATAAATATGAAAAAGAAAAAGAAAGAAAGAAAGTAGTTTTAATGACTGGGAAAGATGGGAGAATTAAAATAAACAAGAAATTACAAAAAAAAAAGAAAAAAAAGAAAGAAAGAAAGCAATAAACGAGAGAAAGAGAGAAAAAGGAAAAAGAAAGAAAGAAGTAGTTTTAATGACTAAAAAGATGAGGGAATAAAATAAAACAAGAAATTACAAAAAAATATAAAGAAAGAAAGAAAGAAAAAAAAAAAAATAAATAAAGAGAGAAAGAGAGAAGAAAAAAGAAAAAAGAAAGAAAGTAGTTTATTGACTGGAAAGATGAGGAAGAATAAAATAAAACAAGAAATTACAAAATAAATAAATAAATAAATAAATAAAGAGAGAAAAAGAGAAAAAAGAAAAAAGAAAGAAAGAAGGTAGCTTTAATGACTGGAAAGATGAGAGAGAATATAATAAAACAAGAAATTACAAAAAAAAAAGAATGAAGGAAAGAAAGAAAGAAATAAAGAAATAAAGAAATAAAGAGAGGAAAAGAGAAAAAAAAAAAGAAAGAAGGTAGTTTAATGACTAAAAAGATGAGGGAAAATACAAATAAAAACAAGAAATTACAAATAAAGAAAGAAAGAAAGAAAGAACAAAAAGAAAGAAAAAAGAGAGAAAGAACAAACGTAGTTTTAATAACTGAAAAAATGCGGGAGAATATAAAACAAGAAGTTAAAGATAAATAAATATATAGATAATGCGAGAAAGAAAGAAAGAAAGAAAAGAAAGAAAGAAAGAAAGAAAGAAAGAAAAGAAGGAAAGTTCTTTTAGATGGGATAGAAATATGAATAAAGAAAAAATGAGTAAATAAGGATCACGAGTAAGAAAAAGAATGAAGCAAAAGGAATAATTAAGAAAGAAAGAAATACGACAGACGACAGACGACAGAAAGGAGTAATCATGAAATGAAGGAAAAAGAAAGAAAGAAAGAGAATGATGTAAAGGAAATATGAAAGAGTAAACAAAGCCTAGAATAAACGAGTTAGAAAAAGAATGAAGCAAAAGGAGCAATTAAGAAAGAAAGAAAACGAGAGACAGACAAACAGACAGACAGACAGACAGAAAAGGAGTAGTAATCATGAAATGAAGGAAAAGAAAGAAAGAAAGAAAGAAAAGAACGATGTAAAGGAAATATGAACGAGTAAAACAAACGTAGAATAAACGAGGTAGAAAAGAATGAAGCAAAAGATGTAAAGGATACATATCTAATAAACATAAATAAATAAATAAATAGATAGATAGATAGAATAAAGATAGTAAGAAGGAAAGAAAAAGAATGAAAGAAGGAAAGAAGGGAGGACAATTCCTATTAGATAAGATTAAATACAGATAAAGAAAAAATAGGGAGTAAAGAAAGCGAATAATATAATATATATATATATATATATATATATATATATATATATATATATATATATATATATATATATATATATATATATACTTCGTTGACAGACAACTGGTACTGGGGTGATGTGTAGAGGAGTTGGTAGTTAAAGGAAATTATTCTCAGGCATTTTCGGACAAGGTTTCCCTGGAGAAGTGACTATGCAGACAGACGCTTCCGCAAGGTTGGACATATTTTTTCAGTATTTGTTGAATCAATAAAGCTTTCTTTTTTTTCTTTCTTCATTTTACCATTCGTAGTTTTCAGTAAGGCCTTATTACCGAATCATTTTCCTCAATGGTTACTTAGTTTTTTTTAGGAATATTTTGTATGTTTATTCTTATTTCTTTATTTTCTCTTCTTTTTTTCTTTATATATATAATATATATATATATATATATATATATATATATCTCCATTCTTTTTTTCGGGAAACACGTACGATTTTCCAAATATTTTTGTTCATTTTTCCCCAAGTGTGTATCGTCAACATTCTTGTTTTCAATTCTATCTAACTACTTAATTATATCTTACTACCCCACTAAAAAAGAGGTGAACATAATATGGCAGTAATTAGCATCTGATGGTGAGACTCCACTTCCGAAGCTCTAACTTGAGTGAAGTATCTCTTCATTGTCATTATTTCGAGGTTCTATCTGACCAATGAGCGGTAGAACCTGTTAAAGTCCTATCTATGGGGTCACTTCTATCTAATTACTTAATTACATCTTACTACCCCACTAAAAAGAGGTGTACAGAATATGCCAGTAATTAGCATCTGATGGTGAGACTCCACTTCCGAAGTTCTAACTAGAGTGAAGTATCTCTCTTCATTGTCATTACTTTGAGGTTCTATCTGACCAATGAGCGGTAGAACCTGTTAAAGTCCTATCTATGGGTCACTTCTATCTAACTACTTAATTACATATTACTACCCTACTAAAAAGAGGTGAACATAATATGGCAGTAATTAGCATCTGATGGTGAGACTCCACTTCCAAAACTCCAACTAGAGTGAAGTATCTCTTCATTGTCATTATTTCGAGGTTCTATCTGACCAATGAGCGGTAGAACCTGTTAAAGTCCTATCTATGCGTCACTTCTATCTAACTACTTAATTACATATTACTACCCTACTAAAAAGAGGTGTACAGAATATGCCAGTAATTAGCATCTGATGGTGAGACTCCACTTCCGAAGCTCTATCTAGAGTGAAGTATCTCTTCATTGTCATTACTTCGTGGTTTTATCAGACCAATGAGTGGTAGAACCTGTTGGGTCCTATCTATCGGTCAAAAACAACTGTTTAATCCTTCACTAACGATTATTGTTACATGTGTGAAAATTATTTGTATTAGGTTGGGTGGTTGTTTTTTACGACATGTCATCCCTTGTTGGGTTATTCTATGCTGAAGACGTCTTTTATTCATCTTTTTGAGTATCTAAATTCTTTTTAAACTTAATTTTAACCACATTTTTTTAAAATCATTTTTTATCCATTTAAACATAGAAGGGACCCTAATAGTTACTACCACTCCGGGTCAGAGTGGACCTAGGAGTAATGTCCATGAAGAGAGTATTTCACACTCTTGGGACCCTAACAGTTTAATGTCATAATACGACACTAATACTCTCAGTCACCATATTCTAGCACATATATGATAAACAGGACTTGGAAGGGGTTAACATAAGGGTAGTAGGGTCGCACAATCATATAGGTGCTAGAGCTTGGGGTGAACAGCTAATTAATCGGATGGAGCCTCTCCGACCGACCGTCTGGTCAAAGTAAGAGCAAAATTGGAGTGTTGCTTAGTCCCAAGGATTCTGTCCTTAAGCATCATGGGTCACCACCCACAGCCAACAGTCAGCAATTTTGGGGGGATTTAGCTCAGTTGGTAGAGTGTTCAGCTAGGAATCACAAGGTTCTTGGTTCGATACCAGCCCTCGCCAACTCAGCGTATGGGTAGCCCAGGTATGTTTGCAGTAAAGTGAGAAGCTGATGGTAGTTGTGGGCTCCACCTCAGGTACTAAAATAATCTCCTTGGTTTAGCGCTAGTGAAAAGGGGATAGACTCCCTCGCTGTCTTGCTGATACCGACTTTAGGCTGCCCCGACGACTTTACTTTACATTTACCCCTCTGCATAGGCACAGTCTGCGTATTCTACAGCCCTAGCTGACAGGGTAAGAAATAACCCAGGACATGTCATTAATATCAATCAAATGTCTATACTTTTTTAAAAGGATTTGGTTTGGTTGGTTGGGTTTTTCAAGCCTTGGGTCATTTTATGCCGAATACTTCTATTGGTAAAAAAAAGTTTAATGCTGAAAAAGTTTTGAAATAATTTCATTTTTAATGGATAATACAATTTTGTTTATAAAATCATATTTTCTATTTAACCCATAGATGGGACCCTAACGGTACTACCACAGAGCAATGGTGATGAAGGGGTGCTCCACATTCCCCAAACCTCCAAAACTGAAACCTCACCATCAGATAGAGTTTAACGTCATTCCCAGGACATGTAGACCCTCAGTCACCGCCTTCTAGCACCCATATGATAAAAAGGGGTTGGGGCTTGCCATAAGGGCAATAGGGTTGGGAAAATCATATAGGTGCTAGGGCTTGACGTAACCAGCAGATTGATCGGAGGGGGCCTCTCCGACCGCCCGTCTAGCCCAAGATAGGACCAAAGTGGAGTATTGCAAGTCATGGACTGCTCATCCACCTGGGTTCTATCCTTAAGCATCACGGGTCGCCACCCAAGGCCAACAGGTGGACCCATTGGGGTAGGCTTACCCCTCTGCAGAGGTGCAGTCGGTGCATTCTAACGCCCCACCAACAAGGCGGGTTTTTAAAGGAATTATTTATTCTATTGTTTTTAAAATTCAATTTTTTTGTATCCAAATATTTTTTTTTTTTTTACATTATTTTTAGTTTAACTCAATCAGTAGAGCGTCTGTCGAGGAACCACAATGTTCCGGGTTCGATACCGGCCCTCGCCAACTCAGTGTATTAGTAGCACAGCGATATGTACGGTAAAGTTGGAAACTGATCGTAGGTGTGGCCCCTCGCCTCAGACGTCAAAACAACCTCCTTGGCCTAGCTCTAGTGAAAAGGGGATAGACGCCCTCGCTGTCTGGTTGATACCGACTTTAGGTCACCCTGACGACTTTCTTTATTTGATTGTTTTTCCCGCCTTTCTTTTTTTCCTTACATTTCTTTCTTTTTTTTTTTTCGTTTCTGTTTTGTTATGCTTTTTTCCGTTTCCTTTATTGGGTTTCTATAAATGTAATTATTTCTTTCACGTCACTTTTTTTCAATCTGATTTGCAATTTCTCGCAATTTGTTCAGTATAATTTATTTATTTACCTAAGTAACAAATATATTTTTGTTGAAAGGATTCTTTTAAAAGTACCGAACTACATTTTCTGTGTTTCCTAATCTATGTATTTATTTCTGTAGGGGGCGCATTGTGTTATGGTTATCGTCATTCAAAATGGACACGGTGAGACAAGTACAAATCAGGGACGAGGCTTTTTACATTTCATATAACGCTAATATCCTAGAGAAAGGTATGTGTTAGGACTAGGCTCTTCAACTTTAGAATGTCAACTGATCTAGGAGAAGGAAAGTTGGTAAATACATACGTATTTATGTTGGATTATTTTGGGATATATATATATATATTTACCAAACCCCTCCGCACGAGCAAGATTTGACACAAGGTCAATTTCTTAAGCGGAGTTTAACAGGTTTGAATTAAGAGTTTTTCTTTCTCCTAGACTGGTTACCTAGCCAGGGTTAAAGAGCCATTCTGCCCTGCTATTTATCCATAGCTGGAGGGAGAGTAGTTGGATTCATACCTTTCCCAAGGGTATTAGCGCTATATGAAATTCAAACAGCTTCGTCCAGGAATTGAACTCGGGTCGACGAGTCCATTTCCTATGACTCTAACCATTAGACCACGCGCCTCCATCATTTTGGGATATAAGGTGTGCTACAAGACACCACTTAAATTTATAGACTAAACGAGGTCACGTGGTTTAAACCACAGCCAACCAACAGCCTGAATGCGTGGCTGGTTGGCTACATAATCACCGATACTGTGAAAGGTCCATTTGCAATCATTGACGAAGGATTGCATATCTGAGGAGCACCAAGGAACTACTAAAGGGTTCTTTACGAAGGATTTCAGTCGGACAAGCGCTTGAAGCCTAAAGGATGGCCCATAAAATCGTAACAATTTATATTAATGCAAATTATATATATATATATATATATATATATATATATATAAAGGAAACGTTGACTTACCGATGAATTTGTTCACGATGGTTAGTAAGTGTGGAATTCAGGGGGGGGGTAAGTCAGCGATATAACAAACACAAAGTGCTCAATACCAAGTAGAGCAAATTTATTATAGAATGGGTACAAGAGATAACCTACTCGAGTTATCTCTTGTACTCATTCTTAATATTATATATATATATATATATATATATATATATATATATATGTGTGTGTGTGTATGTGTGTAGTATAATAAAAATTGAAAAAACGCAGGTTTAAATGAGTTGTGGTGAGATAATTGGCCGACGCTGGAGTGTTTCGATCTATTTAATTAGATCATCTTCGGAGCTTTTGTGATATGTTGAAGGTGATAAAAAATTTTTTATCTCAAAATAAGGAGAAAGGCGAGTAATAGTCCTTGTTTATCGGTCTTACTATTACTCGCCTTTCTCCTTATCCTGAGATTTAAAGAATTTAATACCTTCCACATACCAACAAAAGCCCCGAAGATGATCTAATTAATAGAGCGAAACACTGCAGCGTCGGCCAATAAACTCACCACTTAACTCATTTAAACCTGTGTTTTTTAAATTTTTATTATACTGCATACCGTCGGATTCACTTCCTTTTATTCACACACACACACACACACACACACACATTTATATATATATATATATATATATATATATATATATTGTTTATTATCTTTTATTCTTTATATATTCTTGTTTTATATTCTTATCATCCTTCTTGTTTGTATTTTCTATGCGTCTTTTATTTGCTTTTTATTCCTATGGAAAATTAGGGTTAAATTTTTAAACCTCGGACAAATACAGGGTGTGTATTTTATTGAACTTTGGTCTTTACCGACCTCCACCTCTTTCCGTGCACTCGGTAGTTGTACAGACATACCGAAACTTATGTGGTTGAGAATAAAGGAAAGTGTGGATATAACAACACAGATATCATAAATTCAATTGATATTTCGCCTCATTTTGAATTAAGCTTCTCAGAGCTTTATTGGACATAAGTACTTGTACATTCGCTTTTATAGTGAAAAGGTGAATCGGTGAGGGGGGGGGAGAATGATGTGTAGGGATTTTTACTTTTCTATGCGTTCAGTCGGTTATATGATGTGTTTGTTGGTGGAACTATCAAGCTCCATTCAAAATGAAGGGAAATATAAATTGAATCTATGCTGTGTGTGCTGTTATATTCACACTTTTCTCTATTCTCAACCACATTTCGTCGGATTTATTCAAATCCCCACTCCTCAGAAACTTATATATATATATATTATATATATATATATATATATATATATATATATATATTGGTATATGGAGGTTGATAATAAAATATTTATCACAGAATAACGAGAAAAGCGAGTGGTAGTTATGTGTTATTCAGTTAAAAAATTGTTGAAGTTTGAAAGAAGAACGGTTTTGAAATATGACTTCAAATATTCTATTTTACGGCGTTGGTATGGGATGGTGTATGTGTGTGTATCGAAAGGAAACATTGTGCATTTTTTTAGGTGTGTGGTTGTGTGTGTGTGCGTGTATAATTTTGTTTTGCGAAGAACGACAGCGGAAATGAACCTTAAGGTGTGTGTGTGTGTGTGTGCGTGTGTGTGTGTGTTGGTAAGATATATATATAATATATATATATATATATATATATATATATATATATATATATATATATATATATATACAAGAAGTACCGACCACCATGCTGGTATCAGGGAAAAACAAATGCTGTAAATCGATGTAATAAAAAGTCAGGCAGGGGACAATATTTTGATATCAGCAGGTGCTGGTATACGGACAGTCCCACAAATTGGGTGATTTTGGTTTAATTAATTAATTATATCCCTTAATTATTAAAAATCAATAACCAAATTTGGCGTGTTTCTTAGTTAGAAGAATATTAATCTATATGCAAGATTTCAAATCTGAGTGACTCCTCTTTTCTGAGTTATAGATCAACACGTACATACCAAAAACTTTATTTTATATACATAATATATATACATATATATATATATATATATATATATATATAGAGAGAGAGAGAGGGGGTAGGGAGAGACAGATATAGATATAACTTAACTGTGCCTCAGTTGATGAGTAAATTCTTTCATATTTATAGAGAACTGATTCAAGGAAGAACAATTATGTTTGACTTGGCCACAACTATCAAGGCTTTTCTAATTCATTTTATTATATATGGAGTTCCAATCAGTTTGGAGAGCATTCCATTATATTTCTCATTACGTCCTGCGTTCTGTTCAACCAAGAGAAGTTACATCACTGAACGATATAATATAACAAAAGCGTTATTGTATGACTAATATTAATGGAACTGAACCTTGTCAGTATTTATGTGGTACGTTTCACTATGGCTGCCCCTAGAATTGCAAGTTATCGCTTTGTCTGACTATTAGTGATTGGTTAAACCCAATTACCTCCCTTGAAAATCAAACTCATAATAGAAAATATAGACTCTTGAGTGGAATGTGTTAGATTATTTCTACTTGATAAAAAGCTGCAGTAAATTATATTATCTCATTTTCTTCTTTTTTTTTTTGAGTACAAACTACAAGAGAAAAAAAAAAAAAAAAAAAAAACAAAGAAAAGTAGTTGCTGTGAGAATAATAAATCTTATAATGAGTATTATGTGTCTGTAACCAAAACTACGTCGCCATCGACGTCACTTATTCCCTTAGTTATTTAAGTTATATCCTCAATGTTTATTAATTATTATTTAATCTTGATTAGCATTTTATTCATGAACGATGTCTATTAAAGTCTTGCTGTGTTAAGTTTGCCTTAAAACAGACCTGTTATTAATGCATTTATACTATTGCAATATATATATATATATATATATATATATATATATATATATATATATATATATGTGTGTGTGTGTGTGTGTGTGTGTGTGTGTGTGTGTGTAAAAATGGAAATTGGAAATGAATCCGACAATATGAGGAAGAATGAATAAATAAAAGAAAGAATAGAATGGATAATAAAAGAAGAATTTAATCAATATCACTTACACATGTGTTTCGGTCCGTTCATAACCCCTAGAAAAATCAAATATCCAAATTCTAACGGTCTGTTTCAGCGTTCCAAATGTGATTTTCAAAAAATTCTATTCGAACATTTCCAAAATTTCTCCGTCGTTCCCCAACGAATTTTTTCATTCAAATAAAATTTCATTCTGATGAAGGTCGAATCTTCTCTGTGTGCGAAATATTTTCACACAGATGAACTGACCGAAACACATGTGTAAGTGATATTTATTAAATTCTTCTTTTATCATCCATTCTATTCTTTCTTTTCTCTATTAATTCTTCCTCATATATATATATATATATATATATATATATATATATAATATATATATATATGTATATAATTAAGAAATATAGGCGTATATAGTAAATGTTATTTATTAATTCCTCCTCATATATATATTATATATATATATATATATATATATATATATATATATATATATATCACTAAGAAATAAAGGCGTATATAGTAAATGTCATAGGTCAGTTACATATTGGTTTTGGCAAAACCGAATTTATTTTAAAAACTACGTGATATTATTGATTTTAAGAATTATTCTTTTATTCTCAAGCGTATTAAAAACAATCTTACGTTTAATTTTATACAGAAATTGATTAAAATAAATTTAGAATAAGTGTAGCCTTTTTATATGCATTACTGCCTGCCTTAAGCTGGGCAGCCCCTCGCCAGTTAGGTGCTGTCCCGCCATGTTCTGCTTGCTCCACTGGGTGTATGGAGCTTAGAGAATTGTTTCAACAGGTGGGCTAAAAAGTCTTCACCAAACAACATGAAACTCAAAAGCCTCCAGCAATTCGGCTCGCAAGCTGGAACGCCAAGACCATGTGTCCTGGATTAACAGACCTACAGCAGGTTGATGATGCCTGCAAGACGGCAATCATTCAAAAAGAACTCTCCCGGCTCAACATTTGTTACATAGTTATTAGATTCCTAATATTTATGTACAGTAGTGCAGAAACCAAAATGGCTGTTATAAGTTCAGCCGGCGGCCTTGAAGGATTTGAATGACAAGGCTTGACCTCATCCTGATCCTTCCGGTGGATACCGTGAGAATCGGTGGAAAAGACCCTCCTCCGGTTTAGATTAGAAATAAATTTTAGTTAGATCGGCCAAAGACCACGACGGTGGTAATTTGTGTTATGCACGGTGCCGACTCAATCTGTGCAGGTAGTCTGGTGGGGATTTCAGAATAAAATATGATCTAAGTAAATCGAAGTCTTGTGTTATTATCTAAAAACTACCAATGACACAGGGCTTCTGATTAAGAGAAATCCCCAATGGAAGACCAGACACAAAGTCCCCAAGACGAAGTCCAGACGCTTGAAGAGACGTCAGAGAGACGCTGGAAGAATAGAAGTAAGAAAGTAAGGAAAGAGAGTATACAACACGTGGCGTGACTTCAGGAGACACGGTTGGCTGAAAAAGGAGTGGAAATAAGCCGCCACAGAAAAAGAGAGTCAAAAAGGAGAGACAACAGCAAATCCCAGCCAGCATTACTGTTTGTTTGCAGTCACTGCAACAGAGATTGCCATTAAAAAATTGGTCTGTTCAGTCACTCACGCAGTTGCAGTTTTAAAAGAATAATGTGGACACTACGCCATCGTCTTTAGTAGACGGAAGGATGCCAACACCATTAAGTTTCTCTACTCTTTTTAATTTTGTATAATATCTTACTACATAGAATGTTAACTACTTACGCCCAGGTCGTACATATTTCTGCAAGTAGAAACAAGAAAAAAATGGCTTCTCTATTTATCAACCGGACAGTGAGGGAGTCCATCCTCTTTTAACTACAGAAAATAAATTGTTTTTAAGGTGGTGCCCTACACTCACCTTCAACTCCAAGTTTATCGCACACATCAAATTACCCAAGCTGTGCTACTCATGCACTGAGTTGGCGGGAACCAACTCTCTCTCTCTCTCTCTCTCTCTCTCTCTCTCTCTCTCTCTCTCTCTCTCTCTCTCTCTTACCCCTCTGTCTATTTCCCTCTTTCTCTTTCTCTCCCTCTCTCTCGATATATATATATTTTTTTCTCTCTCACATTCTCTTTCTTTTATTTTCTTTCTCTCTCAAAAAACACACAGAATATCTCTTTCCCTCTCTCTCTCTCTCTCTCTCTCTCTCTCTCTCTCTCTCTCTCTCTTCTGTCTTCTTATTTTCTCACTCTTTACTCTCATACTCACTCATTTTCCCTTTTAATATTTACTCTGTCCCTTAATCACACATTTTTTCACTCCTTTCTCTCACATATTCTCTTTCTATTATTATATATCTCTCCCTCTCCCCACTCTCTCTCTCCCTCTCTCGTTTCGTTTCCTCGGCGGATGCTCTACCGACTGAGCTAAGTCGATCCCCTCGTTGTAAGCATTCCAAATTATCCCCGATAAAATATTAAAAGCATCTAATTTCATCATCACTCCTAACACAGGACTCAGAAATAGGTACCACTGTCCAAACCAAATGTTATCTTTCACCTTTCATGTCCTCTAGGAGAATATTTCTCCCACGAAGATAAATAAAGAAAACTTCTGTTCGTATTTGGTCATGCCAGTTGCACTCTTTTTGCTGGTATACTTATATCACTTATCTACTTATGGAAGCGCATGGTTAAAGTCATGGGAAATAGATTCGTCGCCCCGAGTTCAAATCCTGGATGTGGTAATTGAATTTCAAATAGCGCTAATATTAGCCAAATATTAAAAATGTATTTAAACAAGCTGGATTTGAAACAAGGTCAATTTCTTAAGCAGTGTTTAACAGGTTTAAATTCAGAGATTCCCATCTGCTAGACCGGTTGCCATACCAATGTTAAAGTGTCCAGTATGTTCTATTACTTACACATAGCTGGAGGGAGAACATTTGAATAAATACCATGCAATCTGTATAATGATATACCGTGTCCTTGTACCAGACTAAGACTTTGTATATATCTATAATTACCATAGATTTATTTCTTGATTGCTGGGTATTAATTTTAAGGGCTTAAGTAGATTGGTGTAGTGGTTAAAGTCATGGGAAATAGATTCGTCGGCCCGAGTTCAAATCCTGGACGTGGTAATTTCATTTCACTTAGCGCTAATACCCTTGGTAAAGGTATGAATCATACTCTCCCTCCAGCTATGGATAAATAGTTGGGTAGACTGGACTCTTTAACCTTGGTTAGGCAACCGGTCTAGGAGAAGGAAAACTCTGAATTCAAACCTGTTGAACTCCGCTTAAGAAATTGACCTTGTGTCACATCCTGTTCGTGCGGAGGCTTGGTATATATATATATTATATATATATATATATATATATATATATATATATGTCACTTTTCTGATCAAATAACAATTTTTATGCTTATCAACTTAACCAAATGAAATAATGACATTATATCTACTACTCAAAGTTCTTTATAGACACTTTAGGAGTAGGTATTTCTATGGCCGAGTGGGCGAGGAGTGGTATCGAACTAGAAAACTTGTGGTTTCGAGCCGAACGCTCTACTGACTGAGCTAACCCGGTCCCTTAGCGTATGAGTAGCACAGGGATCTGTGCGGTAAAGTAAGGAGCTGATGGTAGGTGTGGCGCTACAACTCAGATGCAAAAACAATCTCCTTGGTCTAGCGCTAGTGAAAAGGAGATAGACTCCCTCGCTGATTGGCTGATACCGACATTAGCCCACCCCGACGACTTTATTTCTATGGGGGCTATCGTGGTGTAATCGTTATAGTCGTAGGCAAATAATTCGGCGAATATTTCTGGGCGAGGCTGTTTGCATTACATATAGCGCTAATAACCTGGGAAAGGTATCTATCCAGCAATTCTCCCTCCAGTTAGAGGTAAATGGAACTGCAGACTGGACTCTTGAACCTTGGTATAGCAACCAGCCTAGGAGAAGAAAAAATCTGAATTAAAACCTGTTGAACACCACTTGGAAATTGACCTTGTGTAACATCCTCCTCGTACAGAGAGGTTGATAAATAGATTCGTTGTTGGCTCGAGATTTTCTGGCTTCAAAATTTCAAGAACATCGTGTGATTGGCCGAGGATACGGAACACCGTGGCCACCAAGGTCGCCTAATCTCAGCCCACTGGACTTCTATTTTGGGGGCATACTGAAGGCCCGCGTATTCCATCAATTTCGGCCTAACAATCTTAATGAGCTCAAAGATCGCATCATTTCAGAGGTAAATAAATTTTCCTATGATGAATTTGGACGTGCCGTGAATAATTTGGTGAAACGTGCAGAGCTGGTGATTGAAGAAGAAGGCGGTATAATTGAATATTTCTTGTAATGTCACAAACCCCATTAACTCTGCTTTCTTTTGATTACATTTAGTTTCATTTAATATGATTTAATATCTTATTATAATGGAGATTGTGGGTTTGTCTGTCTGTAACCGAAACTATATTCCTACTCAAGTCACAATTCTCTTAGTTATTGACATCACATTCTCCATGATTTTATTTTTATCTAAACCTCAATTATTAATAAAATTGTCTTACATTATTAATACTGTTAACTATGTCTACATACTACCAACATGCAATTATATTTATATATACAACAAAATAGCGGTTTACAGTGTGAACGGGAAGGCTAATTTGCATATTAATATTAAAAAATCGAATTTAATAAATATGTGCTTAGTATTATTGATTTCTAACTGTTTGGTTTTATTTTAATGAATATAAGCAAAAATCTCTTCAATGAATCTTAAATGAAATCCATTAACAAGATAAAATAACTGTCATCTTATTCTTTACTTCCTCTTATTACTCAAATTAGAAAAAATAACAATGAAAGGCGAGAGTGATGGAAGAGTAAGTTTCAGTTGTTCCATTTTTTATTATACTCCCTCTGTTTCAAATCTTTTATTATACTCCCTCTGTTTCAAATCTTTTTATATGCATTCTTATTTAGTTTCATTAGCCTTTCTAATTTAATACAATATTTTATTACATTAAAACTTAAATACTTGCACCCTCCGGGTGCATATATTTGCTAGTACATTTAATAAAGACTTTATAATTTGCGTGAATTTTGACTCACTCATACAGAAAATGTACATTTCCCCTTTTTACTACCGCTAGACCAAGGAGATTGTTTTGGCGTCTGAGATAGAGCGCCAAACCTACCATCAGCTCCTAACTTTACAGCTCAGATCTCTGTGCTAGTAGCACAGAGATCCGAGCTGTAAAGTTAGGAGCTGAGTTGGCGACGGCTGGTATCGAACCCAGAACCTTGTGGTTCCTAGTCGGACGCTCTACCGACTGAGCTAAACAGGTCATTGACTAAAATTCAATGTTGTGAATCTCAGACTGACTTACCTTGACATTAGTTCGTTTTCCAGTCTGTACCTGTTGAACCATCTTCAGTGTGTTAGTATTGCACACCCGTGACATATAGAAGAGAAAAAAGAAGAAGAAAAGACGAACTAAGACTATGAAAAGGTGACGAAAAAGAGGCCGAGTCGTTACTTTTCTTCTGTTAAATTGATACTTAGTATAAAGCAGATGCCAGTGAAAAAAAGCAAACAAGACCTTTACCGGTTTTACATCACTAAAGCAAAGGGGGAAAAAAAGCTGCAACTGAGAATATTATTATGAATCTATTATGATGTTTACGCATAATTTCTTTATCATTCTTCCTATTTGGAATTCTTCTGCAACGGAACTAAAATATTTTTGGCACAGATCTTTACACCAAAAAGATAATTTACACAGATGTGTGATAAGAAAAGAAGGAGGAGGAGGACTCGCCAGTTGTAAGGAGTGAGTACGCGCTAACGCAGGCGGTTCAAAGAATATGCAGACAAAAGAAAAGAAATATCAAACAGAGCGGTTACTAATAGCAACAAAAGGATATATCAAAATGAAGGATATACTAAACCGAAAAAAGATAAATGTAAAGAAAAAACAACTGTTATATATATATATATATATATATATATATATATATATATATATATATATATATATATATATATATATATATATATATATATATATATATATATATATGTGTGTGTGTGTGTGTGTGTGTAATGGTTAAACTCATGGGAAATGGACTCGTCGCCGTGAGTTCAAATTCTGGACGGGGTAATTGCATTTCACTTAGCTCTAATACCCTTGGGAAAGGTATGAATCCTACTCTCCTTCCAGCTATGGGTAAATAGTACGGCAGACTGGGCTCTTTAACCTTGGTTAGGCAACCGGTCTAGGAGAAGAAAAACTCTGAATTCAAACCTGCTGAACTCCGCTTAAGAAATTGACCTTGTGTCACATCCTGCTCGCGCGGAGGGGTTGGTATATATATATATATATATATATATAAGATTTTGGATGTTTGTTTTTTTAGAAGCATTGTTCGATAAAGTATATATTATTATTTATATTTTTGCTTGAAGGCAATTACAATGCGTATATCGCATAAAATTCGATAATTATAGAAAATAATCATGACAAGTGAATCTCGACAAAGAATTGTTCGGTGTGTAGAACATAGTACAGACTGTTTCAACTTTATTAAGTCTCATCAGCGATGTACACTAAGGATTTCCCTCTGACAGAAATCGAAACCGGGACTTCAGCAGGCATAGTCAGAGACAATACTGCTTCGGCCACGATACGCACGTGACAATCCTTGATTAGTTAGTGATACTGATACGCCTCTATCATATGGGATACGGGGACGTTGAGTGAACAATAACAAACCAGGACTATGCCTCGGGGAAGGAAATAAGATTTTGGATGTTTTTTTTTTTAGAAGCATTGTTGATAAAGTATGTATTATTATTTATATTTTTGCTTGAAGGCAATTACAATGCGTGTATCGCATAAAATTCGATAATTATAGAAAATAATCATGACAAGTGAATCTCAACAAAGAATTGTATATATATATATATATATATATATATATATATATATATATATCTTATTATAATGGAGATTGTGTGTTTGTCTGTCTGTAACCGAAACTATATTACTATACGAATCACAATTCCCTTTATTATTTACATCACATTCTCCATGATTTTATTTTTATTTAAACCTCAATTATTAATAAAATGGTTTTACATTACTTACACTGTTGACCAAATCTACATGATATTTACCGCGTACCCCACTTGTACGGGTCAGGCACAAAGTCCCTATTAACGTAGGACCACCCACAAGCCGAAGCTCATGGAGTGGCAGGTGAAAAATTGCGTCGATCCCGTCGGCATTCCCCCTCAAGGGGGGCGCCTCAGGCACTGGGCAATAAACCCAGCCCTGCCCCTTTAAATCGAGGGGGCAGGTGTTGCCTGGGGGGATGGCCCTCTGGGATCGACGCTATTATCTCGTAAAGATCCAGGGCCGAAGCCACTGGACCCCCGGCGTTGACCAAATCTACATACTGATAATATGCAATTGTATCTATATATGCAACAAAATAGAGGTTTACAGTATGAATGGGAAGGCTAATTTGCATATTGATAGTAAAAATTTGATTTTAATAAATATATGCTTAGTATTATTGATTTCTTATTGTTTGGTTTTATCTTATTGAATATGAGCAAAAATCTCTTCAATAAATCTTAAAAGAAATCCCTTTACAAGAAGAAATAACTGTAATATTATTCTTTACTTCCTATTTTAACTAAACAGTTTAATTAGGAACATTTACCAATAGAAGACGGGAGTAACGGAAAATGATGGAAGAGTTAGTTTCAAAGTTGTTCTATTTTTCAATTATACCCCCTCTGTTCAAAATCTTTTAATCTACATTCTTATTCAGTTTCATTAGCCTTTCTAATTTAATATCATATTTTATTATAAAATTTAACTAAAATACTTGCACCCGGAGGGTGCATATATTTGCTAGTGTATATAATCAATAATAATGATATTATGGATGATTGAAATTCATAACTTTAAGTTTCATGCCTACGCAATCTTCAGATGAGTCAAATGGTTGAGATTTTAAAAACCAGTAGTTTTTTAGCGTTTATATAAACGTGAAGCATGTTCACGCGATAGAATGTTATAATGCTACATCTTTTTAAACTGTGGCTTGTTTAGCGTTTATGTGACGTGGAGCGTGTTCACGTGATGAAATGTTATGACGCTAAATTATATATATATATATATATATATATATATATATATATATATATAATCACCGTCGGTTTTTTGGGTGGGTAGTATGGAGTAAGATTTTGGGTTTCAAGTTGTTGAAATTCAAAACCGGAGGAGGGTTAGTGATAGGCATGAAATAACCTTTGGGTATGGTTTGGTTTGGTTTGGTTTCTTTTACGGCATATCAACCTCAGCGGGTCATTTAATGCAAACTCTGTTTTGGATTCATAGTGATAGTTTGATAGAAAAATATGTATATATATATAGATTTTAACTATTTTCAATTACTCATATTTGTTAATACAATCCCATTTCATTTAGGAAATGTAAAATCCTGTATGGTCTTATTTTCGCGCCTCCGGTTACACAGATTGTAGGAAAGAAGGCCCAGAGCTTAGTTTAGTTTGTTAAGCGGGAGACTTCCTACGGTAAATGTGAGCTCCGGTTTACTCACGCATGTGGTTAAGGATCCTAGATTGAGAAAGTTCTGTTTCTGAATAGGAATGTGATCACGAAATATGCCATGGTTGTATCTACGAACTTAATGGCAAGTTTTACAAATCATCATCTTGAAGATACAGATGACATACCAGAAATAAAAGTTAGAAGAAATGCCCTAGTTACAAGAAACAGAAGATTAGAAATCCAGCTATAAACCACCAGCCAGTTACCTAAGTAAATACAAGAGTATATTGGAGTATACATATTTACCAACCCCTCCGCACGGGCAGGATGTGACACAAGGTCAATTTCTTAAGCGGGGTTCAACAGGTTTGAATTGAGTTTTCCTTCTCCTAGACAAGTTGCCTAACCAAGGTTAAAGAGCCCAGTCTGCCCTACTATTTACCCATAGCTGGAGGGAGAGTAGGATTACATACCTTTCCTAAGGGTATTAGTGCTAAGTGAAATGCAATTACCACTTCCTGGATTTGAACTCGGGGCGACGAGTCCATTTCCCATGACTTTAACCATTACACCACGTGCTTCCTACTAAATACTGTGCATTTTGCCTAACCAAGGTTAAAGAGCCCAGTCTGCCCTACTATTTATCCATAACTGGAGGGAGAGTAGGATTCATACCTTTACCAAGGGTATTAGCGCTAAGTGAAATGCAATTATCACGTCCAAGATTTGAACTCCAGGCGACGAGTCCATTTCCTATGACTCTAACCATTACACCACGCGCTTCCAGTATATTGGAGCATAACCATGTAAATACAAGAGTATAGGGGAGTATAACCACGGATGCTCTCATACCTCATAATCGTGAGAGAACGAACACTCTCCTTGTATATATACCTAACAGATGAAGGGGGTATACAACTACATAGACACGTGGGAAGTGTAAATTAAGGACACTGCGCACAGAATAACTCTTTGTAAATTTAATTAATTTCCCATATCGAGCATTCTGTTTATTTGGACCACTTGTAATAATGATAACACTGGTGAAATTGCGTCTTACTCCATTTAAAAGAGGTAATATAATAATAGCGATATTGGTAAATGGAGATTAACATCCACAAATTTCCATTAAGTGATAGGTACTGCTATCCAATGGTGAGCAATGTGAGATTTCAAACGTGTATACTTAAATTTAGCCAAATATTATAAATGTATTTAAACAAGCTGGATTTGAAACAAGGTCAATTTCTTAAGCAATGTTTAACAGGTTTAAGTTTCTCATCTGCTAGACCGGTTGCCATACCAATGTTAAAGAATCCAGTATGTTCTACTACTTACCCATAGCTGGAGGGAGAACATTTGAATAAATACTATGCGTTCTGTATAATTATATCCCGTGTCCTTGTACCAGACTAACACTTTGTAGATATCTATAATTACCATAGATTTATTTCTTGATTGTTGGGTTTTAATTTTAAGGGCTTAAGTAGATTGGTGTAATGGTTAAAGTCATGGTAAATAGATTCGTCGCCCCGAGTTCAAATCCTGGATGTGGTAATTGCATTTCACTTAGCTCTAATACCCTTGGCAAAGGTATGAATCCTATTCTCCCTCCAGTTATGGATAAATAATTGGGGAGACTGGACTCTTTAACCTTGGTTAGGCAACTGGTCTAGGAGAAGCAAAACTCTGAATTCAAACCTGTTGAACTCCGCTTAAGAAATTGACCTTGTGTCACATCCTGCTCGTGTGGAGGGGTTGGTAAATTACCATAGATTTATTTCTTGATTGTTGGGTATTAATTTTAAGGGCTTAAGTAGATTGGTTTTGATTGTTTAATAAAAGGTTGAGTTATTTTTTATTCGATGGGGGGTGGGTGTGAAGATTATATCAAATTGACACGTGTCAAAATAATCTCTTGATCTCAAACTTGTAGAACAATGGGATCTTTGTTGAAACCGTTTCATATTGAGAGAAAAAAGATGCTATTATTCTGCCTGTTGTCATTTGTTCGGCTTGTATTCTACTGATAATAAAACTATCCGGATTAAAAGTTCTTTTGTGTTTTAAGACAATAATGACATTCGATAGATGATTAAAACCTGTTGATTTTCTTGTCAATATCAATTTCCCTATCTTTATTTTATTTTTTTATTCATTGTTCTGTGTATATATCACATTTGAACAAAAAGTGTAATGTTTGTATTTATAACTGTTAAAATAAGTGGGAATTTTGGTGTATATATATATATATATATAAATTTATATAATAAGTAATCCACAGACACGTGTCTCAAGGTTTCACCTTTCATCAGTGTGGCTATACTGTAACAGCTACCCCTGGCCGGGTTCGTGACCCGAATGAACTTTCGTTCGCCAAACCTTTAACCCGTACGGCCAGAGGCAGCTGTCAAATATAGGAGAATAATTAATCGCTACATTTCTAAGCGGAAAATATATTATATATATATATATATATATATATATATATATATATATATTGTTTTTTGCTTATTATATATATATATATATACATAATATATTAGTAATTTGAAGGCAAATACAATGCGTATGAAAAATAAAAACAAAAAGATGTTATTTTTGTCTTATCGATTTCGAAGCATGAACTTCATCATCAGAGATTCGTATCAGAAATGGACGTGCTTACGTTTTTCTTTGTGTGGTTATAATTTCTCTTCTTATTTCTTTTTCTTCTTCTTTTTTTCCTTCTTCTTCTCCTCTTTTCTTTGTTCCTCATGTTATGAATGAAATGGGCGAATAACTGTAATTTCTTTTTTTTTTCTTGAATGTCTGTTGAGAACGAATGTATCCAATATTGTCTGTTTGTCATCCGGTCAATGTTGCAAGATTGTAACCATATATATATATATATATATATATATATAATATATATATATATATATAATAGGCAAAGACAAAGGCTTAAAAATCGCCCAGTTTGCCTCTCTTTGGTCCCATAAAAAAGGTTTGAGAGGCAAACATTATTCCAGTGACGAGGAAATTAAATATTTATTGAAGAAGTGGCTCCAAGAATTGTCAACAGAATTCTAGGAGCCATGGATACATGCTCTGATTTGAAGGTGGAACATTACACTTGAGAGAAACGGTGACATTGTGGAGAAGTTAGGATATGATCCACCGAGAACCAGCTTCATTTTGATGTATGATACATGTTCCTGTGTTTGTAATTATAACTGTCCTAAACAAAATAGCATTATTTTTTTACACACCCTTCTAGTAACATAGTTAATCCCTCTAATCTCTCCCTGTAAATGTAATATTTAACTCTTTTTATTGAATTGTATAGCATTGAAGACAGAAAGAACATGTTAATACTCTGAATAGGGATTGATGAAAAGATCTAGGAATTCATGATTTGGCTGGAGACATTTTTAGAAATCAATGAAACCTTTAAGCCAATTCTTTTTAACTTTGACATTATTATAAATGCTCTCCACGCTAATATATTTACGAGGTACATAAATATAAGGACTTTTATTGAAATATATCCTCTTGGTAATGCTGTCTTTATGAAAAAAAGGAATAGGAAAAAGTTTCCACTTTAAAAGCATTTATTAAAAAAAAGAAGAAAATAAGTAAGATTGATAATGCTTACTTTAATGGAAAATCAAAAACTGATAATATATATTTTATTTTTTATCTATCAACATATTTTTCTATTAATTGCAGTTTGTTCATATGTATATCATCTATCTATGCATATATAAAGAACAGTTGGTGTGTATGTATATCCAGAGGAAACTACCAAAATAAAACAACTAAAGACAAAGTAAATATACATAGACATTCAATATCACCAGAGCTTGCTTTTTCTGCAAAAATAATGAAGATTTAATTTATATCTGGGAAAATATTTAAAAATTAAGATTTGAATTGTAAGAGAAAGGAAAGTCATTGTTGGTTGGATTTTACGGCATTTCAAACCTTGGGTTATTTTATGCTGAATATGTTTTTTTTTCTTCTTCTTTGTTGATCACGGGTATTATTTGTGCAGGTGGAGTCAAATTTATCAAACACATAGATGAGGCACTAACAGGTACTAACACTTCAGGTCAGAGTGGACCTGGGAGTAATGGTAATGAAATGGCACTCTACTGTCAAGAATTGATACCTTACCACTAGATGTAGTTTAATGTTATACCCATGCCACCGCTTTCTAGCACATCTATGATAAAAAGAATTGGTGTGGTTACTATAATGTTGGGACACTCATATAGGTGCTAGGGTTTGATGTGACCAGGCGTTTGATTGGAAGGGCCACTTCGACTGAGAGTCTACCTTAAGTAAAAGCCAAAGTGTTGTTGCGTGTCATGTACTGCGCCAGAATTCCGTCCATAAGCATTATAGAACGTCACCCATGACCAACATTTGGCCCTAAATCTGCAGAGGTGCAGTCGGTATATTCTAAAGGTCCATCTGAAACGAGTTGTGTGTGACTCAAGTTCGCTAATACGGAGCATCCAGCTAGGACCTGACTTAATTATTTTATAGATTAATATCCTATCCATGTGAAGGAACTAGGTGTAGGGTATTTAGATAAATTGGAGAAATAATTACTGAGAGCTTGTTATATATATATATATATATATATATATATATATATATATATATATATATTTACCAACTTCTCCGCACGAGCAGGATACAACACAAGGTCAATTTCTTAAGCGGGGTTTAACAGGTTTGAATTCAGAGTTTTCCTTCTCCTAGACTGGTTACCTAGCCATGGTTAAAGAGCCCAGTCTGCCCTGCTATTTACCCATTGATAGAGGGAGAGTAGGATTCATACCTTTCCCAAGGGTATTAGCGCTAAGTGAAATGCAATTACCATGTCCAGGATTTGAACTCGGGGCGACGAGTCCATTTCCCATGACTTTAACCATTACACAACGCGCTTGTTATATATGCAGTGGCATGTTCTGCCATCATACATATCAATAGCTGATTATTAAAGAGAAAATTGCATGGTGGTAGATCAGTAATTAGTCGAATAATAGTCATTGAATTGTCAGATTAGGCTATCCTAAAGCCAGGTGTGGCGCACCACCTCAGACGCTAAAAACAATATCCTTGGTCTAGCGCTATTGAAAAGGGGATAGACCTCCTCGCTGACTGGCTGATACCGACTTTAGGCCGCCCCGACGATTTTTCTTTTAAAGCCAATTTTAAACTAGTTTTAATCTAAACTGCGTGAAGAGTTTGTCTAGCTTGAAGAACATTTTAATGCATTCCTATAGTAAATGATTTCCAATGCATTTTTATAGTAAATGATTTATAAGGAATTTCAATACAAAATGATTTCCAATGCATTTCTATAGTAAATGATTTCCAATGCATTTTTATAGTGAATAATTTATAAGGAATTTCAATACGAAATGATTTCCAATGCATTTCTATAGTAAATGATTTATAAGGAATTTCAATACGAAATGATTTCAATGCATTTCTATAATAAATGATTTCCAATGCATTTCTATAGTAAACGATTTATACGGAATTTCAATACAAAATGATTTCCAATGCATTTCTTTAGTAAATGGTTACCAATGCATTTTTATAGTAAATGATTTATAAGGAATTTCAATACGAAATGATTTCCAATGCATTTCTATAGTAAATGATTTCCAATGCATTTTTATAGTAAATGATTTATAAGGAATTTCAATACGAAATGATTTCCAATGCATTTCTATAGTAAATGATTTATAAGGAATTTCAATACGAAATGATTTCCAATGTATTTCTTTAGTAAATGGTAAAAAACCTTATGACTTCCAATTTCCTCTTGATAATCCATAATAGTTAATGGATCTGTGATACTAGCTTGCTAACTATTTGTTGTGAGGTTTTAAGGGGTCAAATAAGAACAAAACGACGGGTAACAAATGTAGGAAAATGTATGAACAAAAAGTAGACAAATACAATACAAAGAAGTGGGAATTACGTCCGACAAAGAATTATGAGCTGACTCGCATTGGCTTACTCTCAAGCGACAATTGCCCTTGTTACTTATAGTAACCAGTCGGCGCATTCCATTAGTCTTATAGGGTGTATCACCTATAACACTATTAAACCCCGATGGAATGCCCTGATATTTACCAAACCTGTCCGACACGGGTAGGATTTGACACAAGGTGGCAAGTATGGGGCATCGAGCGAAGATCGAACTCGCTATCAAGTAGTGATTGATATAAGAAACTATCTTGCTAACTACAAGGGTTTGTCAAAAAGTAATGACATTTTGTTTGGGAGAGATATAATTAGCGACATAGGAACATGTATCATACATCAAAATGAAGCTCTGTGGATCACATCCCTAATTCTTCACATAGTAACCGTTTCTCTCAATAGCAATGTTTCACCTTCGAATGAGAGCATGTATCTCTGCTTCGTAAAACTCTGTTGACTGTTCTTTCAGCTACTTCTACACTACAGATTTTACTTCCTCCTCACTGGAATAATGTTTGCCTATCATACTATCATCTCTTCGACCCCATGAAATAGGGTTAGAAATAGAAATGTGATCCACAGAGGACCAGCTTCTTTTTTTTATGTATGATATATGTTCATGTGTTGGTAATAATACCTGTCCAAAACAAAATAGCATTACGTTTTGACTCACCCTCGTATAACACCAAGATGAGACTCTCTAGGATTAAGATAGACTTGTATCAATGATTTTTTTCTTTGAATGTTATAAAAGACACAATACAGAAATGTAAAGAATGCAGAGTGGCATATTGTCTGCATTGGCCAGTCTGCGTGGGCGTATATCCCCTTTTCACTTGCGCTAGACAAAGGAAATTGTTTTTGCGGCTGATGTGGGTCCCAAATTTTCTGTACAATCTGCGCTGCCTATTCGGTGAATTGGTTAGTGCCGCTATAGAACCCGAAAACTTGTAGTTCTTTGGTAGACGCTCGACTGACTGAGCTAAAACAAGGAAATCTGAAATACTAAACAAAAAAAAATCATTAAGGAGATAAAAGATTGAAAAAACAATTTGGCTTGACCAGCTTTTCTGAACCGGTATTCGCCAGAATCCTAAGATTCCGCAAAAGGTCCCTAAGGGTCCCGCGAGTACAATTGAAATAAACATATTTACTTTTTACTTTTTTATTTAATTGAAATGAAAACTCCCTAATGAAGTATTATAAACGAACAGCATTAACGAAAGATTTGACAAAGAAGTATTATTTTTTTCCTTAAACCAATTATACAAAGTAATATATACTATGATATTCATCACGTGAACTACGATAGAAAGATATGGTATATAATTTTGTTTTTGCACTGGGTTTCCATGAGACATATAATTTATTTGAAGTGAAAAAAATCCCTGTTCTAGACTAATTTATTCTGCAAACGTTGTATCATACTAGGTTTATATATATATATATATATATATTTGAGGTGAATTTTAGTATTTGTATCCGTTGTAGGAGATACTTATACAGGAGTTTGAGCTTAGGTGTGAAACATTAACGTACTTATTATGCTAATATAGTTAGCGTAGTATGTTAGTTGAGGAATAAATATCTGAAGACTCTGTGGTTTGTTTTGAGTGTCATTTATTTAGCCGGGTAAATTTTCGGGACTGCTACGTACATTTGACTGACCGTATATATATATATATATATATATATAAAGTAAGTAAGTAAAGTCGACGGGGCGGCCTAAAGTCGGTATCAGCCAGTCAGCGAAGGAGTCTATCCCCTTTTCCATAGCGCTAGACCAAGAAGATTGTTTTAGCATCTGAGGTGGAGCGCCACACCTACCATCAGCTCCTTACTTTACCGCACAGATCCCTGTGCTACTCATACGCTGAGTTGGTGGGGACCGGTATCGAACTAGGAACCTTGTGGTTTCTAGCCGAACGCTCTACCGACTGATATATATATATATATATATATATATATATATATATATATATATATATATATATATATATATATACTAGTACATTTATCTGGGCGTACCATTGTTAACAATTATTAACAAGCTAGTCTCACAGATCCATTATTACTGAATAAATGATCCTCGATTGATGCCCCATAATTGCAAATTTGTGTCACATACTAACCATGTTGAACGGGTTTGGGTAAAAAGACGTACCATCATGCTGTAATGGTTAGCAAACTATTCTCGCATATCTATTACTACTGAAAAGCGATTCTGATCCTAGCTGGATATCCTTGATGAAATTGCATTTTCTAATCTTCCTGTGGTATCTCATAGTGGTGTAATGGTTAACGAGCTAGTTTTGCAGATCCATTAATAGTGAAGAGTAATTTCGATCCTAGCTGGATATCATTGATTAAATTTTATACTCTAATATTCCTGGGGTATCTCATAGTGGTGTAATGGTTAACGAGCTAGTTTTGCAGATCCATTAATAGTGAAGAGTAATTTCGATCATCGCTGGATATCATTGATTAAATTTTATACTCTAATATTCCTGGGGTATCTCATAGTGGTGTAATGGTTAACGAGCTAGTTTTGCAGATCCATTAATACTGAAGAGTAATTTCGATCCTAGCTGGATATCATTGATTAAATTTTATACTCTAATATTCCTGGGGTATCTCATAGTGGTGTAATGGTTAACGAGCTAGTTTTGCAGATCCATTAATACTGAAGAGTAATTTCGATCCTAGCTGGATATCATTGATTAAATTTTATACTCTAATATTCCTGGGGTATCTCATAGTGGTGTAATGGTTAACGAGCTAGTTTTGCAGATCCATTAATACTGAAGAGTAATTTCGATCCTAGCTGGATATCATTGATTAAATTTTATACTCTAATATTCCTGGGGTATCTCATAGTGGTGTAATGGTTAACGAGCTAGTTTTGCAGATCCATTAATAGTGAAGAGTAATTTCGATCCTAGCTGGATATCATTGATTAAATTTTATACTCTAATATTCCTGGGGTATCTCATAGTGGTGTAATGGTTAACGAGCTAGTTTTGCAGATCCATTAATACTGAAGAGTAATTTCGATCATCGCTGGATATCATTGATTAAATTTTATACTCTAATATTCCTGGGGTATCTCATAGCGGTGTAATGGTTAACGAGCTAGTTTTGCAGATCCATTAATACTGAAGAGTAATTTCGATCATCGCTGGATATCATTGATTAAATTTTATACTCTAATATTCCTGGGGTATCTCATAGCGGTGTAATGGTTAACGAGCTAGTTTTGCAGATCCATTAATACTGAAGAGTAATTTCGATCATCGCTGGATATCATTGATTAAATTTTATACTCTAATATTCCTGGGGTATCTCATAGCGGTGTAATGGTTAACGAGCTAGTTTTGCAGATCCATTAATACTGAAGAGTAATTTCGATCATCGCTGGATATCATTGATTAAATTTTATACTCTAATATTCCTGGGGTATCTCATAGTGGTGTAATGGTTAACGAGCTAGTTTTGCAGATCCATTAATACTGAAGAGTAATTTCGATCATCGCTGGATATCATTGATTAAATTTTATACTCTAATATTCCTGGGGTATCTCATAGCGGTGTAATGGTTAACGAGCTAGTTTTGCAGATCCATTAGTACTGAAGAGTAATTTCGATCATCGCTGGATATCATTGATTAAATTTTATACTCTAATATTCCTGGGGTATCTCATAGTGGTGTAATGGTTAACGAGCTAGTTTTGCAGATCCATTAATACTGAAGAGTAATTTCGATCATCGCTGGATATCATTGATTAAATTTTATACTCTAATATTCCTGGGTTATCTCATAGTGGTGTAATGGTTAACGAGCTAGTTTTGCAGATCCATTAATACTGAAGAGTAATTTCGATCATCGCTGGATATCATTGATTAAATTTTATACTCTAATATTCCTGGGTTATCTCATAGTGGTGTAATGGTTAACGAGCTAGTTTTGCAGATCCATTAATACTGAAGAGTAATTTCGATCATCGCTGGATATCATTGATTAAATTTTATACTCTAATATTCCTGGGTTATCTCATAGTGGTGTAATGGTTAACGAGCTAGTTTTGCAGATCCATTAATACTGAAGAGTAATTTCGATCATCGCTGGATATCATTGATTAAATTTTATACTCTAATATTCCTGGGTTATCTCATAGTGGTGTAATGGTTAACGAGCTAGTTTTGCAGATCCATTAATACTGAAGAGTAATTTCGATCATCGCTGGATATCATTGATTAAATTTTATACTCTAATATTCCTGGGTTATCTCATAGTGGTGTAATGGTTAACGAGCTAGTTTTGCAGATCCATTAATACTGAAGAGTAATTTCGATCATCGCTGGATATCATTGATTAAATTTTATACTCTAATATTCCTGGGGTATCTCATAGCGGTGTAATGGTTAACGAGCTAGTTTTGCAGATCCATTAATACTGAAGAGTAATTTCGATCATTGCTGGATATCATTGATTAAATTTTATACTCTAATATTCCTGGGGTATCTCATAGTGGTGTAATGGTTAACGAGCTAGTTTTGCAGATCCATTAATACTGAAGAGTAATTTCGATCATCGCTGGATATCATTGATTAAATTTTATACTCTAATATTCCTGGGTTATCTCATAGTGGTGTAATGGTTAACGAGCTAGTTTTGCAGATCCATTAATACTGAAGAGTAATTTCGATCATCGCTGGATATCATTGATTAAATTTTATACTCTAATATTCCTGGGTTATCTCATAGTGGTGTAATGGTTAACGAGCTAGTTTTGCAGATCCATTAATACTGAAGAGTAATTTCGATCATCGCTGGATATCATTGATTAAATTTTATACTCTAATATTCCTGGGTTATCTCATAGTGGTGTAATGGTTAACGAGCTAGTTTTGCAGATCCATTAATACTGAAGAGTAATTTCGATCATCGCTGGATATTATTGATTAAATTTTATACTCTAATATTCCTGGGTTATCTCATAGTGGTGTAATGGTTAACGAGCTAGTTTTGCAGATCCATTAATACTGAAGAGTAATTTCGATCATCGCTGGATATCATTGATTAAATTTTATACTCTAATATTCCTGGGTATCTCATAGCGGTGTAATGGTTAACGAGCTAGTTTTGCAGATCCATTAATACTGAAGAGTAATTTCGATCATTGCTGGATATCATTGATTAAATTTTATACTCTAATATTCCTGGGTTATCTCATAGTGGTGTAATGGTTAACGAGCTAGTTTTGCAGATCCATTAATACTGAAGAGTAATTTCGATCATCGCTGGATATCATTGATTAAATTTTATACTCTAATATTCCTGGGTTATCTCATAGTGGTGTAATGGTTAACGAGCTAGTTTTGCAGATCCATTAATACTGAAGAGTAATTTCGATCATCGCTGGATATCATTGATTAAATTTTATACTCTAATATTCCTGGGGTATCTCATAGCGGTGTAATGGTTAACGAGCTAGTTTTGCAGATCCATTAATACTGAAGAGTAATTTCGATCATTGCTGGATATCATTGATTAAATTTTATACTCTAATATTCCTGGGGTATCTCATAGTGGTGTAATGGTTAACGAGCTAGTTTTGCAGATCCATTAATACTGAAGAGTAATTTCGATCATCGCTGGATATCATTGATTAAATTTTATACTCTAATATTCCTGGGTTATCTCATAGTGGTGTAATGGTTAACGAGCTTGTTTTGCAGATCCATTAATAGTGAAGAGTAATTTTGATCATTGCTGGATATCATTAATTAAATTTTATACTCTAATAGTCCTGGGGTATCTCATAGTGGTGTAATGGTTAACGAGCTAGTTTTGTAGATCCATTAATAGTGAAGAGTAATTTTGATCATTGCTGGATATCATTGATTAAATTTATACTCTAATAGTCCTGGGTTATCTCATAGTGGTGTAATGGTTAACGAGCTAGTTTTGCAGATCCATTAATAGTGAAGAGTAATTTCGATCATTGCTGGATATCATTGATTAAATTTTATACTCTAATAGTCCTGGGTTATCTCATAGTGGTGTAATGGTTAACGAGCTAGTTTTGTAGATCCATTAATACTGAATAATGAATTCAATCCTTGCTGGATGCCCTATACATAGGACGTTGTGTCAGATCCTGACCATTGCGAACGGGTTGAGTTAATACCCACAAGTACATTTACCTGTATATATAATATATATATATATATATATATATATATATATATATATATATATATATGCGTTATTTCTTTTTAAAATGTTCTTGTTGGTGGTGGAGTTGGGGTGGCGTTTGTAAAGGTTAATTACTTACCTGTGACTTTCCTAAACACGAAGCGTATTGCCCGGGGGGCGAACAGAAGAAAAAGAAAGAGAGGAGAACAGTGAAACAAAAAAAACAATCACAAACTAATACCAATCACGTGTATGACTGTCTAGATTTAACTATACCTCCCCACACATCTCTCACCTTCCCCCCCTTTTTTTTGTTGACCCCTGTTTTGTAGGTTTTTGCAAGAGACACGTGCCTGGGATTTCGCTTTATATGGCCCTTCGCAGTTGACATCAATTTAAAGTTATTTGCTTTTGTTTCTCTCGTTCGTGCTCTTTTATCTTTTCGTATCACCTGATTTTCACCTTTGTTCACGTTGATTTAACCTTAGTCAACCTTCACTTGGCTTCTTTTTTTAATGTTATTATTATTTTCATTTAATGGGACTAACAATTCTTTTCTTTTCTTTTTATCTTCTTTCTAGATGCTACATCAGACGGTTTTATCTACAGTAGACGACCCTTTCAGTTTTTGACTCCAGGAAAGACGCCAATAATGGCGAAACAATTAGAAACACACAGACCTACTATAATAAGTAAATGACATTGCTTTATAATGACGAGGAACATCAAAGATTCCAATTAATTACTATAGTAAATGATTTCCAATGCAATGTTATAGTAAATGATTTCCAATGCATTTTTATAGTAAATGATTTATAAGGAATTTCAATAGTAAATGATTTCCAATGCATTTCTATAGTAAATGATTTCCAATGCATTTTTATAGTAAATGATTTATAAGGAATTTCAATACAAAATGATTTCCAATGCATTTCTATAGTAAATGATTTATAAGGAATTTCAATACAAAATGATTTCCAATGCATTTCTATAGTAAATGATTTCCAATGCATTTTTATCGTAAATGATTTATAAGGAATTTCAACACAAAATGATTTCCAATGCATTTCTATAGTAAATATTTTCCAATGCATTTTTATAGTAAATGATTTATAAGGAATTTCAATACGAAATGATTTCCATTGCATTTCTTTAGTAAATGGTTTCCAATACAATTTTATAGTAAATGATTTATAAGGAATTTCAATACGAAATGATTTCCATTGCATTTCTTTAGTAAATGGTTTCCAATACAATTTTATAGTAAATTATTTATAAAGAATTTCAATACAAAATGATTTCCAATGCATTTCTATAGTAAATGATTTATAAGGAATTTCAATACGAAATGATTTCCAATGCATTTTTATAGTAACTGATTTCCAATGCATTTTTATAGTAAATGATTCATAAGGAATTTCAATACGAAGTGATTTCCAATGCATTTCTATAGTAAATGATTTCCAATGCTTTTTTATAGTAAATGATTCATAAGGAATTTCAATACGAAATGATTTCCATAGCATTTCTATAGTAAATGATTTCCAATGCTTTTTTATAGTAAATGATTCTTAAGGAATTTCAATACGAAATGATTTCCAATGCATGTTTATAGTAAATGATTCCCAATGCATTTTATAGTAAATGATTGATAAAGAATTTCAATACGAAATGATTTCGAATGCTTTTCTATAGTAAATGATGCTACATCAGGCGGCTTTCTGTACAGTAGACGATCTTTTCAGTTTTTGGCTCCAGGAAAGACGCCAATAATGGCAAAACAATTAAGAGCGCACAGACTTACTATATTAAGCAAATGACATTGGTTTATAATGACGGAGAACATCAAAGTAAGCAAAAACTTTCTGTTTCATAATGTCCCTACTCAGAATTTCGAGGACAACTTTTAACAGTTACTTTTGATATTGCTGTATAATGACAATTGATAGGTTTTAACGGCATTTTTGCAAAGAATTTCTAATGGATTTCAATACAAAATGATTTCCAATCCATTATTATAGTATATGATTTCCAATACATTTCTATAGCAAATGATTTACAATGCATTTCTATAGCAAATGATTTACATTTCTTTGGGACAAAAGTTACTATGCATTCCTATAGAATATAATCTCCAAGTCTTTTTTATAATAAATGATTTCTAATGCATTTCTATAGCAAATAATTTACAATACATTTCTATAGCAAATGATTTACAATACATTTCTATACCAAATGATCTACAATGCTTTTCTATAGTAAATGATTTACAATACATTTCTATACCAAATGATCTACAATGCATTTCTATAGTAAATGATTTCCAATGCATTTCTATAGCAAATGATTTCCAATGCATTTCTATAGTAAATGATTTACAGTGCATTTTTATAACAACTGATTTCCAATGCATTTCTTTGGTACAAATTTTATCATGCACTCCTATAGAAAATAATCTCCAAGTCTTTTTATAATAAATGATTTCTAATGCATTTCTATAGTAAGTTATTCTCAATATATTCCCATAGTAAATGATATCCAATGCGTTGATATGGTAAATGAGTTTCATTTAATTACTATAGGAAATAATTTCCAATGCATGTCTATAGTTAATGATTACACATCTATTTCTATTTTAAATGTTTTTTCAGGGCATTTTTATAGTAAATGATTTCCAGTGCATTTCTATAGTAAAATAACTTCCAATGTATTTCTATAGTAAATGATTTCCAATGTATTTCTATAGTAAATAATTTCCAATGAATTTTTATAGTAAATGATATCCAAAGCGTTGCTATGGTAAATGAGTTTCATTCAAATTTTTTAGTAAATACTTTCTAGTGTCTATCTATAGTAAATAATTACCAATCTATTTCTATTTTAAATGGTTTTTAATGCATATCTATAGTAAATGATTTCCAATACATTTCTATAGTAAATGATTTCCAATACATTTCTATAGTAAATGATTTCCAATACATTTTCTATAGTAAATGATTTCCAATGCATTTCTATAGTAAATGATTTCCAATACATTTCTATAGTAAATGATTTCCAATGCATTTCTATAGTAAATGATTTCCAATACATTTCTATAGTAAATGATTTCCAATACATTTCCATAGTAAATAATTTCCAAATGCATTTCTATAGTACTCACAGTTTACAGGCTTTGATCTGATACTACTGATGAAAAAAAAAATTCTGCTAAGGTAAGCACATGTGTTTTAGTCTAAATCGAATCAGCTGATTTTGAACCCGTTCCTAGAATGTTCCAGAACATCGGAATTTTTTAAAATGTACATTATATCATTATATGCTACTGGTTGACTCGAACACTGTCATCATTCCACCACTTTATATCGAACTCAGTCTCATTAATACGTATAAAGGGGTGATATACGACTAGCAGGACCCGTGGATATACCACAGTATGATACTTCAATTATAACTGTTGGAATAATTTTGACATATAGTTGTGCTAGAGCCCATTACTTAAACTTATAAACTCTGAGTGGGCGTATGGATTCAATCAGCCAATCAACACACACAAATATGTGGTTAGGTAACTATTTAGTGGCCAAACTTTAAAGTCGTTCAGTTGCTTGTAGTTAACACAGACGAACGGATCAACAATCAAGGATTCTGCTTAATACTAAGGAACAACCAAGGATTCTTTAGTAAGGAACAACCAAGGATTGTGCCTAACACTAAGGAACTCAAGGATTCTACCTAACACTAGGGAACACAAGGGATCTCCACTGCAAAGTTCTCTCACCTGGAGCCTAAAAATGGCCACAAGAATCGCAACAATAACAACGTTCGATATGTTTACCTAAGAGCTATTGCAAATAGTTCAATATGTAAAAAGTATAATAATCTTATTTAACTCTCTCTTTCTCTCTCTCTCTCTCTCTCTCTCTCTCTCTCCTCTCTCTCTCTCTCTCTCTCTCTCTCTCTCTCTCTCTCTTCTTTTCTTTCTTTCCTTCTTTTCATCTTTTTATTATGTTCGATTGAAACAGATTAGTGTCATTGCTTCCACACGCTCACCCACTCTCTCAATCTATCCCCTACTCTTTTTTCCTTCTTTTTAATTATATTTTTTCTGCGTAGTATGTCCTTTTTCTTCCATTTCTTTCTCTATAATAAAAACGGAATTGTCATTATTTAGCTGAGATGTAGACACTCACAAGAAACAAGAATTCGGTGGATACGCATTAGAGTCAACCTTGTACAACTTGTTTTTATTCTACAAACTTTCTAGGTATATATAAATACACACACACACACACACACACACACACACATATATATATGTATATATATATATATATATATATATATATATATAGAGAGAGAGAGAGAGAAGAGAGAGAGAGAGAGAAATGTGTGGGAGGAGTTACGAGAGACGGGCAGGTCGTCGTCGGTGGAGGTTGCGACAGTGGCAGCAGCAGAGGGAGAATATATATATATATATATATATATATATATATATATATATAAGAGAGAGAGAGAGAGAGAGAGAGAGAGAGAGAGAGATTGCTCCATTATATATATGATTGACCGTAAAGGTTTTCCTGACAAAAGTAATCGAAAGTGCATAAAGTTAAGCTATGAAAAAATTGACAAAATAGAAAAGTTTTAATTTGAATAATTGAAATTTTAATTAAATGACACGGGAAAATTTTGACTCTGGAACAAGAAAAATAAGTATCTAAAATAGTTTCTATTTTAATTAAACAAAATTAATACTTTTTATGAAATAATGTTTTAATTTTTTTTATTATATATTAATAAAATATACATCATATTAACTTTGATGTAAAGGAATGAGAATCATGTTATTAATCAAATTGTTTTCGATTAGAAAATACATATTTAATTTATTGGGATTAAATAACTAATAATTGAATAATATAAATATGGCCGATATATTTTATTAAAAAGGAATCTTGAGACATTAGATATTACATTTAATCCATCAATAGGGTTGGAACTTAGTTTATGACAATCACACATTCGCTCTCTCTCCATTCCCCTCTCTCACTCTCTCTCTCCCTATATATGGTGATTGCCGCTTCTTGACAGAATAAGGCCATTTCTACAAGTAGTTCAGTTGAGAGCAGTTGTGAGTGCGCAGATGGCCCACGGGTCCAGCTTTTTTAAAAATTTTTTTTGTTTATGTACCCTGTCACACATGTGAGACCCTCGACATACAGGCCCTGCCACACAGGTCAGAGTTCAATGTAGGAAATGTTTCCATGGTGTCCATCATGTGTTGCTTCAGAATGGAGGGCTCTAGTCAACTTACCTCATACTTCTTACAGCTATCATCAGCCTGTCTTTCCATGAGGATGTGTATCCAGCCCACCCCTTCTGTCAATTGGTCCTTATAGCTGAAACTGATTTCTGCAAGGGCATCGATGTCGGCCCCATATCGAAATGCTCCCCTGTCACAATACTAGTATGTAGTTTCCCAATCTCTCAAGATCGGAGGTGTCCAGACATTCCAGGAGGCTATTGTTAGCGTTGTTTTGTGTTGTAGTGTTTTTGTTTTCAGCCCAGCTAATGTGGACATCCGTCGAAGCGATGGTTTCTGTCCAGCTTGATAGCTGATCCGGCATTTGTTTAGGTTATCTTTTCTAGACACTCCTCAAATGGCTGGGTGAACAGTGTTAACCAAGGGGCTGTTATTCACCCGCAACCTCGCCGAGGCACGTTGCTAACCCGTCAGGCCTACACAACTCACCGTTCCTCCATAGCTCTGAGACTTGTAGAAATATCTGCACGTGTTTTGTTTTACATGTTGTGCGCTTGTGCGACACGCACCGCATGCTCTCCTTCCCCAAAGTCAAGTATCAGTGACAAGCCGAGGCATGATGATGAGAGACTTTGGGGAACGCAGGTGGATAATCTGACGAGATCTACGGGTCCACCACACCGGGGGGGGAAAAAAAAGGTCGGATGTGAGCACGCCGAGTGTCCGATTCAAGTTTCTTTCTTTCCTGTCACACATGAACCTCTTTCTAGGTTTCCAATCGCATGCGACCGTATGTGATCGAGAATCCCAGCCCTCGACAGGCAGGCCCTGCCACACAGGTCAAACATGTGGTCAGTCCCAGATGTAAGAGACGTTTCCATGCTGTGTCATGTGCCGCATACGCAGAGGCCACTTTAGTATGGGGTGCTCGAGCTGCCTTACCTCAGTTCCATACAGCTACCATGAGGCTGCTTATACAAAAGAATGTGTACCCGGACCCCACCTCTGTCAATTGGTCCTCCTCGCTGAAGCGAACTTCCGCAGGCTCAAGATGTCTGCCCCATATCAAGGGTTCTTTGCCACAGCTCCAGTTCATTGTCCAGGGCCCCGGGAGATTGTAGCCCAGGTTTGTTGTAATGTTTTCTTGCTTTCATTCTATTAATGTGAACAGCCACCAGCCGCAGGCTACCGACCAGCTTGATATTTGCTCCTTCCCAGATATCTGGGTGGGCAGTCCTACCCAGGGGCTACTCAGTCAATCACGGATGTAGAAATATCTGCACATGGTGACATGTTGTGCGCTTGTGCAACACGCTCAACATGCTCTCCTTCCCCGAATACTGGAATCAGTGACAAAGCCGAGGCAAGATAACTGAAAGTATTTGCGGAGCGCAGGTGGATGATCTCTCGAGATCTACGGGTCCACCACACCGTGAGGAAAAAAAAAAAAAAAAAAAAAAAAGTTTTTCCTAAGTTTTAACTTAGTTTAAGTCCACAGGTACAATTTTCTATTAGAAAATTGAGAGCTTATGAAATGGATGCAAATATTTACAAACATAAATGCACCAGCATTTAAGAAAATAAATTTTTACACTTAGCTTTCGTCAAAGAGCTGGCTATGGCATGACTTTGTGTCACTATAACTTTTAATTAGCACGGATATCCATATCTCTTGCCAACCTTCCCTATCACTCATTGTACCTGGGAGGTCTTCTGCTGAGCAACCAGTATCCTCGCATATTTGGTCAATGTAGGTCTTTGCTGGGCGCCCCACACTTGCATGTCCATGTTTTGGCTTCCACAGGAGAACGTCGCTTATGAGCTCGTCCTTGCTTCTCCAGCAGTGTCCTGCATGCCTTGTCCGTCTCACTCGGATAGTTTGTGAGATGGGGGGCAAGTGACCGTACAGCTGTCTCCTCGTGGAGTGCTGCTTCCACGACTTGTTCAAGACTGCGCGCAGCATTCTTGTGCAGCTTCCATCTAGCTTATTCTCAAGGAGCTTCGTTAGGGTCCAAGTGGTGCAGCCATATAGCAGCACTGATACAACCACAGCCTGGAAGAACCGTCGCTTTAGCTTGTCAGGGAGATCATGAAAGTACGTAAATAAACATTGTGTTTATTTGATATGGCTTTTAGCCGACAATTTTTGGAGGATATGTGCTTAATTGAAGTGATACCTAATTTTTGAAAATTAATTAGTTAATAATTAATGAATTTAGGCGGGCATATATGTTCAAATGTAAGGCTAAACAGATCGAGAAAATGTCAATCCCTGAATGTACATTTCGACCTATTAGGTCTCATCAGCAAGGTTATAGACATGAGAGACTGTTCCGTGTGTGACTCGAAACCTCGACTGCCAAGCTGACAGGCGGAGATTCTAACCACTACACCAGCTTGCCAATCCCAATTTCTTCGTCCGTTTTGAACTTATCTATATTCCACTTTTTATTGACTTGCTACACGACAGTTGTATATATATATATATATATATATATATATATATATATATATATATATATATATTTGTTTTTGGGTGTTAGTGGGTACAATACACTTAAGTTTGTTTAACATTGATTTCAAAGCAGCGTGTTATTGTTAATACAACGTTACAACGTGCCCGTAAAAGGCTTGAAGATTAGTGGCTAACACACTGTTTTGAAACGAATGGTATCAATAGCATCTTAAATGTATTGTCCCATATAACAAATAAATACAGTACTTATTCCCGTAATTGAGTACTTCCTTGTCAATTCCCCAATACCAGAAAAAACTACTATTAATATATACACACATACACACACACACAGGCACACACACACACGTATATATATATATATATATATATAAGTTAAAAGAAAGGAAATGAATCCGACAATATGAGTAAGAAAAGGTGGAATGAAAACATCACACAATGCTGTTAAAGAAGAAAACAATTTATAATATAATCATAGCTGATACTGATCAATATTTCGATTTTACAAAAATCATCATCAGAGCTCATTCACTCCCGTAGTTGTTTGGGTCGGAGAGGAAAGTCAAAATGAGTTTACAAAACAAAAAAAAAAAAACCTTAATACTGCAAAAAACGAAAGACGTTACAATATTCACCAACGTGGGCATTTCGCGCCATATATATGTCGGTCATGTTCCATGTATATTTGGTGAATATTGTAACGTCTTTTGTTTTTTGCAGTATTAAGGTTTTTTGTTTTTTTTTGTTTTGTAAACTCATTTTGACTTTCCTCTCCGACCCAAACAACTACGGGAGTGAATGAGCTCTGATGACGATTTTTGTAAAATCGAAATATTGATCAGTATCAGCTATGATTATATTATAAATTGTTTTCTTCTTTAACAACATTGTGTGATGTTTTCATTCCACCTTTTCTTACTCATATATATATATATATATATATATATATATATATATATATGAAAGGTAAAATGGATATGAATCCGACAATATGTGTAGAAAGTTTTGTAGAAAAACAACAAGATGTTTAAAATTTTGCTGACAGAAATCTGTTTCGACCATATGAGGTCTTTATCAAAGCAACATTGTAAACGGAAAGACGAAATAAATATATCATTAATCACGAGGCACAGAACGCTCTCGATCAGTACCGGAATTTTCAAATAAATTTTTAAAAATGCGTATTCTATGTAAAAATAAAATAAATTTAATTTTTTTAAATTATAAGCATTTTTATCATTAAAAAATCTCAAAAGATTTTGCAGTAAAAGTATATATAAATATAAAAGAATTTTCCATCTTCATCTATTGTACTGTTGGACGTATTATATATTTTTTAACTTTCTTTTGGAGCCGGAACATTTTCCTGAACCTTTTGATATTTATATACACTTTTTTGTGTATATATCAGTAGTAGTTTTTTTCTGGTATTGGAGAATTGACAAGGAAGTACTCAATTACAGGAGTAAGAGCAGCATTAATTTTAATCACTCTCGTACTATTAGCAATAGCTCTTAAATAGACATATCTAATGTTGAAATAATAAATTATGTATATTCTCAAGTCCTGCTAGTATCTAATAATTGTGAATCAAATGCTTTTCTCTTCAGGAACGATGAAAAAAGCCCTTAAACACCTCTCCTTTTGTGAGCTCTCTAATAGAAAACTACTTCAACATGATAATCCCAGAAAAAAAAAACATACAAAAGATTTTCTCAAAGAAAGCTTGAAGATTTGGAAATAGATGTTAAAGAATGAAGAGGAAAAATATAAGACAGAAATATTCGGTTCCGAATTATCAAGAACTAGAAGCGGCTATCCGGCATCGCCTGGGTAGAGGGAGCGGGACAAAATAGTTCGTCTCGCAAATCCACTATTAGTGAATTGCGAGTTGGATCCTCGCAGGGTGCCCCATTAAACTCCCTATGTAAAAATGACCTTGCCTTGATCCGGCCTTGTTGGGTGTCAGAAGACTAAACTTCCATTACCACATCGTTCTCAATAATCTTCATACAATGACTGCTATTTACACAGTAGCATTGCAACCAAGAAAGCCTTCGTCAGATGATGACTCTGGGTTCAGGCATGGTTTCGGGGCCGAAGCATCATTACCACTAACCCAGAGCGCCCCAGCAGTATCTCACGATACCACCAGACTTTGTCGGTTTGATGTCACAATATAGGACTGCCATATCCACGCTGATGCGGTTAGAGCCTTCTCCTGAATCTTTTTTAAGTATTTCCTCTTGTCTGGTAGAGAAAGTCCAAGTTTAGACAAAAATGCCGAGGTTGAGTTGGCAATAAATCCCCGACATCCGACTTCAATGGGAAATACATCCGTTATCCATCCGTTTCTGACGCATTGTTCACGTAGGTCTTCATATTTTTCCATGGTAATGCATATGTTCTTTTTATTAAAGTTCTAGATTAGAAATACACACGAGGATGCATATAAATTATATTCCACAAGTGAATCCTCTTAATTCTTCCAAAAGAATCAAGTCACGATTCGTATATTTGCCTTAGGTCTAGCAAGTCAGCAGCTGAACTTAAGAGACACTTGTGAGATCAAGAATGGGAATTAATTATTAATCATGATGTTTAAGTTTTAAGTTTGGTGATAAAAACAGTGGCCATCTGCCAATTATCATACAGATACCCACACAAATATATATATTTATATTTATTTATATATATAATATTGATAATAGTGTCCAATATCATTGATAGAGCATATATGTCTAAGTTAAACAAACGAAAACTTAAAGTACTTAAATACTCACACACGCACTCTCTCTCTCTCTCTCTCTCTCTCTCTCTCATATATATATATATAATAATCGGTGGTTATAAAATTGCAAACCCCGGTCACAACAATATAACATGATACGTTTATGCATGCGTGTATACATTTTGTGTGTATATATATATATATATATATATATATATATATATATTAATAATTAATAATAATTAATAAGTCATCCACAGACACGTGTTTCGGCATATCATGCCTCCTCAGTGTGGCTAGACACAACTATCCTTGGGTAGGGTTCGAACTCAGACTGACCGTATGGTAGTCCGATATCTTATCCCCTCGCCCACTGACAGCTGATGCGGGACTGGTGTTTTTAAACTATTAAATACATAGAAAGTGTATGTATCATTCGGTCACTGAGAGATCAAATTTCCGGAGAAATGATCATTGCTTATTTGCTTAGTAGTGAGAGTTAATTTAAATTACCAATTAGAGAGCTCATTACCAAATTTATGGGAGCATATATATTAATAATTAATAATAATTATAAGTCATCCACAGACACGTGTTTCGGCATATCATGCCTCCTCAGTGTGGCTAGACACAACTATCCTTGGGTAGGGTTCGAACTCAGGTGAGTGTATACGTATGTATATGTATGTATATGTATACACGTATGTATGTGTATGTATGTATGTGTGTATATATATATATATATATATGTGTGTGTGTGTGTCTATGTATGATTATATGTGGATATGCGTATATATGGATTATATGTATTTATATATTGTTTTAATCTTCTTACTTTTTAAACATTGATATTCCATATGAAATACGTCATATCTTTAACTTTTCGTTCTCCGACTATTCACGTTCATGCATGCGTCATCTTATGATCTTCACCTTCCATTTTTGCAATTGCAATGATCACGTCATTGGCTTTCGTAAACAAACGCGCATATAAAAATTAACAGTTAATAACATCATATTCACACATTCACTATACACTTAACATCTTTCATTTTGTCCCTCACATAAACATTACTTAACAGTGTCCTGGAGATGGTACAATATACCGAAATGCTTAAGTATTGACATATAAAATTGTTTCCCCTAATCATAACATCCTGTGTTTATATTTTTTTTAATTTTCTTCTCATATATATATATATATATATATATATATATATATGTGTGTGTGTGTGTGTGTGTGTGTGTGTGTGTGTGTGTGTGAAAATGGAAAAGGAATTGAATCCGACAATATGAGAAAAATGAGTAAAGAAAAGAAATGTAGATGGATAAAATGAATTTAATCGATATCACATTAATCGATATCACTTACACATGTGTTTCCTTCAATTTATGTGTGTGAAAATATTTCGCACACATAGAAGAATCGACCTTCATCAGAGTGAACATTTATTTTGAATGAAAAAATTCGTTGGGAAAAAAACAACAGAGATTTTTGGAAATATTCGAAAATCGAATTTTTTAAAATTTGGAACGCTGAAATAGAATGTTGAGATAGACCGTTATGATTTGGATATTTGGTTTTTCTAGGGGTTATGGTACAAAATAGTTTTTTATTACAAAAAAATAAAATAAAAATAAGGTGTTATTATTTATCATTAACATGTTTTATTTTTTCAAAATGTCTTGATCTGGCATTAAATGACCTGAAAAGGATTGATATGTCGCAAAACAAAACAACTAACATTAACAAAAAATATTTTGTTTGCTCATGGTTATATTGTTTCATGTACTATATTCCAATATCAATAATTTTCAAACCTAACTCTGAATGTTTGAGATGGGGCTTGAAGATTGGTATTATCTGCGTTATTCGGACTATTGTCCCCAAGAAAGTTCCCGAGTTCGAAAAGAAGGTTCCCCAGTCCGAGAAGGTTCCCGAGTCCTAGAAGGTTCCCGACTCCGATAAGAAATACCTGAAGAAGGCCGGGGGCATATCGGCCGAAACGTTGAACAAATAACAATGAAGATGGGGACAATAGTCCGCATAACGCAGATAATACTAATTTTCAAACAGACTTATTATCGCAAAAAAAACTCATAAAGCAAATTAAACAAACAGCCAATCAAACAGATATTATTACCTCGGAATGTGAATGGGTCTACTAATTTCAGATACTTACTATCCAGTGTGGAGATGTCTCCATTGTATTTTGCTGTCTTCTCATTTCAAATTCTAAATCAGATGAAAACGGTTATAACGTTCTTTACGACATATTTTGACATTTCTATTCGAGAATATATAATTTTTCTTCCATTCTATTTTTCTATATCCAATCGCATTTCTGTCAATAAGTCTGCTTTTAGCGCCATGAACTAGGGGTAATAATATTTTAGCTCCGAAACTACGTTTGAACTCTAGGTTATTGTCTGATGATGACTGTATCTTAAGGTAAATAAGAAACACCTACACAAGGCCCGTGGTTACAGCGGACTGAACATTGTGTTTATACGTACAACAATAAAGATAAGAACAACAGTCCGAACTATCAAAATTGTTGCCTTACTCCTGTTTAAAACACATGAAATCCGTTTTATCTGAGTTCATTCAGAGGTCAATGATTTTTGCCCCCTGCTTTAGGCTATGCACCATTGTAATCATTAATTTTTCGTCTTCTTTATCGGAATCTTCTACTTATTTCTAATAATCTTTTTATCTTGAATCTTTACATGGGCATCTCTCAAAATTCTATTCGGACACACTCATTCGGACACAAATTCTATTCGGACACACTCGTTCGGACACAAAATTGTATTCGGACACACTGACTTACAGAACGGAACTTAGTGAATGGTTCACAAATTTGATCAAGCTGAGAGAAACTCAGCAGAGACTTTTACTAGCTACAGGCGTAAATTCTCGCCTCTACACATTCTATTTGAATACATTCATTTATCATCATGGACACAGCCAGCGGCTAGTATCACAAGACCTTCGACGGTCGCAAAACTGTTGTGACATCGTGCTAAATAGACTTAAGTAAATATCTTAGAGATGACTTGAGTAGATAGATGCTTTGCCAGCAAATCTTTCAGACCATTTCCTTCGTAAAGAGCACGATTCTTGCGAAATGAATATCATTGTGCTTCTACGCAAGCGGGATTTAATAGACAAAGCTACAGTCCTAACGTCACCGAAATCGAATGAATTTTTATAATTTTTTTCTGTGAAAGCCTGGGGAAACCCGGATGTTCAATCACCAAGTGACCGGAACTTACCTGGACAATGGCACGGTAGAATTCAGCAGAAACCAATACTGTTCTAAATCTTTTAAGATCCTAATGAATTATCGACTTTGCAAATACAAAAATACTATTACACACATAAAAAAATATCCTGGTATTTCAGTAATCCTTTTACGAAATCACACGACCTGTCGACGGGCGGAGATAGTCGTAGAAAAACCACAACGAAAGGGTTCTAGCGTTAGTTTGTGTTCGCCGGGTGGAGTTGTCTGCCCCTTTTAGTTTGATGATGCCCGCTAGGGCACCAGTATAAAAGCGCCGGTTTCAAAGCCTTTCGCTGTCTCTTTATAGTTTTCAGCAACTACGAGCCACATGGGGTAGATTCTATCTAAACCCTCTCGTGGGGCTCCGCCCCCTTACATTACTGTAAGTTCTTTACAGCATGGACTATCGCTAGTCTCATGTCTGTACTCTTTTATGTTATACTCTGTATCATTCATGAATGTGTCTTATCTTTATTTTTGTAACTCTGTTTACCTTATTATGAACGTGTATCCTACTGTTATCCATGTGCTGTTGTATTAAATGTTTGTCTATTAACCTTTGTCGGAGTTATTTGTATTTAAAGCATGTTGAACTTTACACCATCCTTACAGGGTTGACCTGGGTTTGACACTACACTGCGCCTGAGGATGAGGTTCATGTTCTGGAGAAATGGGGAGTGTAGAGTAATGTTATTAGTATTCCACTGACATTACTCCCAGGTTCACTCTGTTTGGTAGTACCTATTAGTGTTTCATCTATGAGTCAAATAGGCATGGGCATCATTTTTATTTATTAGGAATACTTGACGCCATAAAACTGTAAATTATTTATATCAAGAATAGTTACTTAAAGTGATGATTGTCTACTATAGATTTTTATTATTATTAGTTACTTAAAACTATACAACAGTGTGCAAATCATTTTAATTTGAATTGGAATATCTTATTATAATGGAGATTGTGTGTTTTTCTGTCTGTAACCGAAACTATATTCCTACTCAAGTCCCAATTCTCTTAGTTATTGACATCACATTCTCCATGATTTTATTTTTATTTAACCTCAATTATTGATAAAATTGTCTTAC
>CM042155.1:19694461-19711961 GCA_023376005.1 Doryteuthis pealeii
CTAGAGCCAGAATAAATCGCATCCATTTCTATGGAAAATTGGTTGCCTATTCGGCTGTAATGTCTGAGCATATTGCGTAGAACTTTGGCGCCAAAATAGTTGGCGTTTACACAAGCGAATTATCTAAAACAATAAAGAAAGAATTGCTACAATTACTACAAGTTTCATTCGAACAGATAGGCAACTATTCTCATTCAAATCCGCCCAGTAGTAGAATGAAATAAAACAAAAACGTCATCGGTATAAAATAAACCAATGGGTTGACATGCCGTAAAATTCAACCACCCAACCAACCAAATAATCGCACACACACACACACACACACACACACACACACACACACACACACACACACATATATATATATATAAATATATATATATATATATATATATATATATATATATATATTATCATCATCATCATATCGCGCTGTCAGCGCGGATATCCATGACAATCTCTCTCCATCTGTCCCTATCGCTCATCATTCTCGGGAGGTCCTCTATGTAGCATCCTGTATCCGCACAGAGCTGATCAATGTACGTCTTTGCTGGTCGGCCCACACTGGCGTGCCCATGTGTTGGCTTCCACAGAAGGACGTCGCTTATGAGTTCGTCCTTGCTTCTCCAGCAGTGTCCCGCGTGTCTTGTCCGTCTTACTCGGATGGTTTGGGTGATATGTGGCAGGTGGCCGTACAGCTGTTTTCTCGTAGGGTGTTGTTTCCAAGTCTTGTTCAGGATCACCCGCAGCATTTTTATCCAGCTCCCATCTAGTTTATTCTCTAGTCGCTTAGTTAGGGTCCAGGTGGTGCAGCCATACAGCATCACTGATATATATATATATAAGAAACAGCCACACAAATAATGTAAATGTAGATAAGTAAATAAAAATAGGAACGTACAATGCAAGTGATTCGCTCACCTCTAGGCATGAAATAAGCATAGAAGGGTTGACATGCCGTTAAAATTATTCTATTCAACAATCATAAGATCAAAACAAGAAAAACGTCAGGATATTATGCTCGTACCGAGTTTATGGCACTGGTTATACACAGACAGACAGAAATTGCCATTTATATAATAGATAAGCTTAAATTCTTCCTGTTGATAAACACTCGAATTTAATTTAATTAAACTAGCATTTAATTAAACTAGCAAATATATGCACCCTCCGGGTGCACGTATTTAATTTTTAATATAATAAAATATCATATTAAATTAGAAAGGCTAATAAAACTGAATAAGAATGTAGATAAAAAGATTTGGAACAGAGGGAGTAAGATTGAAAAATAGAACAACTTTGAAACTATTCCATCATTTTCCCTTACTCCCGTCTTTCATTGTTAAATTTTCCTAATTTAACTGTTTAGTTAAAATAGGAAGTAAAGAATAATATTACAGTTATTTCTTCTTGTTAAGGGATTTCTTTTAAGATTTATTGAAGAGATTTTTGCTCATATTCATTAAGATAAAACCAAAAAATTAGAAATCAATAATACTAAGCACATATTTATTAAAATCAAATTTTTAATATCAATATGCAAATTAGCCTTTCCATTCACACTACAAACCGCTATTTTGTTGTATATATAAATACAATTGCATGTTATTAGTATGTATATGTGGTCAACAGTCTTAATGATGTAAAACAATTTTATTAATAATTGAGGTTTAAATAAAAATAAAATCATGGAGAATGTGACGTAAATAACAAAGGGAATTGTTACTTGAGTAGTAATAGTAATATAGTTTCGGTTACAGACAGAAAAACACACAATCTCCATTATAATAAGATTAAGAAATTAAATGAAGTTATGTTGTTAAAAAATGTTTTCTAATCTATACATATATAAAATGCAGTTGTGTGTATATATATGTCCGGAGGAAACTTCGAAAATAAAACAATTGACGACAAAGTAAAACTATATCTACATAAAATATCACCAGGGCTTGATTTTTGAGCAAAAATATTAGAGATTTGAATTATATTCGTGAAGATAATAAAAAAAAATGTAAATGATAACAGCATGGATATTTTTTTTTTAATTTAATATTTTGAATAGAAGACATTAACATTTCTTTTTAGATTAGCTGGATCAATGCAAGGTCTATTTTTTTACATAGGGATTTAAATGGGGCATCTCATGAGGATTCAACTCAAGATTCAGTAATAATGGATCTGCGGGACTAACTTAAAAAAAAAACTCTACCCAGGCAACGCTGGGTATCCCTGCTAGTACTCTCTAAACAAAGGAAAACGAACTTAACACTAACAAAAATAAATTGCAATGTTATCATTCAGATCTTTCTTAAAAGATGAAAATTCCTTTGGTAATCCCTTTTCACGGGTTATTTGGTGCTTTTAATCAACGTTCATAACAGCTGAAAATTTGTCAGTTTTGAGCAAAAATAATTTGAAATCTAATTCAATTATACCGACCCCACCCCATAATGTCCCTGAAAACCTCCCACTTTGAGAGTTCACCGTGCCACAGGAACACACTACCACACACTAGGGATTTAAATGGGGCATCCAACGAGGATTAAAATCACGATTAAGTAATAATGGATCTAAGGGACTAACTTAAAAAATCCCCCTCTACCCAGGCGACGCCGGGTAGCCGCTGCTAGTTCTTATTATAATGGATATTGTGTGTTTGTCTGTCTGTAACCCAAACTATAACACTACTCACGATGTCCTTTGTTATTTATGTTACATTCTCCCTGATTTTATTTTTATTTGAATTAATTATTGATAAAATTATTTTACATTATTAATACTGTTGGCCTTGTCTTCATACTAATAACATGAAATTGTATTTATATATACAACAAAATAGCTGTTTCCAGTGTGAACGTGAAGACTAATTTATATATTGATATAAAAAAAAATGATTTTAATAGATGTGTGCATAGTATTATTGATTTCTAATTGTTTTTTTATCTTCAGGAATATGAGCAAAAATCTCGGGGATAAATCTTTTAAAAAATCCATTAACAAGAAGAAATGACTATAATCTTATTCTTTACTTCCTATTTTAAACAAATAGTTAAATTAGGAAATTTAGCAATGAAAGACGGAAGTGGTGGAAGAGTAAGTTTCAGTTGTTCTTTTTTCGATTATACCCACCTCTGTTTCAAATCTTTTTATCTGCATTCGTATTTAGTTTCATTAGCCTTTCTAATTTAATATGATATCTTATTACATTAAAACTTAAATACTGGTACCCGGAGGGTGCATATATTTGCTAGTTTAATATAAGATTCCTTGAAGTATTGCCCGTCAATGTTAATTCATTAAAAATATTTTAATCTTTGGAAGATAAATAATCTCACTTTTACGTATTTGAACCAAATATTATTCCCCTTATCACCTCTTTAACTGAAACCTCTTTCTCATTGTAAAGACTAGCAACAGAAAACACCCTCCGGGCGTCGTAAAATTTATTTTTGAAAGACATTGCCTGAAAGGGTGGGAGTTAAGAATTCAATGTCAGAGGATTTGTATCATAAGTAAGACAAATCCTCATATTTATCAAAAGAGTAAAAAACAAAAAAACAATTTGAAATGAAAACTGAGCCCCGTCCCTCTCAAATAAAACGTTGCGTGCACGTAATAATCAAACAATTATTTTGAATATTTTCCACATCAATTTTACGCAAAATCGTAGGTATTTATTTATTTGTAAACTTTTTAGTTAACTTCTTGTTACTGTAAAAAAAAAGGATGAGAGTAAAAAACAATTTTTTAAATTGCTTACTCAAATTTTGGGTGTATATAGCATAAGAATATTGCGACGTAAGCTGTGACGTAGAACTATGACGTAGTTTTGTTACAGACAGAAATACAGACAATCTCCATTATTAATAGAGATATCAGCATCGGTTCCACTATTGTCTTTTACTGAAATCCAATTAGTCAGACATATTTCTGAATATTAACTTAACATATGTATCAAGTTTCATCATGATCGGATTACTGATGTAGGTACCAACTGGTTATATACAGACAGAACTTTACATTTATGAAGTAGATATTTGAAATTTTTTAATTAATAACCTAATATTTTTTTCAGATAGATATATTAGGTCTGAGACCTGTTAGCTGTTTTTTTTTAAATATTTCAACATCCGGGTCCTTGAATTAATCGTCTAACCATTGCACATTTATTATCCTTCCATAGTGTATATCTATGATATTTTTCCATGATATGCTAAAAGTAATCGATCTTATTGCCACTGAATATTTATAATCTTTCCGTATATCATTGAACTTTGCCTTAAAAGATATCAGAGATGTGATATGCACAACTGATGATGGTAGTTTATTCCATGGATCTAAAAAACCTGTAACTGAAATACTTTTATTTCTTAGATTTCCTTTGCAAAATTAAGCTACCGATTTTTCAGGAAAAAAATAATCGAATGGCTCTAATCTGAAAATATATACCGTATTTGACGGCATATAGGACGCACTTTTTTTTCCAAAATTGAGGCTCAAAAAATTTCCCTGCGTCTTATACATCGTAGGTGAAATTTGAGACCTCCCGTAGGCCTAGGCTAGTCTTCTCTATGATGCTCACTAACTCAGCTTACGCTCAGTACTTTTACCTACCCTAAACTCTATGCATCCTTATAAATGGCTATGTTTCTGCTTGTATAATGCACAACTAGACGGTTTTCAACAATATATGCTTAAATACACTAACAACTTTTTTTCCTGAATCTGACCTGCTGAAATGGGGGTGCGTCTTATATTCCCGTGCGTTTTATATGCAGTCAAATAAGGTAGTTTAGAATGATAATTCAATTTGTCTCATTCTTTTTAGATGTGGCTTCATAAATGTTTACGTTACAATATCCTCAGGAATTGTTCAAGTTTATCAATAATAATCTAATTCATAGTTAAAATCATTAATAAATATAATAATAAATCTTATTTATTAACGATGTTTCTACGAAAATCTGAGTTAGATTTGGCTCAAAACAGACCATGTTATGAGTAATGTACTAAGCTTAGCTTAAATGTGGCACAAAGCCAGAAGTACGGTGCACCTAGTGAGAATCGAACTCACTAACCATGGCCTGTTGCAACAGCTCGCTAACCATTAAGCCACGGGAGGTTACCACAGCCTATGCCATAAGAATATTTACCTCACACCCCATGTATGCGGGTATGACACAAGGTCTTTTAATGTGGGACCACCCACCTGCCGGACCTCATGGGATGGCAGGTGCAAAAATGCGTTGATCCCGTCGGCATTCTCCCTCAACGGGGGCACCTCAGGCTCTAGGCAATAAACCAGCCCAAGCGGGCAGGTATTGCCTGGGTGCCCCTTGGGACCACGCCGTTAATTAACAACACTAGTCCGGTGGCCGAAGACACCGCGGCTACCGGACCGAAGGCCCGGGTTATTCGTGCATTTGAAATCCTGCAATATGTCTTATGTAATACTAAGAAATAAAGGTTTACATAACATATGGTGTGGTTAATTTGCATACTGGTTTTAACAAAACCGGGTTCAATAAATAATTACTTAGTATTATTTATCCCTAAAATTATTTTTTTTTTTCCAACGTATTAAAATTAATCTTATAAATGATTTCATATTGAAAACAATTAAAATATAATTAAAATCAGTGTAATCTTTTTATATGCGTTCTTATCTAATTTCGTTAGACCTTCTAATTTAATATATTTCATTAGATTAAAATTGAAACACTTACGTCCGGAGGGAGCATATTTTTGATAGTAACAATAAAAATGAGGACAACAGTCCGAAAAATCTAAATAATACAAATGATCTAGTTGTATGATGGAATAGTTAAAATACTTTATTTTCTATTCGTGTTTTATCTTGCTAGCCATCGTAATTTGGTGGCATTGTATATCTTAAGCGACTTATGGAGTCGCGTGGTTTGAATAATTGTGGTCACATTGAAACTAATTCATCATTGCCGCCCGACTCTTTACAAGAAAAGAGAGTGTCAAAGGAGTTTTGATAAATGACTTGGCTTATTATTTCCAAACATTCATGACAAAATAACAATAGAATCAGTGACAATTATTGATATTGTTTGTTATTTCTATTCATCTACATTGCTAATTTGTATATTTCAGATAAACTCTGAATCCGCTACATTTCGCGCGTTCTGACGTAGAAAGGCGCACCCATACCTACAAATTGGTGTGTGTGGGGGGTGGTAAGGTGATTAGCACGAGATTCTCCGAGTAAAATATTCAGTGGTCTTTTTTTTTGGTTTTTGTTGTTCTTTTTGGGTTTTTTGGGGTTTTTTTTGTTTTTTTTACTTTTGAGAGAAAATAAATTGTCACTATTTAGTTTACAACTTTCTTCTTCTTCTTCTTCTTCTTCTTCTTCTTCTTCTTCTTTCTTTCTTTCTTTCTTCTTATTTCCTTTTTCTTCTTCTTTTCTTTCTTTCTTTCTCCTTCTTTCCTTTCTTCTTCTCTTTTCTTCTTTCTTCCTCCTTCCTTCCATCCTTTTAACTTCTCTTCCTAAATATTTCCTCTCTTCTTTTTCGTCTCCTTCTTCGTCTTCTTCTTCTTCTTCTTCTTCTTTCCTTCCATCCTTTTAACTTCCTTCCTAAATATTGTTTTCTTCTTCTTCTTTCCTTCCATCCTTTTAACTTCCCTTCCTAAATATTTGTTTTTTTTTTTCTTCTTCTTCTTCTTCCTCCTTCCTTCCTTTTAACTTCTCTTCCTAAAATATTTCTTCTTCTTCTTCTTCTTCTTCTTCTTCTTCTTCTTCTTCTTCTTCTTCTTCTTCTTTCTTCTTCCTTCCTTCCTTCCTTTTAACTTCCCTTCCTAAATATTTTTTCTTCTTCTTCTTCTTCCTTCCTTCCTTTTAACTTCCCTTCCTAAATATTCTTCTTCTTCTTCTTCTTCTTCTTCTTCTTCTTCTTCTTCTTCTTCTTCTTCTTCTTCTTCACAGACGTGCTCATTCATATGTATTTTCATTTTTAACTAGGACATGATTGACGAGGCCAGAACTTTTCAAAAATTGTCTCTTGCAACGCACCAATTGAAAATAACACTTTTGCGACAGTTGTGATAGACAAGTGAAATATATAATTAAAATTATCTAGAAAAGGAAATAATTAAATGAGAATTTGAATTATTAACAAATCATCGCATAAAGAGAGATTACCAGCTGCACAATTCTGCTCGACACAATTATTACACGAGTGCATTCTATCGATATCTCTTCCGAATGACAGTCATGTAATGGGTTATGGACCTTAGCTTGTTTTTCAGATCCAGAATCTTCTTCTTCTCTCCAACTTATTTCTTCTTTTTCTTTTCCTTTTCTTCATTCCCCCTTCCAACGGTTTCTTCTTTCTTTCTTCTTCTTCTTTTTTTTCTTTCCTTTCTTCTTCTTCTTCTTCTTCTTCTTCTTCTTCTTCTTCTTCTTCTTCTTTTTCGTATTCTTCTTCTTTCCTTCATTCCACCCTTCCAACTTCTTCTTCTTTCTTTCTTCTTCTTTTCTCATTTTTCTTCTTCTCTTCTTCTTCTTCTTCTTCTTCTTCTTCTTCTTCTTCTTCTTCTTCTTCTTCTTCAACTCTTCTTCTTCTTCTTCTTCTTCTTCTTCTTCTTCTTCTTCTTTTCTTCTTCTTCTTCTTCTTCTTCCTTCGAACTGTCTTCTCTTCTTTCTTCTTCTTCTTCTCTTCTTCCTCCTTCTTCTTTTCTTCTTCTTCTTCTTCTTCTTCTTCTTCTTCTTCTTCTTCTTCTTCTTCTTCTTCTTCTTCTTCTTCTTCATTCATTCATTCATTCGAACTTCTTCTTCTTCTTCTTCTTCTCTTCTTCTTCTTCTTCTTCTTCCTTGTTTCTCTTCTTCTTCTTCTTCTTCTTCTTCTTCTTCTTCTTCTCTTCTTCTTCATTCATTCATTCATTCGAACTGTTTCTCTTTCTTCTTCTTCTTCTTCTTCTTCTTCTTCTTCTTCTTTTTTCCTTCGAACTGTTTCTTCTTTTCTTCTTCTTCTTCTTCTCTTCTTCTTCTTCTTCTTCCATTCATTCTTCATTCGAACTGTTTCTTCTTCTTCTTCTTCTTCTTCTTCTTCTTCTCTTCTTCTTCTTCCATGGAGAATAGGCTAGATGAGAACTACACAAGAATGATGTGTGATGTTTTTAACAAATCCTGGGAGCAGCACCCTACAAAACAGTAGCTCTACAATCATTTAGCCCCGCCCTATCTAACAAAGATCCAAGAAAGGCGAGCAAAAATACTATCTGCCCTGTCGGTGATGTAAGAACGAATTCATAAGCAATTTTTTTCCAGTGGACTACTACCATGGAAACACCAGTGTTGTAACATTGCAGGAATAATTAAATGTGAGTAGAGTCATTGTGAATCTGAACATGTGACGTGACGTCTAATTGAGGAGTGTGTAATTTCGTTTCTACACTTATCTGGATATCTGGTATCTGCTATTCTTTATGTCTGCTATTTTGGGTCGAAGTTGCTGGTATTCTGAATCTGTTTTGGGGCTGGCTGACTTCTCTCCGTTCTTCGAGTTTGTGACGACCTGAGTTCCCTTAGGATGTCTTGTCTTGGGTCGGTAACAGTTTTTAATAATGAACACAAGACGTTCATTATTTTTTCCGAGATCTTTACTATTTCAAATCCAAGTTGAAGATTTGGGTCTCGAACAGACACACTGCCATGATGCTTCACCTTCGAACACTTCATCCAGACTCTCACATCCGTCCACTTCGAAAACTTCCAATCAACTTTTTCCTCTCGCTATTTCTATTTCACTCTTCACCGTGTTGGCATTTTCGACCAATGAGAAGCCAACAGATCAGTCATTCATACGACATCCAGATTCCGGTTAAATTCCACTATTATGGCCTAATCGGTATCAGCTAAACAGCGAGGAGCCTATCCCCTTTCCTAGCGCTAGACCAGGGTATTTTAGCATCTTAGATGGAGCGCCACACCAACCAAAATATTTTTTTTTGTTGTTTCTACATTTCCACATCTATCACTTTTTTGTTACCTGACCAGCAGCAAAATATTTTATATATCAGCTGTCCGCAAACATGGGGTACCGTCTAGAAGACCTACAAAGTGCAATGGGTGATAGGGGCGGATGGCGAGTGGGATTCAAATGAATCTATGTTTTAGCCCCACCTTGATGATTATGATGATGATGATTGATGATTATGACTGTTGGTAACAATATATAGATAGTAAATGATTAATAATTTTCATTCTGAGCTGTGATATAAAAGTAAGTAAAGTCGGCGAGGTGACCTAAAGTCGGTATCAGCTAGACAACGAGGGAGCCTATCCCCTTTTCACTAGCGCTTCGGGACGGGGGTCCAGTGGCCGAAGCACACTGGACCGGGTTGAGGTACAATTATTAGCGTCGATCCCAGAGGGCCATCCCTCAAAGCAATACCTGCCCTTTATGGGCAGGGCTGGGTTTATTGCCCAGCGCCTGAGGCGCCCCCATTGAGGGGGAATTCCGAAGGGATCGACGCAATTTTTGTTCTCTCCCACCCATTAGCTTCGGCTTGTGGGTGGGCCCACGTTAAAACGAGGCCTTGTGCCCAGTTCATACAGGTGGGGTATGAGACAAATACCCCTTTTCACTAGCGCTAGACCAAGGAGATTATTTTAACATCTCAGATGGAGAGCACCACACCAACCATCAGTTACTCAGTTGGCGAGGGCCGTTATCCAACTGGAACCTTGTGAGTCCTTGGCTGACATACTAACGACTGAGCTAAACCGTTTAAAAACCGCATTATTGTTTTTAAAAACCAGCTAATATAATGTTACAATAATGTAAACAAGAAAATCATGGCTTAATAGTAAAGAAGCGAAACTGAAGGTTCTAATACAATCCGAAAATCGTGCCAAGAACCTGGTCAAATTTGGAAGATATTAAAAACTGTTTCCAGATTGGAACGGTCAACGTTGATACATCTCTAGTGGGTTTTTAATGAGCGTGTTTTTGGCAGTGCGCTCTTGCCGAAATCAGTTTCCGTATCAGGATACGGGCTGATAATATTCCGATTGCAGTGAATGATGGGGCGGGGAGCGATATGGGGCTAGACCAAAAAGGGTAGGGTGAAAATCAAAGAGGCAAGAGGTTTTACGAATACCTAACGAATATAATGATTTATGTCTTCTAATGACTCGCTTTGATCTTATGCTAATGGCAATAGAGAGTTGACTTGAATATATTAAAAGCTTAAGCGGATGAGCAAAATCATTTCCATCATTCGCAAGGGTGAACTATCTACTTGATCTCAAGGTCTCGAACCCGCACCTCTTAGTTATACGATTTGTGATATTCTTCTTAACCCTTTAAAACCATTAAAAACAAATATAAATGCAATACAATTTTTTGATGAGGCCTGATAGATATTTTGACTTTTCGAGCTGTTGACCTCATCTTTATGATGATATATAAAAATACGCTTCGGCCGTTGTACTCGAGCAGAACAATGATTCAACTTATTATTATTTCCCAAGATGAATCATTAGTTTGCTTGTATAAACAAGTTACACTTGAAGAAGACCGAAGAGTACAACGGCCGAAATGTTGTGTTTCATACATCACCATAAACATGAGGAAAAATAATACTTTTCTCATCTTTTAATCTATTGTATTTCTTTAGGAAATATGTCGTATTTTAACATCCTCACTTGTACCTATCTATTTATTTAGTCATGGTAATAATTTGATGGTTATTTGGTGAACTTCAATCCAAGTTCTCTCTCGAGAACAGACTTATATGCCTACACACTCAATTTCAGAAAAGGAACGGAAAATTATTGACTACCCAAATAACTCAAAAGCAAACCTTTACTCTCATGAGATTAACCAATCCATCAATATGTAATGAACATATATAAATAAATATATATAAAACGCGCGGTGTAATGATTAAAGTCATGGGAAATGGACTCGTCGCCCTGAGTTCGAATCCTGGACGTGGAAATAGCATGTTCACTTAGCGTTAATACCCTTGTGAAACGTATGAATCCTACTCTCCCTCCAGCTATGGGTAAATAGTAGGACAGACTGGACTCTAACCTTGGATAGGAGAGGGAAAAACTCTGAATTCAAACCTGTTAAACTTCGCTTAATAAATTGACCTTGTGTCACATCCTGCTTTTCACTCATCAAAGTAAAATCATCAAATTCATTAAAGGATTAAAAAATAAAACAATTTGAAATGTAAACTTTAAATATGTATTAAAATAAAACAAACTATATATAGATATATAATACCAGTCATGTATTTATTAAAACTTGTTTTTATAAAAACAATGAGGACTGTCTAATGCTGCATGTTCAAATTTAAAGTGTATTTATTTTATTCTTCTTATTTGGGTAATGTGACGTAAGCAGTGACGTAATTTCTGTTACAGACAAAAACCGGAAGCGAATCTCCATTATTAATAGATTTATTTTTTTTTGTCTTAGTAGAAAAATTACGGCCAATTTACGCTGAAAACCCGGTTTCGCTAGATCACCGGGGTTAAGCAATGTTCAATATTTAATTGGGTGACCACTTAAGCAACTGCAGGTACTACAAGCAACTCGGATCCTTTGTTTATGAAAGTGACTCGATTCAGCATTAAGTAAAGTCGTCGGGGCGGCCTAATGTCGGTATCAGCCAATCAGCGAGGGAGTCTATCCCCTTTTCACTAGCGCTAGACCAAGGAGATTGTTTTTGCATCTGGGTGGGAGCACCATATCTACCATCAGCTCCTTACTTAACCGCACAGATCCCTGTGCTACTCATAACGCTGAGTTGGCGAGGACCGGAATCGAACTAGGAACCTTGTGGTTTCTAGCCGAACGCTCTACCGACTGAGCTAACCCGGCCCATTAAATCATCTGAAATATGTTGATATGCCGTAAAACGTATCCTTTTATTTCCATTTTTAGTCCATGGATTCTAAGCCCGGCCGATAGTGAGAGCAGTAGCATCCAGAATTTCCTTTCTTTCTTTAAGGGGTTGTCAAATGCCAGGCAAGTGGTTGTTCAACTGCTTTTTGTGGAATGCAGCTTCCAGAAAACTTTCAAACACCACATATCGTCACTGGTAGTTTATATCTCCATGGATTTCATCAAATTGCAAAGTGGTGCAACTATACAGTAGTACTGACATGACTACAGCTTGAAATAATTCTCGTTTTATTTTATCATGGAGATCAGATTTCCATATGGTCGATAGAATCCCATGCTTTTCCTATAGGTATGCTAATATCGATTTCAGTTTGTTTGCGTTGGTTTATGGCATATCAAACACGGTGGGTCATTTAATGCCAGCAAAGCTTTGAAAGATTCTTTGGCGATAGTTTAGAAAAAAAATAATAAACTCTTTTTTTGTAAAAAAAATTTTCTATTTAACCAATAGATGAGACCCTAACAGGTACTACCACTCCGGCTCAGAGTGGACCAGAGAGCAATGATGCTGAAGGGGTGCTGCAGATTCCCCCAGACCTCCAGAACTGAAACCTCACCAACAATTTAACGTTATACCCAGGAAAGGAAAACTCGAATCCACCGCCATCTAGCATCCATATGATAAAAAAGTTGGGGCTTGCCATAAAGGTAATAGGTTCGGGAGAATCATATAGGTGCTAGGGCTTGACGTGACCAGCCGATTGATCGGAGCGGGGCTCTTTGACAGCCCGTCTAGCTTAAGTAAGGGCCAAAGTGAAGTGTTGCATGTCATGGACTACTCATCCACCAGGATTCCGTCCTTAAGCATCACGGTTCGCAACAAACGGCCAACAGATGGCACTATATGGGGAGGGGCGTCTTATTGCTCTGTATTTGGTGTGTTCTAAAGCCTCAGCCGACAGAGAGGAGATATTGCTACCGATGTATGTGAAATGATTTACCAATTTCTGAGATCCCATATATAGTCAGGTAAAGTCAATGGGGCGGCCTAAAGTCGGTATCAGCCAATCAGCGAGGGAGTCTATCCCCTCTTCAATAGCTCTAGACAAGGAGATTGTTGAGGCGCCACACCTACCATCAGCTCCTTACTTTACCGCACAGATCCCTGTGCTACTCATACACTGAGTTGGCGGGACCGGTATCGAACTAGGAACCTTGTGGTTTCTAGCCGAACGCTCTACCGACTGAGCTAACCCGGCCCATGTATAGTTTTCAATAAAATCCAGGTATTTTTTTTTAGTTTAGATGAAAATAGATGCTTTATAAAATCTTGTTTGGGGTGAAGTTATTTTATTAGCTGTGTTGTATCTACATGTAATAACTGGCGAAGATTCAAAAAGAATTAATATTTCTGAATGATTTTCCCAGTAAAGTGGAGTGCTTTATTAATTCAGGAATACCCATATGAAAAGAAAGATATAAATGGAGGAACACGTAAATAAGATCAGATTTCTTTCAGATACGATGGAGGGAAAAATAAAAATTGACGTAAATCGACAGAGATTATCTGAAAGTAAATCAGAGAAATACTGGAAGGAAAGCAAGATATTGAGGGTATAAGTTGGTTCCATGGCCCTTACCGCTACTCCACCGCTGCTTTTCTGTCGGTCACCACCGCTCCCTGCCACCCAAAGTCCTGAAATTTACTATTTCAGCTCGAATTTAAGGGTCTGGGTTAGCTCAGTCGGTAGAGCGTTCGGCTAGAAACCACAAGATTCCTAGTTCGATACCCGCCCTCGCCAACTCAGCGTATGGGTAGCACAGGGATCTATGCGGTAAAGGAGCTGATGGTAGGTGTGGTGCTTCATCTCAGACGCTAAAAATAATCTCCTTGGTCTAGCGCTAGTGAAAAGGGGATAGACTCCCTCGCTGGATGGCTGATACCGACATTAGGCCGCCCCGACGACTTTACTTACTTTTTGTTATATCGCCAGTAAACTCACTAATTCCAACTTCGACATTGAAAACCATTTGTTATTGTACATGATTTTCGTCAATGTATAATGAATAAAGGTATTGTTATTTACAAATGTTAACAAGCGTTTCATAGATATTGAGGTGGTTGACCAGTTGAGAGTATTGGTAGATTTTGTCATCGTCAGACCAAGCCAGAACCGGGAGAAGTCCGAACCAGCTCTACTATCTAAACCGGAAGAGAGGGTCCTCTCTACCGGTTCTCACGGCTATCCCCGGAAGATAGGGTTAGGACTGAGGTCAAGCTTGTCACTCAATCTTCAAGGCCGTCAGCTGCACTTAAAACGCCATCTTGTTTTCTACACTATTGCACATAAATATTAGGTAACTAATAATTATGTAACAGTATTTTAAAACATAGTTTCGTAAAATATACAAAAATAGGACACCCAGTGAGGGTCAATCTCATTAACTATAAACTAGACGACTTTTTTTTTCACCGGTGAGCGTTTTATCTATTCGCTGATCGAAAATGACATAGACTACATTTAACGAAACATCATGTGAATCTCTAAGTTATTGATAGGTAACGGAGCTACCCGACATTGGCCGGGTTTTAAAAAGTAAAAAGTAAATAACTTATCTATTATCAATATATAGATTAAAAGTTTTAAAACAGTAAAGTCGTCAGGGTGGCCTAGTGTCGGTATCAGACAGACAGCAAGGGAGTTTGTTCCCTTTTAACTAGCACTAGATCGTTATGGCGTCTGAGGCGGTGCGCTACAACTACCATCAGCTCCTCACTTTACCGCACATACCCCGTGCTACGCATCCGCTGAGTTGGCGAGGGCTGGTATCGAATAAGGAACCTTGCGATTTCCTAGACAAGTGCGTTACCGAATGGGCTAAACTGGCACATATAGAGATATTAATAAAGGTTTTTCGATTAAATCGAACTTAAGGGAGTTAAATTCCACCATCGTATGTCACTCCACCGAAAGAAAAAAATACCAGGTCAGTTAACTCTGAACCACGTACCTTTGAGAATCTTTGTTACGCCTCAAAGATTAATGGTTCAAAGTTAACTGACCTAAAAAAATGTAAAAATTTTTAAATAAATGCATTATGTCATTTATTCATTATTATATCAACACTGAAAAGTTCATTAAATTCACTTAATTCCCTGATTTTTTATTGTTTTTTTTTTCAGCGGGTTAACATACGATGGCGGCATTTAGGTCCAGTAAGTTCGATTTAACCGATTTTTCTATATTTTTGTTTTATTATCTTTTATTCCTTATATACTTTTTGTTGTTAAGTTGTTTATTTTTATTATTATTTCTGTTTCTCTGAATGTTTGAGATGTGGCTTGAAGATTAGTATTATCTGCGTTATTCGGACTATTGTCCCCATGGAGTAAATAAAGGGTTAGGTTCAAAGTTCCGTGATGGCTCCCGAATACGACAAGAAAGTTCCCGAGTTCGAAAAGAAGGTTCCCGAGTCCGAGAAGGTTCCCGAGTCCGACAAGAAATACCTGAAGAAGGCCGGAGGGCATATCGGCCGAAACGTTGTACAAATAACAATAAAGATGGGGACAATAGTCCGAATAACGCAGATAATACTATTACTATTTCTGTTTGTATTTTTTTCATTGTCATTTATTACGTTTTATCCTTTATTTGTTTTATTTTTTTAATCATTTTTAATTATTTTTTCAATAAATCATTTTTTTTCCACCCTTATATGTTTTATTTGCTTTGCGCTTATGGAAAAGTAGATGTAAAAAGTTGTTTTTTAAACCCTCTCAGACAAATAATAGGGTGTGGATTTTATGGAACTTTGGTTTTTGCAGGTCTCAACCAATTTTCCTTTAAAAAAGGATGTCTGCTCTGTCGTTGTACAAATAAACATACATACGTAAAGACAGACATAGAAAACTTTTCTTTTATAGATATATACAGCTGGTCTCCTGTAGCAAACGCTCAATAAATGACGACATGAACAAATCGTTAAGAAATAAACAATTCAAATGAATGACATTAAAAGGAGAAAAAATAAAGATGAAAAGAATGAAAAATAAATGAAAATAAAGTGGGACGAAGAAAAAGAAAAAAAAAATGAATAAGAAAAAGAAAGAAAGTAGTCGGAAGTGAGCTAAGTGATACGAAAGAAACGAAAGAAAATAGGAGGAAGAGAACGAATTGTGTAAATGAAAAGAAAGAAAGAAAGTGGAAGGGAAAAAAATGAATAATAAATAACAAAGAAAGAAGGAAGGAAAGAAGAAAAGAAAGAAAAAAAGACAGAATGAAAGTGGAATGAAGAAAAGCAGATTGAGAAATTGAAAAGAAACATAGAAAGAAAAAGGGTAGATACCGAATTGACAAATTAAAAAGAAAGAAAGAAAAAAGTGCAAGAAAGAAAGAAAAATGAGAAAATTAAAAGAAACGAAAGTGAGAAAATACAAATTGAAAATGAGAATGAAAAATGAATATAGATAGAAAGAAAAAAAGAAAGAAAGAAAAAAGAAGAAAGAAAAAGAAAGAAAGAAAGAAAAAAGAAGGAAGAAAAAGAAAGAAAGGAAGAAAAAAAGAAAGAAAAAAAGGAAAAGAAAGAAAAAAAGAAAGAAAAGCGAATTGAGAAATTAAAATGGAAAGACAAACACTGAAAAAAAGAGAGTGAAGTGGGAAATTAAATAAAAAAAAAAAAGAAAGAAAGAAAGAAAATGTAAATTGAAAATGTTGGGAATTATAATTGAAGTCACAGAAAGAAAGAAAGATAGAAAGAAAGAAAGAAAAAATCAATAAATATGATTGCGGAAAGAAAGAAAGAAAGAAAGAAGATTAAAAATATGAGTGTGGAAAGAAAGAGTGAAAGAAAGAAGATGATAAAATCGATAAATATGAAGGGAGAATGAAACAATAATGAAGGAAAGAAAGAAAGAAGAAAGGAAGAAAATCAATAAATATGAGTGCGTAACGAAATAAATAATTGAATAAATAAATAAAGAAAGAAAAAGAAAGAAAGAAAGAAGAAGAGAGAAAGAGAGAAAGAAAGAAATCGATTAATATGAGTGAGGGAAGAAAGAAAGGAAGAAATCATTGAATTTGAGTGAAAGAAATAAAGAAAGAAATCGTTGAATATAAGTGAAAGAAAGAAAGAAAGAAATCGATGAATATGAGTGAAAGAAAGAAAGAAAAAAAAGAAATATTTCTAGTGGAATAGAAAGAAAGAACTGCATTAAAACGTAAGTCATTAATAAACCATAAATACGGATTCCCTCCACAATCAACTTCATAATGGCCGTAAAAGTAGACGAGACGGATATCTAAGCATATATCTCTGCAAACATATTCTTCTGTAGACACCGGATGAGAGCTTTGAACAGTTGTCGGTGGCCAAAGGATGGCGGTGTGTGTGTGTGGGGGGGTCAAGTTATCGAATATTTCACACGACTGCCAATAAAGCCATTTCTAAGTGTTACATATCACGCCAGACTTTCGCCTCGATTCGTCTATCCTAACGCCAAGCAAAGTTTTAGTGGATGTTGTCGGGATCAATACGCCCGGTCAGTTCAAAGCATTAGCAAAACTTAGTCGCTGTTTATAGGCAATTTTATAGGAAATACACTGGCATTTGGT
>CM042155.1:19716961-19759461 GCA_023376005.1 Doryteuthis pealeii
CTTATTTTTTTATATTTTTTTTTATCAAGCAATGGCAATACTCGATTACACGAGTTTTCTGCCATCATATACATGGTGAGAGTTCTTCTCTTAAAATTATGAGGGCATCCGTGGTTATGTCCTCATGTTTTGGGGAGACATCCATGGTTATATCTCCCACATATTTGAATCTTTACTTATTTGAGTAACTGGTTGGTACCTTACGGCTGGATTTTTTTATCTTCTGTAGTATATTTCCTACTTGGAGAAATAAGTTTTCTCAAATGCAGTGAAATCTTTCTTTTTTCTTTTTAATTAGAATAATTGAAGTTTGGAACCAACATGTAAGATTAAGCATTCATCTAAGAATAAACTTGATATATGCCATAATACGTGTATATTACCTCTAATACATTCTTAAAAGATGAAGTCTAATTATTACAGAAATAAAAACTCAGATATTATAATATGGAACAAGTATCTGTTCAACTTTAAACTATCTAATACCAGTAAAGATAAGTTAGATAAGAATTAGATATTTTATATAACACATGAATACTCTACGAAGTGCTAAAGAAATACATTTTTAGAACAGTTTATGTACACATTTTTGTCATAGTTGTGCTTTAAATTATATTTAAGAGGGAGTCTCTCTGGCATAGTAAGTAGCTGGGACATTTCTTCTAAATTCTATTTCTGGTTTGGTTCTGCTATAAGTCTACAGCTGGGGCATTTCTTCTTACTGTATTTAATCTATTGTATATATATTATGGAGAGAGAGAGAGAGAGAGAGAGAGAGAGAGAGAGAGAGAGAAGAGAGTATGTGTGTGTGTGTGTGTGTGTGTGATTAAAAAAGCCCATCATGTCCTACTAATTACTCAAAGTTATATGTGTATATGATATAATCGTGATTGCACGAGGAATGCATATATATTTACCAAGTCCTCCGCACGAGCAGGATGTGACACAAGATCATTTTTTAAGCATAGTTTAGATGAGACTTGATTATTTCTATTATTTGGATTAGTCGGGCTATTGTTTTTATCTTTATTGTCATCTGTACAACGTTTTGGTCGATATGCAAACCAGCCTTCTTCAGGTATTTTATGTCGGGCTCGGGAGCCTTCTAAACTCGGGAATCTTTTTTTCAAACTTGGGAACCTTTTTGTCGTTCTGATGACAATAAAGATGGGGACAATAGTCCGAATAATACAGATAATATAAAATAGGTTTAACAGTTTTGAATTCAGAGTTTTCTTTCTCGAAGACCGGTTGCCATACCGAGGGTAAATGGTCCAGAGTGTCCTAATATATTACCCATAGCTAGAGGGAGAATGGATTCGTACCTTTCACAAGGGAATTGGCGCTATGTGAAATACAAATAGCATCGTACAGTCTGTGAACTCGGTTCGCCGTGTCAATTTTGCACGACGAGAACCATTATACAACGGGTGTCGACTTTTGAAAACCATTGTACACTGGGTGTAGATTTTGTGGGGGTGTCTTATTCTGGGACCCTTGACTGGGCGCTCATAGTGACATTGGCCAGTCGCCAGTTGCCAGTTGGCATAAACAATGCACTGACCCATTTTTGTTTGTGTTTTTTATAAATGCTGCCGTGTAATGAAATGGACAGTGAATGGAAAAAGCCAACGCAGAGTCTCATTGGCTCTAATTATGTCATCTCATATTAAAAACGCGCACCAGCAGATGAACAAGCCTATAATAATGATTCCTAATAAAGAATTTCTATTACTCATTGTTGTAATTATTGTTAACAAACATTGTAAAAAAGACAGTTAATTATATCAGATGTTGAAAAGAAGGCGTTTTTCGAATAGAGATCGTGCAAGGGAAAAACAAAATGAATAACATGTCTGTGAAAGACATTGTGTAATCGGGGCAGTGTGCTTATTAATGTATTCATATACACACTTCTGTCTCACCTATGATCACACACACACACACACACACACACACACACACGTTATACACACACACACACACACACACACACACATATATATATACATATATTGTTGTAGTGGGGTCCAAGCACGCTTCTTAGTTGATATATGCGTATATATACATATATATATATATATATGTGTGTGTGTGTATGTGTGTGTGTGTGTGTGTGTTTACCAACTCCTCCACACGAGCAGGATGTGACACTAGGTCAATTTCTTAAGCGGAGTTTAACAGGTTTGAATTCAGAGTTTTCCTTCTCCTAGACTGGTTGCCTAACCAAGGTTAAAGAGCCCAGTCAGCCCTACTATTTACCCATAGCTGGAGGGAGAGTAGAATTCATACCTTTCCCAAGGGTATTAGCGCTAAGTGAAATGCAATTACCACGTCCAGGATTTGAACTCGGGGCGACGAGTCCATTTCCTATGACTTTAACCATTACACCACGCGCTTCCTAAATATATATATATAATCAAATATTATATATTATGGATATCTCATTACTGTTAGTTTCATGCTTACTGCAATCATGAGACGAGACGGTCAATATATATATATATATATATATATATATATACTAGCAAATATATGCACCCTCCGGGTGCAAGTATTTAAGTTTTAATGTAATCAAATATTGTATTAAATTAGAAAGGCTAATGAAACTAAATAAGAATACAGATAAAAAGATTTGAAACAGAGGGAGTATAATAAAAGATTTGAAACAGAGGGAGTATAATAAAAAATGGAAAAACTGAAACTTACTCTTCCATCACTCTCGTCTTTCAGTGTTATTTTTTCTAATTTAAGTATTTAGTTATAAGAGGAAGTAAAGAATAAAATGACAGTTATTTTATCTTGTTAATGGATTTCATTTAAGATTCATTGAAGAGATTTTTGCTTATATTCATTAAAATAAAACAAACAGTTAGAAATCAATAATACTAAGCACATATTTATTAAATTCGATTTTTTAATATTAATATGCAAATTAGCCTTCCCATTCACACTTTAAACCACTATTTTGTTGTATATATAAATATAATTGCATGTTGTCAGTATGTAGACATAGTTAACAGTATTAATAATGTAAGACAATTTTATTGATAATTGAGGTTTAGATAAAAAATAAAATCATGGAGAATGTTATGTCAATAACTAAGATAATTGTGACTTGAGTAGGAATATAGTTTCGGTTACAGACAGAAAAACACACAATCTCCATTATAATAAGATATATATATATATATATATATGTGTGTGTGTGTGTGTGTGTGTCTGTCTGTCTGTCTGTAATATATAATGAAGCATTGGGTGTGAAATATAAGAAACCCGGCTTTTGAATGTTAAGTTTCGTTTTATTTCGTTATATTTCGGGGATGTTTATTCCCCTCCTTCAGAACGAATAGAATGGTTGATCTGTTCTTTTGAGCATCTATATATCTACATCTTGATGTCTTGGCTGTCTTCATTGTCCGTGTTGATGATTATTTTGTAATTGTATGAGGTTGTGTGATCGCCTTTCGTGCCCTCTGCTGTCCAGTTAGTGTTAGTTGAGAAATATATATACAGGTTGAGAAATCCTAAATCTGTGTTTAATCCATATCTATGTGTGCGTAAGCGTGTAAAATGAATATGTAAATATATATATATATAAAACGATGATTAACATTCAAAAACTGAATTTCTCATATCTCACACCCAATACTTCATACTAAATCCGAAACAATATATATATATATATATATATATATTATATATATATATATATTTAGGAAATTATGTACTTAATTGAAGTCATACCTAATCTGTAAATTAATTAATTATAATTAAATGAATTAGGCGTGCATATCGGTTTAAATGTAAGGCGTAAACAAATCGAGAAAAAGTCAATCTCTGCATGTACATTTCAGCAGGGTTATAGACAGGGCAGTGCTTTGTGTGTGATTCGAACCCTACCTGTCAGGCTGACAGGCGCGGACTCTACCTATTACACCAAGCTGGCTTACCCAGATTTCTCGTTTATCTTAAGCTGATATATATATCGCACTTTTCTGGTTGATTTACAGCACGACAGTATGAAGTAGAAAAACAATCTGTTTGATATGGCGATAGCCGACAAATATATATATATATATATATATATATATATATATATATATATATATATATGGCAGGAAAATATGGATATAAATGTAGAAAACAGAAAAAAAATTTCCAAAATGATAAAATTAAAAACGTGGTGAAGGATATATTTTCAAAAGATATTTTTGAAAAGATTCATAAGTTTTCTGACACAAAAATTCCATCCGTCCTGATGAAGGTTTTATTAACACCAAAATGTTCTAACGTCGACTTCACCATGTATCTATCCATCTATCTATTCTCTCTCTCTCTCTCTCTCTCTATATATATATATATATATATATATATAATATATATATATATATATATGTAACCAACTAGTGTACGTCCTTTTATATAGAAAAACAACTTGGTTGTTTGCTTGGTTAGTTGGATTTCATAACATGTTAACCCTTCCAGTATCTTATAACGAGGACATTTTTGCCTTTTTTTCAATTCTTGTTGAATATAATTTTTTGTAATCATTAAAAAAAAACATTTTTTATCTATTTAAATCATATATAAATATATAAATATATATATATATATGTGTGTGTGTGCGTGTACCTGTGCCAGAATAAAGACACAAGAGAAGAAATGAGGTAAACAAATATATTAACAAAGAACAATAGTTAAAATAAACAAATGAAACTGTACACGTGAGGCTGTCTTATCGGCTATCCGCTGTAATATTAACTCTCCCTTAAGTGCAGAACCTGTTGCTATTCATCGTTGGAAGAGTTCATGCGTGCGTTGTAAATTACCATAACAATATATATATATATATATATATATATATATATATATATATATATATATGAGAGTGAGTAAACAAACAATTGTGTTTATTTGATATGGCTTTTAGCGGACAATTTTTGGAGGATATGTGCTTAATTGAAGTCATACCTAAATTTGAAAATTAATTAGTCAATAATTAATGAATTTAGGTGGGCATATATGTTCAAATGTAAGGCTAAACAAATCGAGAAAATATATATATATTGCAAACTTACCGTTTTGATAACCTTAATAAGAGTTATCTTCTCTGAATCCGTGAATACACACTGCGAGAAAGAATCTTTTCATCTTTGAACTCTTTGCTACGCTGTCTTGACTACAAACCCGACGTAGATTTGTACAAGTAGGTTTTATTTCAATATATATTTCTTATCCGTTCCTTCTGATTAATACGGATTCTGAGCTTATCATGTCTCGTTCATATTCTTCAAAACAGAATCCACACCCCTCAACCCCAACTATGACGAAGAGAGCACTAACCGATTAGCCCGCCAATTTTGAATCGGCAGTCTCCTCAACAAATCAGTGGATCAAATGTCGAAACAGTATCTGATCAGTGGTTTTTCATCTCCGCATAGCGGCGACAATCAAATTATGATTCAGCTTCTCATTAAATCACCCATTATCTATCTATCTATCTATCTATCTATCTATCTATATATATATATATATATATATATATATATATATATATATATATATATATCGTATATAGATTACAAACTAACCAGTTTGATACCCTTCATAAGAGTAGTTTTCTCTCAATTCGTGAATACACACTGCGAGACGGAATCTTAATCTCTGATCTCTTCATTACGCTGTTTTGACTATAAACCCGACGTAGACGCATACTGAAACTGTTTTTTTTTTATTTTTATTTTGATAAATCTTTCTTATCTATTCCTTCTAATTAATACGGATTTTGAGCTAATCCTGTCTCGTTTGCATGCCTCAAAACAGATCAATACAATACCCCCTATGCTCAACACCAATAAAGATAAAGAAAGCCCTAACCGATTAGCCCGCAAATTTTTGAATCGCAATCTCTTCATCGTTATCAACTCAACAAATCAGTGGATCAAATGTCAAAACAATCTCTGATCAGCGGTTTTTCATCTCCGCATCAATAAAATTATGATTCTTATTTAATCACGTCCGTTTCTCTTCAAACTATCACTTCATATCAGCCACCAATCACTTTTGATTCGTCATCAAACATTTTGATCTCCACTTGGGATTTTCATTTGAAATCTTCTCTCATTAACATACTGAGCCATATTACGGATTTATCGCTCTTTCATCCGTTTGTCTTCTCATTCCGACCGAATTAACTGATTCTTTGACCCTCCCCCTATCCAAGCCTCCCCCAAGCCTTCCCTTCACCCAATGAAACTTTCATCTATAAATTTTCTATCTATTTGTATTGATGTTTGATGATAAGGAGTGATGAGCTACGCGTATATCTATATTTACCAACCCATCCACACGAATAGGATGTGACACAAGGTCAATTTCTTAAGAGGAGTTTACCAGGTTTGAATTCAGAGTTTTCCTTCGTCTAAACTGGTTACCTAGCCAAATGTAAAGAGCAAAGTCCGCCCTACTATTCACCCATATCTGAAGGGAGAGTAGATGGATTCATATCCCTTTGGTCCTTACTTAGGCTAGACGGGCGGTCGGAGAAACCCCCTCTGATCAAACGGTTGGTCACATCAAGCCCTAGTACCTATACGATTGTGCCAACCCTATTTCCCTTATGACAAGCCCCAAATCTTTATAATATCCATGTGCTAGAATGCGATTGCTGAGAGTCTTCATGCCTGGGTATGAAGTTAAACTCTAATTGATGGTGAGGTCCCAGTTTTGTTCGGGTAGATGGGAAGTCGTAGATGCCGCTTCCAATCAATGTTGGTCTTGTCAAGCCCTAGGACCTATATGATATATATACTGTTGTATAGTCAGTAAAAAAAGAAGTCAAGTCGAGGTAGGGTAAAAAGAGACAAGTGTATTTACAATAAGGTACAAGAACGGCTAGCTTGCCGCTAAACAGTAACAGTACGGTAACAGTACAACCTTTTCACTCGGTGTCTCACTATTTATAGTGAGAACCGGTGTATATTCTCCACTGTAGGAACGGCCGGTACAACAAGTACCTAGGGCTTTTATGACAGACCCCCAACCTTTTTATCATACATGTGCTAGAAAGCGGTGGTTAAGGGTCTACCAACCCAGCAATTGCGTTAAACTGCATTTACTGGTGAGTTTCCAATTCTGGAGCCCTGAGAGTGTGGAATACCTCTTCATGGTCATTATTTTCAAATCCCTCTGACTCGGAGTAATAGTACGAGGGTGAGTCAAAAAGTAATACCATTTTGTTTAGGACAGGTATAATTACCAACATAGGAAAATGTATCATACATCAAAATCAAGCAGGTCCTCTGTGGATCACATCCATACTTTTCCACATACTCACCGTTTTTCTCAATAACAATGTTCCACCTTCAAATGAGAGCATGAAACCCTGTAAAATTCAGTTGACTGTTTTTTGTGCACTTCGTTGCTACAGATTTCACTTCCTCGTCAGTGGAATAAGGTTTACCTCTCAAAACCCTATTTCATAGGGTTAAAGAGACGATAGTCTGAAGGCCCTAAATCTGGTGAGTATGAGGAATGCAGTAAAGTTGTCTACCCAAATTAGGCTATTTTCTCCCTTTTTCTGGTGCTGTGTGTGGTCGAGCATTGTTGATAAAATGAATTTAAAACTGGCTTTTAAAATTTTGATTTTTTGAATTGTCATGAAAAATAAATAAAATAGAAATGTTTTTTGCATAAAATAAGCCAAGGGTTGACATGCCAGAAGACCAACACCAACCAACCCAACCTAGATACTAATTAAATAAATAATGATTATTTATAATTATTGAGAATATAATAACTGAGGGAATGGTGACGTCGGTGTTAACGTATTTTCAGTTACAGGCAGACACATAATCTCTATTATAATGAGATGTTTTTCTAGAATAAAAAATAAAATAAATTCTCATGCATTTCTATTATGAAAAAACATATTTTTTAGCGCTATAATCTCCTTGGTTTAGCACTATTGAAAAGGGGATAGACTCCCTCGCTGACTGGCTGATACCGACTTTAGGTCGCCCCGACGACTTTACTTTATATGTTTATTATTAGCTGGATATGTAGTCCAATATAAAAAATTTTCTGAGAGGGACTGGTTAGCTCAGTCGGTAGAACGTTCGGCTAGAAACCACAAGGTTTCTGGTTTGATACCGGCCCTCGCCAACTCAGCGTATGAGTAGCACAGGGATCTGTGCAGTAAAGTAAGGAGCTGATGGTAGGTCTACGCTCCACCTCAGATGCAAAAAACAATCTCCTTGGTCTAGCGCTAGTGAAAAGGGGATAGACTACAAGTACAAGAGCACCAATTTGGTCAAATTAAACATGCCTAAAATTCAGTTATTAATGAGAGTATGATGATTCTTTCATCATTTGGTCAAATTAAAACATGACCAACTTTCGCGTAATTGGTGAGACTATGATAATTGTGTTTTTGTTATGAAGTAGATTAGACTCTGGAATAGTTGTTGTCTTGTCAAGTGAGGGTAGCTCAATTAGCATTCGCTGTAATGATACTTCATTTATATATGATATTACACGTACTTCAATTGGAATGGCCACATGCCGTTCGTTGATTTTTGTCTTCTAATTATTTTTTTCTTTTTTGGTGTGTATTTTGATTTCTTCTAATAGGGGACAGTGGTCTGAGCTCATTTTCCTATTCTCACTGATCGAAAGACTTCTCGTCACTAGCATCTATAATGTTCAATTTCCCTACTGGGTTCATTAGTTAGTTCCTTCCCTTCATGTTAACCAGCTTCAGGTTTCTCGTTCATTTTTATATCTTCCGGTTCCATTCAAATCAACGTCTTATTTGGCTACGCATGCCAAATACTGAATGATGAGTCTAAACATTTTATTATCTTTCGCGCACAATTTTGTTAACGGTGTTAATTCCACTTTGTACGTATTTTGAACTAAAAGTCTTCATGAAAAACTTTATGCATTTCATATTAAACCTAACTTTCTAAGACACACATATGAACATCATCGTTCCATAATTACTATTATAATCAAACAGTATTATCTGCGTTATTCGGACTATTGTCCCCATCTTCATTGTTATTTGTACAACGTTTTGGCCGATATACCCTCCGGCCTTTTTCAGGTATTAGCGGAATGAGAACAGGATACCCCCGTGGAATAAATAAAGGGTTAGGTTCAAATTCCGTGATGGCTCCCGAATACGACAAGAAAGTTCCCGAGTTCGAAAAGAAGGTCCTGAGTCTGAGAAGGTTCCCGAGTCTGAGAAGAAATACCTGAAGAAGGTCGGAGGGTATATCGGCCGAAACGTTGTACAAATGACAATGAAGATGGGACAATAGTCCGAATAACGCAGATAATACTAATCTTCAAGCCTCATCTCAAACATTCAGAGAAATAGTATAATCAAACAGTTCTAATAAAGATTCCGTTTATTCTATTCTCCTATGAATTTTGGACTGGACGTTGTCTTGTAGATAGGTGGTAGTCGAACTCCCTTCACTGTGGCTATACTGCTTTTATAGGAATACCTCATTTAAATGCGATACTATACCCGAATGAACTAAAATCACATCATGTCATTTGTTGATCTTTGAAATCTAATTATTTTAGGGAATCTAAATTATCTTGGTGTGTATCTCGATTTCTTCTGACATCTGGCAAAATGTCAGTTTTATTTTTCCTCTTCCGACTCATTGTCAGATTTCTGGTCACTAACATCCATGGAATATTTAATTTCCCTACAGGATTCATTAGTCAGTTCCTTTTCATCATCTTCAGATTTCTCGTTCATTTTTATATTTTTCCCTTTCCATTCAGCTAGAAAATTGATCCGCATAGGCCAATACATTTTGGACATTTTCCGTTACTATTGTTGTGCTGTGTCATTTCTATACTACAATGTTCAACTTCTCTAGCTTAGTCTCTTTGTCTTTTTATAACTGTAGTATCGCACATATGTTTTATAGCAGTAACTTATTTAAATACGATACTACGGTCTTGCTATTAAGAAGTTTTAGAGGCCTATCCTTGTTTGTTTTGTTTTTGTTTTGTTTTACGGCATATCAACCTCAGTGGGTCATTTAATGCCGATAAAGTTTTGAAATAAACCAATTCTTAATGGATAATACAATTTTTTTATAAATACATTTTTCTATTTAACCCATAGATGGGATCCTAACAGGTACTACCACTCCGGCTCAGAGTGGACCAGGGAGCAATGGTGATGAAGGGAGTGCTCCACATTCCCCAAACCTCCAAAACTGGAACCTCATCATCAGATAGATTTTAACGTCATTCCCAGGACATGTAGACCCACAGTCACCGCCTTCTAACACCCATATGATAAAAAGGGGTTGGGGCTTGCCATAAGGGCAATAGGGTTGGGAAAATCACATAGGTGCTAGGGCTTGACGTGACCAGCCGACTGATCGGAAAAAGAAGGGCCAAAATGGAGTATTGCATGTCATGAACTGCTCATCCACCTGGCCTCTATCCCTATAATTGTAAAAGGTTAAATAACTATAAACATCTAAATATTTATTAGTATTATCTGCGTTATTCGAACTATTGTTCCCATCTTCATTGTTACTTGTACAACGTTTCGGTCGATATGCCCTCCGGCCTTCTTCAGGTATTTCTTGTCGGACTCGGGAACCTTCTCGGAATCGGGAACCTTCTTTTTGAACTCGACCGAAACGTTGTACAAGTAACAATGAAGATGGGGACAATAGTCCGAATAACGCAAATAATACTAACCTTCAAGCCTCATCTCAAACATTCAGAGAAATAGTATCTAAATATTTGATATACATTAAAGAACATTAAATACCATGTCAGTGGATTGACTAAAAAATTATTCCCACAAAATCTTATAACAAAATACGCTGGACTTTCACTTGAAATTATGTTTTTATTGCAGTCTTAATGAATGAAATTCTTTTTGAATTAATAACTATGCAAATCAAAATCTATACATATTTAAAGGGTGTGTAAATGTCTATGTCCGGAAAAATGTACGAAAATACAATAATTAACAACAAAGTAAATACATATATATACACATTAAATATCTTCAGAGTTTGTTTTTTTTGTGTAAAAATGTGTTATTCACATTCAGGAAGATATTTAAAAATTAAGGGAAACTCATTAGCGCGTTATGTTTTAATTACTTATTTTCTTTTTGGCATGCTTTTTTTTTTTTTTTGCTTTGAAAATTGCCTCATTTATATCTTATCGTTAAAAAATTGTAAATTATTGAATTAAAATTTCTTACTATATTTTTATGTGTGATGTCCTTCTCTTTACCCAGCCGAAAAAATCCTGACGCCTCACCAGCACTTTTTTTACGTAGGGATTTTATGGGGCATCCAGTCAGAATCAAACTTACGATGAGTAATAATGGATCTGTGAGTCTGACTTTTTTTATCCACCCTCAACCCAAGTGATGCCGGGTCACTGCTTCTAGTTAATAAATAAGCGCCAAATAATTTTTTAAATGGTATTTTTAAAAATCCGTATATTATTTTTTATGTAGTATTTTACTGGTATACGACAGGGTTTTTTGTGAGAGTTCTTACTTATCTTATATATAGGGTGGGGTATGGTTGGCTGTGTGTGTGCTTGATTGATTTTAACGGCATTTCAGCCCGTCTAATGTAACTTTATATCTAGTTTAGGGAATCGTGTTCATATCTAGATTTCATATGTAATTATTTATTAAGAGTTTTTTTTTGCACATGGCCCTATTAGATACAATCAATTCTTAAACATATTTATTTGATACATAGATGAGACCCTAACAACTACAACTACTCCGTTTCAAAGTGGACCTGAGAGTAATGGCAATAAATGATTGGTTTGGTTTGACTTGGTTTGTTTTACGACATATCAACCTCACTGTGTGATATAATACCGACAATTTTTTGAGAATAATTCATTCTTAATGAATACTTAATTTTTTAAAACATATTTTTCTATTTAACCCATTGATCGGATCCTAAAAGGTATTAACAGGACCAGGGAGCAATGGTGAGGAAGGGGTGCCTCCCATTCCTCAAACACCGAGAATTGGAACCTCACCATCAGATAGAGTTTAAGGTAATTCCGAGGATATGAAGAATCTCAGCCACCGCCTTCTAGCACATATATGATAAGAAGGATTGTGTATTGCCATAAGGGAAATAGGATTGGGGAAATCATATAGGTACCAGGGCTTGACGTGACCAGCCGATTAATTGGAGCGGTCTCTGTCCGGCTAGCCCAAGTACGTGACAAAGAGGAGTGTTTCAGCCACCAGGGTCCCGTCCTCAGGTATTACTGGTCGCCACTCACGGCTAACGGGTGGCCCCGTTTGGGGGGGGGGTATTACCCCTTTACAGAAGTGCAGTCGGCGTATTCTACAGCCCCACCGACAGGGCGTAACTACATGTCAGAGTAGACCTGGGAGCAATGGTAATGAAAGGGTACTCCCCATTCCCCTAACGTTCAGAACTGGAACCTCACCATCAGATAGAGTTTAACGTCATTCCAAGAACATGAAGAGCCTCAGCCACCGCCTTCTAGCACATATGATAAAAGGGTTGAGGGCTGCTATAAGGGCAATAGGTTCGGAACAATCATATAGATGCTAGGGCTTGACGTGACCAGCCGATTGATCGGAGTAGTCTTTGGTAAAAAGGAGCAATAAAGGGGTTGTCCACACTTCCTGTTTCTTCAAACCTGAAGAGTGACCATCCAATACATTTCAAGACACACATTATGGCGAGGGAAGTTTCTTACCCCTCTGCTGCGAGCATGTGTATGCGCGCGTGTTGTGTGTGGGTATGCGTGTGTGTGTGGGTATGCGTGTGTATACGTGTCTGTGTGCGTAGGTACGGGCAGGTGGGTGTTGACGTTGTTTTGGGTTTTCTTTTTTCGTACACGCGTAAATATTAGCCGACCAGTAAATCTAAAACCAGAACTTGGAACGTTTTCTCTGTGGACTTCGATCAGTAGCAAAATATAAAACACTTGGAATAAATAAAAGGAAAACTTGAATAGACGAATCGAATTTGATCCTTCTATTTTTTACTCTTCTAAGAAATTTCGCAGACATTGTTATCATGGTCGAGTGGTCAGAACCGAAGAGAGATCTAATGCTTCAAATGTGTTTGCTTTATTTTAAGTAGTGTCAGATTTTGGAAAGACACAAGACTCGAGAAATTCTAAGAGTGAAGAACAATGGCTGATAGAATTGCAGGAATAATTCACAAGAAAGGGAAGAGAGAAAATGGAGAAGATGAAAAAAAGAAAAAAGGAGAGAAGAATAAAAGAAGGACAGAAAGAAAAAAGAGAGAGAGAGAAAAAAAAAGGAGAGAAAGAAAAAAAGACAAAGAGAGAGAGAGAGAGAAAAAAGAAAAAGAGAAAGAAAGAGAGAGAGAGAGAAAGATAGAAAGGGAGAAAGAGAAAAGAGAGAAAGAAAGAAAGAAAGAAAGAAAGAAAGAAAAGAGAAGAGAAAAAGAAAGAAAAAGAGAGAAAAATAAAGAAAGAAAAAGAGAGATAAAAAAGAAAAAGAGAGAGAAAGAGAAAGAGAGGAAGAAAAAGAAAGAAAAAAGAGAAGAAAGAAAGAAAGAGAGAGAGAGAGAAAGAATAAAAGAAGGGGAGAAAGAGAGAGAGAAAAAAAAGAGAAGAAAAAAAGAAGGAGAGAAAGAAAAAGAGAGAAGAGAGAGAGAGAGAGAGAGAGAGAAAGAAAGAAAAAAAGGAAAAGAGAAAGAAAGATATATATAGTGAGAAAGATAGAAAGAGAGAGAGAAAAAGATAGAAGAGAGAGAGAGAAAGAAAGAAAAACAGAGAGAGAAAGAAAGAAAAAGAGAGAGAAAGAAAGAAAGAAAGAAAGAAAGAAAAAAATAAAGAAAGAGAGAGAGAAAGAATAAAAGAAGGGGAGAAAGAGAGAAAGAGAAAAAACAAGGCGAGAAAGAAAAAAGAAAAGAGAGAGAGAGAGAGAAAAGAAAGAAAGAAAGAAAGAAAGAAAGAAAGAAAGACAAAAGAAAAAGAGAAAGAAAGAGAGAGAGAGATAAAGAAAGAAAGAAAGAGAGAGAGAGAAAGAAAGAAAGAAAAGAGAGAGAAAGAAAGAAGAAAGAAAGAAAGAGAAAGAAAGAAAGAAAGAAAGAAGAGAAAGATAGAAAGAAAGAGAGAGAAAGAAAGAAAGAAAGAAAGAAAGAGAGTGAGAGAGAGAGAGAGAAGAGAGAAAGAAAAAGAAAGAAAGAAAGAATGGATGGGTGGATAAAGAAACGAATGGAGAGAAAGAATAGGATAGAAATAAATTGGAAAAACGAACTAAGAAAAATAAACATGGAAACAAATACATGAAATAGATTGAATGAGAAAAAAAAATAATCAAACGAATGAGAAAAGTAATTGTAAGAAAAACAGGAAATCTCTGAGAGAAAGGAGAAAAGAGAAAGAGATTGGAGGAAAGAAATAAGAAAAATAAACAAGGAAATGAATGAAACACATCTTATTATAATGGAGATCGTGTGTTTTTCTGTCTGTAACCGAAACTATATTACTAAACAAGTCACAATTCCCTTAGTTATTGACATCACATTCTCAATGATTTTATTTTAATTTTAACCTCAATTATAAATAAAACCGTTTTTAAATTATTAATACTGTTAACCATATCTACATACTAATAACATGCAATTATATTTATGTATACAACAAAATAGCGGTTTACAGTGTGAACGGGAAGGCTAATTTGCATATTGATATTAAAATCGAATTTAATAATATGTGCTCAGTATTATTGATTTCTAACTTTGGTTTTATTTTATGAATATAAGCAAAAATCTCTTCAATAAATCTTCAATGAAATCATTAACAAGAAAAAATAACTGTCATTTTATTCTTTACTTCTCATTTAACTAAATAGTTAAATTAGAAAAAATAACAATGAAAGACAAGAGTAATCGAAGAGTAAGATTCCGTTGTTCTATTTTTTGATCATACCCCCTCTGTTTCAAATCTTTTTATCTGCATTCTTATTTAGTTTCATTAGTCCTTCTAATTTAATATAATATTTTATTACATTAAAACTTAAATACTTGCACCCGGAGGGTGCATATATTTGCTAGTAACTGTAAAAAAGAAAGGAAGGATAAAAATATGTCTAGAAATAAATTGAAAGAATGAAGTAAAATAAATAAGGAAACGAACGAGAGAAGTATTTGTAAGAAAGAAATGAAATATCTTTTTTCGAAAAAATAAGGTTTGCATTAAGTAGATATTTATTTCTAGAATCTAAAAATATAACATTTTAAACTTAAAATCCGAATTTTTTTTTATTTTAAATGAATTTTATATATTAATTTTTCATAGCAAAAATACTAAATTAAAGTTTTGAAATAAAATAACTGATGCATTATAAAATTCATTAATTGTTAAATCAATACTGAAAATTTAATTAAACTCGGATAATTACCTGATTTTTGGTAAAAAAATTTTCCATCCCAAATGTAACGTTAAAATACGAAAAGTAAACAAGCAAACGAATGGCAAAGTAACTGTAAGAAAGCAAATATTTCGGAGAAAAAAAAAGATGGGAAGAAATTAATTGGAAGAACGAAAAAAAAGTAACTAAAAAAAAAAAAAAAAAACAAGAAAACTAATGAGAAAATAACTAAGAATGAAAGCAAATATGACGATGAGTCAAAAAGTAATGCCATCTCTTCGGTTACATGAAAGAGGGTTTGAGAGGCAAACATTATTCCAGTGACGAAGTGGCTCAAAGAACAGTCAACGGAATTTTACGGGACCGGGAAACATTCTCTCATTCGAAGGTGGAACATTGCTATGGAGAGAAACAGTGACTATGTGGAGAAGTAGGGATGTGATCCACAGGGAACCAGCTTCATTTTGATGGCGTTTTTATTTTGTACTAATAACTGTAAAAAAGAAAGGAAATATTTGGCATAAAAATTGGCGAAAATAAATTTAAAGAATAGATTTGGCTTGTTTGGTTTTATGGCATATCAACCTCAGTTGGTTATTTAATGCCGACAAAGTTGGGAAATAAATTCATTCTTAATGCATAATACAATTTTGTTTATAAACTCATGTTTTTCTATTTAACCCATAGATGGGACCCTAACAGGTACTACCACTCCGGGTCAGAGTGGACCAGGGAGCAATGGTGATGAAGGGTGTTGCACATTCCCCAAACCTCCAAAATTGGAACCTCACCATCAGATAAGTTTAACGTCATTCCCAGGACATTTAGACCCTCAGTTACCGCCTTCTAGCAGCCAAAAAATGGGGTTGGGGGTTGCCATAAAGGGAATAGGGTTGGGGCAATCATATAGGTGCTAGGGCTTGACATGACCAGCCGATTGATTGGAGTTGGCCTCTCCGACCACCCGTCTAGCCCAAGATAGGGCCAAAGTGGAGTATTGCAAGTCATGTACTGCTCATCCACCTGGGTTCTATCCTTAAGCATCACGGGTCGCCACCCACGGCCAAAAGGTGGCCCCATTGGGGGAGTCTTACCCCTCTGCAGAGGTGCTGTCGGTATATTCTAACGTCCCACCGACAGGGTGGGTTAAAGAATAGAGTAAAATAAATAAGGAAAGCTAAGAAAGAAGAGAAATATTAAAAACAGTGAAATAGATCACTAATTAGGACTGAGCCTATTCTAGTAGTGACCACCACAAGCGGAGTTTAACAGGTTTGAATATCAGAGTTTTCCTTCTCCTAGACTGGTTACCTAATTAAGCTTAAATAGCCTACTGTGCCCTACTAACTACCCACAGCTGAAGGTAGATTCGTTTGATTTACAAAGGCACTAACATTACGTGAACTACAACCTCGTCCATGATTTGAACGACGAGAAGAATGAGAAGAATAAGAATAAGAATTTATTTATCAATAGTAGGTACAAGTTATAAAGAATAAGTAAAAGAAAAACTTTATTTTTGTTAAACTGCTATTGAAGGGAGGCGATGTCTAATAGCGTGAAGCTAAGCCCAAGAGATGACCACCCTTGGACGCTCACAGGAAACGATACAAGACACACCAGACAATACAAATATATAAATATATATCATGAGACAAATTAGCCGTGTGAGAATCTAAATGCAAATCGGTTGTTTATAAGAGGCAATAAAATGCTTTTTCAAAAGATTTTACAAAAATAATTTACCGAAACAAGCATCACCTTTTCCTCCTTTTCTCATCAAACAATGCCGACTGAACAGTGTTCCAAGAATTAAGTGCATTAAAACGAATCGAATTATGCCCAAAACTAACCGTGTTGATAGGGAAATTAAACAAACCAGTTTGGTCAGCACGAGTGACCTGAGCATGGGTGAAGTCAACTGCAAAAGCATTCCGAACAGAAACAGCCCATTCCCTACAACTGTAACCATTACACCACGGCCTCCAACAAATTAATGTGATTTTATAAAGAAATAACTTTAAGAAAGAAAATAAATATTCGAGAGAAAAAAGAAGGAAATATAGTGGAAGAATAAGGTAAGAAAAATAAACAAGGGAATGAATAAAAGAACTAACTGTAAGAAAGTAAGAAAATATTTGAGAGAAAGAGAAGTGGATGTAAATATATTGGAAGAAAGAAATTAGAAATATAGACAAGGAAACGAATGAGAAAAGTATCTTTAAGAAAGCAAAGAAATATTTGTTTGTAGAAGGCTATATTTTTAAAAGCGGCTATTGAGGAATTTCAGTCGTTATTAATAACTGGCAATAGCAACACAGTAAGCGGAGCAGAAAGATAAAAGGGCCAAAATTACGGGGTAAAAATGGGAAAGAGAAAAAGAAGAAAATGATTGAAGGGCAAAAGAATGCAGTTTAATCATTTGCTTCATAGTAAAATGCGGAAGTTAAAGATAATTACTAAATTTAGTTCAGTCTGGCGACCAGGGTAGGTCGATGAATTTTGTAATGGTCTTTCAAATATAGAAGACAGACTGTCTGCCGGCTTTGAAAATCGGAATTTAAAAAAAAAAGAACTTATGTTTCGAACAGTGGTCATTTCCTTGAACATGAAACAGGGTATATATATATTTTTTTAGTTCAGTCTGTCGATCACTGTTTCAAATATAGAGAGATACACTGTCTGCCTGCTTTGAAAATCGGAATTAAAAAAATAATTTATGTTTCGAACAGTGGTCATTTCCATGAACATGAAACAGAGTATATATACATATATGGTCAATTAATATCATCAGAGGCACTGGTTTTAAGATTGTTATCAGTGAAATAATACAGAAAAAGAAATAAACGTGTTAATGAATGAATATACATTTCTACTCTTTAACTTAAAATGTTACTTATCTGAACACTAGTTCTTCAGCCGACTTTTTTTTTTTAACGTTTTAAATAAAGCATGACTGCCTGGCGGGACTTTTGTTTTTCGTCTTTTCCTTTTATGAGGGGAGGGGGGTTAACCAGTGTGACGAGAAGGTTGGAATGGAATAATATTTGGGAAATACATTGCTTATTTAAACAAAAAAAAACAGACATGGTCAATTAATATCTTCAGTGGCACTGGTTTTAAGATTGTTAGCAGTGAAATAATACAGAAAAAGAAATAAACGTGTTAATGAATGAATATACATTTCTACTCTTTAAAAACATTAACTTAAAATGTTACTTATCTGAACACTAGTTCTTCAGACGAAAAAAAAGTCCCGCCAGGCAATCATGCTTTATTATATATATATATATATATATATATATATATATATATATATAATATATATATATATATAATATATATAATATATATATTGTTCAGTCTGCGACCAGGGTTTAAAATATAGTGAGACAGACTGTCTGCCTGCTTTGAAAATCGGAATTTAAAAAAAAGAACTTATGTTTCGAACAGTGGTCATTTCCTTGAACATGAAACAGAGTTATATAGTTTTCTTCTTTTTTTCTTTTTGAATTAAGAGATAATGAAAGAAAGAAAGAAAGAAAGAAAGAAAGAAAGATAAAAAGAAAGAAAGACATAATTAGAGAAAAGAAAAAAAGAAAGAAAAAAGAAGAGTCTCAATGCAAAGTGAACTGAATAAATTTGAAGAAAATATAACGTAATAAAAAAACTAAAACACTAAATTAATAGACAATTGAAACATTAAAGAAAGAAAAAAAGAAAGAAAGAAAGGGAAAAGAAACAAAGAAAGAAAGAAAGAAAAAGTAAGAAAGAAAGAGTCACAGTGAAAGGTGAATCGAATAAATTTGAAGAAGAATTAACGTAATAAAAAAAACTAAAAAAATGGGAAAATGGATAGACACACATTAAAGAAAGAAAGGAAAAAAAGAAAGAAAGAAAGAAAGGAAAAAAGAAAGAAAGAAAAAAGTAAGAAAGAAAGAAAGAAGGAAGGAAAAAAGGAAAGAAAAAAGTAAGAAAGAAAGAAAGAAGGAAGGAAAAAGGAAAGAAAAAAAGAAAGAAAGGAAAAAAAGAAAGAAAAAGAAAGAAAGAATGGAAAAAAGAAAAAAGAAAAGTAAGAAAGAAAGAAAAAAAGAAGGAAAAAGGAAAGAAAGAGAGGGGGAAAAGAAGAAAAGAAAGAAAGAAAGAAGGAAATAAAGAACGAAAGAAAAAGAAAGAGAAAGAAAGAAAGAAGGATGGAAAAAAAGAAAGAAGGAAGGAAAAAAGAAAGAAAGAAGGAAAGAAAGAAGGAAAAAAGAAAGAAAAAAAAAGAAAGAAGGATAAAAGAAAGAAAGAAAAAAGAAAGAAAAAGAAAAAAGAAAAAAGAAAAAAGAAAGAAAGAAAAAGAAGAAAAGAAAGAAAGAAGAAAAGAAAGAAAAAAGAAAAAAAAAGAAAGAAAAAGAAAGAAGAAAGAAAGAAAGAAAGGAAAAAGGAAAAGGAAAGAAACGAAAAAAGAAAGAAAGAAAAAAGAAAGAAAGAAAGAAAAAAGAAAGAATGAAAAGGAAAAAAGAAAGAAAAGGGGAAAAGAAAGAAAAAGAAAAAGAAAGAAAGAACGAAAAAATAAAAGAACAAAAACAAAAAAGAAAGAAAGAAAAAAGAAAGAACGAAAGAAAAAGAAAGAAAGAAAGAAAGAAAGAAAGAAATAACGTTGTATGAAAGAACGATGAAAAGAAAAGTCTTCAAATGGACTGAGAAAGACGTGAACAAAGGGAAGTAAAAGAGAATTGTAAAGGAGAAAATGCATAAGATTGGGTAAAGGGGAAACTAGTGAGAATCCCAAGAGGACACGAAAGAAGCCATCAAAATGTCGGCTTCTATTCATCATAGAATAACAGAATGTAATCCTCAGCAGTAAATGACTTGAAAAGACCGATTTTCAACTTACGCATTGGAACTGGCAAATTACTCAGAGAAGCAGAAAAAAAGCTACTAAAAGAAGTGGTCAATACTTACAAAGTTTAGAACAGGCAAATGCATATATATATATATATATATATTATATATATATATATATATATATATATATATATTATGCCAATACATAAAAACAACTACAAGAGTAGCGAAAAAAAGAAAGAAGGTCACCAACAACGACCGCCCACACACCACCCAAAACATAATACGACTACTATAAAATACGCCGAGGTCAATCTAACCAGCCAGCCAGCCCATGTTAAGATGAAGAGAAGCAAGCGCTCTTGAGAATTTAAAGAAATAAAACAAAACTCAACCTTAAAAAACTGAGTTTCTTATACTCCATACCTAATGCTTCACACTAAATCCCAAACAATATATATATTATAAACAGACATATATATATATATATATATATATATATATATAAACAGACACACACACATATTTATATATATATTTTATATATATATATATATAATCTAATGAAGAACCTACTAAAAGTTTCGCTTAATGCTCTTCAGAGTCAGATCTTAGCCCTGAAGAGCATTAAGCGAAACTTTTAGTAGGTTCGTCTGACTCGTTAGATTTATCTTTATTATTTGCTCTACTTAGGTATTGAGCACTTTTTACTCATTAGCTGACGGGTTTGTATGTATATATATATCTTATATATATATATATATATATATATTATATATATTATATATATATATATATATGCATATAAATTGTTTTTTCTTTGGGCAAAGATATTGTACTAATAGATTATTTTTTGTTCGTACGATTATCTTGGTCTTTTCTTTTTTACAAAATTTGTTTTCTTCCGGTTGATGTTTGGTAGTATATTTTTACAATTAAACTATTTGCTGGGTTTTTTCTCACCGCGAAGATTTATCAACAAGTTTGGTATATTAAATATATATATATATATATATATATATATATATATTATATATATATATAATCAGATTTTAGCCCTGAAGAGCTTTATGCGAAACTAATAGTAGGTTCGTCTGACTAATTAGATTATCTTTGTTATTTGGCTCTACTTAGGTATCGAGCACTTTTTACATATTAGCTTTCTCCTAGCGGTTATATGAATATATATATATATATATATATCTTATATACATATATATACATATAAATTGTTTTTTCTTTTGGCCAAATACTGTACCAATAGATTATTTTTTGTTGGTACGAATATCTTGGTCCTTTCTTTTTTTCAAAAATTTTTTTTATTCCTGGTTGATGTTTGGTAGTATATTTTTACAATCAAACTTTCTGCTGTTTTTTTTCTCTCCGCAAGGATCTACCAACACACTTGGTATATTATATTATATATATAATATATATATATATATATATATATATATATATATAGTCATCCACAGACACCGTATTTCGATGTATCATGTCTCTTCAGTGTGGCTCGATATTTGTAGGCTACCTCCGGCTGGGATGGAAACCCGTCATCAGTCAGCCTGTTTAACCAATCGGCCATCGTCACCTACAGAGTTGTAGGGGAATACTAACTGATAAATACATCTGCATATATGGAAAGGTCGCCAGTTGACCTTCTTCGGTGTCTTTGTTTACACTGACCGTCATTTTTTAACGAGCCTAATACTCCTTGGACAAATTCTGCAAGTTAAAAGGGGATAGACTCCCTCGCTGTCTGGCTGATACTGACTTTAGGTCACCCCGACGAATTTACTTCACGTACAGAATTTTATAACGTGACACTACTGGGTTTACTGATGTGTTGGTAGTGTATTGGTTACCATCGTAGGGAAATATGTGATCAGAGTTCGAATCCTGGACGGGGTAATTTGCATTTCACATCACGTTGGATGCATACTTCTTTCAAAGTATGCATCAAACTATTCTACTTATATATATATATATATATATATATATATATATATTATAAAAAAGAAATCTTTTTCAGGCTTTGATCAATAATATTATTGATCAAAGCCTGAAGAAGATACCAGAAGATCTGAAACACGTGTTGCATATGTAAGATGAAAAGAATAACATATTTTTTCTAAAAACATAATACATCTTGCGGACCTTCTTTTTTTTAATAAAATATTGAATTTCTCTCCGTTGGATCCAAAACACATTATATATATATATATATATATATATATATATATATATATATATATATATATATATATATATATATATATATATATATATATCAAACCTCCGCACGAGAAGAATGTGACACAATGTCAGTTTCTTAAGTTGAGTCTAACAGGTTTGAATTCAGAGTTTTCCTTCTCCTAGACTTGTTGCCCTACCAATGTTAAAGTGTCCAGTCAACCTTACTATTTACCCATAGCTGGATGGAGAAAAGTTGGATTGATATCTTTCCCAAGGGTATTAGCACTATGTGAAATGTAGACAGTCTTGTCCAGGATTTGAACTCGTACGACGCTAACCATTACACCACATGCATCCCTAATATATAGCAGGACAGATTGAATTCATTAATATTGGCATGGCAACTGATTTAGGAGAAAGAAAACTTTGAATTCAAACCTGTTAGAATCCACTTAAGAAACTGACATTGTGTTACATTCTTCTCGTTCGGAGGGGTTGATATATATATATATATATATATATATATATTATATATATATATATATCCGGTCCCCTGATACACATCGGATATCAACACATTTGACCCTCACTCCAAATATCAAATTCTCTTCTACGTCAACCGACTGACCCCATAGAAAAATAAAAGTATCATTTCCCTACACACCAACCCCACCCAACTTTCCCTCACCCCTCATCCATTCCCTTTTCTGTATAAAGGCAGAAAGTACAAGTACTTATGTCAATAAATTTCTGAAGAAGCTTCATCTAATAATCAGGTGAAATAGCAATTGAATTTAGCTGTCTGTATTCTTATATCCACACTTTCCTCTATTCTCAACACTTTGTCAGATTCATTCAAATCCATCACTATATATATATATATATAAGTGTATTTTGGCAGCATTTTTTTCTTTTATACAAGTTTTGTTGAACTGTAAAGACAATTCCTGTCGGACAAGTTTTTCGTTGATCCGTTCCAATTTTTGGGCCATCTTTCTGGTGTCGGGGTGTAACTGGTATAACAGCCTCCCCCAAAGGTTTCAAAACGAGCGCTTTCGGCAATACAATTTGCCATCCTCAGGTAGGAAACGATGGTATGATTTCGTGTCTCGTTTTTAACGAGAACGAGTAGTAGCAAGGAATTAGAATTGGGAGGTAATAACATTGGTAGTAGGAGGTTGTAGGAATGGTAGTGGTTCGAGCGAGCGTTGTAGTAGTGATTTTATGTGGGAGGGTGGTACAAGTTGTGAGAAGGGGAGGGATATAGTGGAAGGAGGATAGGCGGAAAATTATAAACATTTGAGAATATGTTGACTTATTTCAAAGTTTATTTTGTTTAAGGTAGGTTTTTTTTTGTTTGATATATAAAGCTTCGATTATTTGAAGTTTTTGTTTGTTTTTTTCTTTATGTAGTGTGCGTGTATTTTCGGTTAGAATTGTCCGACAGGAATTGTCTGTACAGTTCAACAAAACTTATATATATATATATATAGGGTCATCCACAGACACGTGTTTCGACTTATCAAGTCTCTTCAGTGTGGCTAGAAATTTTGTAAGCTATCTACAGCCGGAATTGAAATCCGATCGTTTGGCTGTCAGTCCGGCACCTTAACCATTAGGCTGTCTTCACCTACAGAATTGGAAGGGGATTTTAACTGTTTTAATACGCACATCGCTTTGTGTGTAAAGGCCGTCACACAGAGTGCTCCATTCCTTAGAAGAGCGTTGTATATATATACTAGGAATTGACCTTGTGTCACATACTGCACGTGCGGAAGGGTTGGTAAATACATTCTGGGTTCACTAATAATCTAATAAGATTTTAAAATTCTTCAGGGGTTTTTGATAGATTCTCATGAAATCTAAGTTGATTATAAACGAAAAATACTTTTGACAAACTCTGATATCTCCTTGACAACCTGCTGGTAAGCGCTTTGTAATATAAACGTACAGTTTTGTTCCTACAAGAGTGCATTCGCATTTTTAAGAGTGCATCCTACATTGTGCATTCGCAAACATATAAGTGTAGTTTTTACGCTTCCGCGGAAAATGCACGAGATCTCATGTGTCAGATGCACGTATTTGAAAAATAGCTTCCAGTAATTAGGTTCGCTCATTTCCGGCTTCCCGTTCTCATCCGCCCTTTAAAGCTAGAGGCGGTCTACTCTTTCTTTCTTTTTTTTTTCTTTTGTACAAATAGATCTACCGACGCACTTAGAACCGCTGCCTCGGGAGACAAAATCTTTGATAGTCAATGGATCTCATCCGGTTTGGATTTGCGGAAATGGATTGTAGGAGATCCAAGCGGAAGTTAGACAATCTTCACTGTGGCGTGCCGAATACAAATCCAACTATTCTGGTTAATCACACAGTTCTAACAAAATGGAGAACGTCGTAGGCTTACTTTTAGTTACAAATACAAAAAAAAAAAAAAGAAACAGAAAAAGAAAATGGAAGTATCTTATTTTGGATATTGTCAGCCTGCAAGGTTAATCGTAATTCCCTGGTTTTAAATAACTTTCAGGGCTGCTCCTTCATCGCGATTAATTCCGTTTGAATGAATTTCTTCAACAACGGAATCATAAGTATAGAAATACGATGCTACACAAATCTATACAAATTTTTTCCCAAAAAGATGAATTTATTATATTTACTATTTCTCTGAATTTCTGAGATGAGGCTTGATAATTAGTATCATTTGTAAAAATAAATAAATAAATAAAAACACACAATATGAATCTAGGTAAAAAATAATAAATAAGTGAATATGTAGATATTCTAGGCGAAACAAGACATTAGGTTTATAAGTTCCAAAACTCTGATTCAAAATTCATGCTACACTATTTACATATAGAGCCTATCAATAAATTATGTAACAGTATTAGGGCACTTGGATAGGGCTTAATTAGGGAGGGAAATTGACAGCCCTTGATTTGCAGGCAGGAGAAACCGGCGCCGATTTTGTGAAAATGCCAGGACAATGACCAGAATATTATATTATTGATGAATTAAAAAAAGAAAATAATAAAATTCACACTGGATTATCCAATTGGACACATGGCCTAGTGGATAGAGGAGTTAGATTAAACAGTTCTAAAAGATAGTTATCTCTAGACTGCAGGTTCAATCCTGGTCAGGGGCAGCACTAACATAGAATAATAATTAACACAGCTTAACACCAGCTATGGTTAGCGGAATGAGACCAGGATATTCCCGTGGACTGAATAAAGGGTTAGGTTCAAAGTTCCGTGATGGCTCCGAATTACGTCAAGAAGGTTCCCGAATCCGACAAGAAACACCTGAAGAAGACCGGATGGCACATCGGCCGAAACCTTGTACAAATAACAATGAAGATGAGAACAATACTCCGGATAATACAAATAATACTTATCATATTTAATATAACTTCCCTTTATATAAGTATTGATTTGTGAGTAAAATATAGTTATGAATACGACAATATATAGAAATAGGAAAAACAAATTGTTCCAATAATGATGAATTCGTTATATCTATGTCGACGTTAAACGTATCAGTTCATATAAACCTTCTTCAGGATATTATAAAAAGAAAAGAAATAGATTATGTAATTCAAAGGGTGATGGTGGTTTTGAATTAGTTGAGTTTGATTTATTAGTTATTTTTTTAAAATTCAACTCAAATCATTCAAAAACATCTATCGCATTTTGAACAACATAAATCTTTTTCTCTTCTTTTTATCATATTGTCATTAAGAACGTCTTATATGAACCAAAACGTTTAAACGTCGACATAAATATAATAAATTAATCTTTTTTAATATAATTTGTTTTTTCCTCTTTCAATATATTGTCGTATCCATATCTATATTTTTGTCACAAATGTATACATACATAAAGGGCAGTTGTATGTATGTAAGAAGAGAAAGAATGAGAACGAGAACTAAAGAGAAAGAGAAAGAAAGAGGAAGAGAAAAAGAGAGAGTGAAAGAAAGAAAGAAAGAAGAGAAAGAAAGATAGTTATAGAAAAAAGTGAGAGAGAAAGACATGGAGAGAGAAAGAGAAAGAAAGAAAGAAAGAAGAGGGAAAAAGAAAGCATTGTGTCAAGGGGATTCTTCCAGAAACACAGATAAATAGAGAGAGGGGGAGAGAGGGAGAGGGAGGGGACGAGAGAGAGAGTCTGTGTGTGTGTGTGTGTGTGTGTGTGATAGAGACGAAGAAATAGAGGGAGAGAGAGAGCGAGAGAGAGAGAAAGAGTCTGTGTGTGTGATAGAGACGGAGAAAATATAGATATATATACATAGAGAGAGAGAGTGAGAGAAAGATATATATATATATATATATATATATATAATATATATATATATAGAGAGAGAGAGAGAGAAGAGAGAGAAATAGAGAGAGAAAGAAAGGGAGAGAGAGAGAATCTGTGTGTGTGATAGAGACGGAGAAAAATATAGATATATGTACATAGAGTGAGAGAAAGATAATATATATATATATATATATATATAGAGAGAGAGAGAGAGAGAGAGAGAGAGAGAGAGTGAGTGAGTGAGAAATAGAGAGAGAAAGAAAGGGAGAGAGAGAGTCTGTGTGTGTGATAGAGACGGGAAAAGATATATATATATATATATATATATATATATATATATATATATATATAGAGAGAGAGAGAGAGAGAGAGAGAGAGAGAGAGAAAGATATATATATATATATATAGAGAGAGAGAAAGAAAGGGCGAGAGAGAGAGAGATTCTGTGTGTGTGATAGAGACGGGGATATAGATATAGATATATAGATATATATATATATAGAGAGAAGATATATATATATATATATATATATATATATAGAGAGAGAGAGAGAGAGAGAGAGAGAGAGAGAGAGAAGAAAGAGAGAGAGGGAGAGGGAGAGAGAGAATAAGAGAGAAAGTAAAAGAGAGACATTTTACTGAGAGGAATCAACAAGATGCCTAATAAATGGTAAGATGTGATTCATATTAATGTCGAATATACAATTGATAGAAATTGATTCACTCATGAATCAATTAATTTTTACTAAAACAGAAATTAGGAATGACTCAACCCAATACTTTTCGCTTATTATGTGTGTGTGTGTGTGTATATATATATATATATATATGTGTGTGTGTGTGTGTGTGTGTGTGTGTGTATGTGTGTGGTGTGTTAAACATTCTCAACCCATTTTATGTATACTGTTGTTTTTTTTCCTAAATTTTATGTGGGTGTGACTTTCTACAAAAGGAATGATAATCAAAAGGCTATTTTTTTATGTGTGCAGTACCTCCCCTAATGATAATCATGTGGCTGAACAAAAGGATGTTTACCGGAATTCTTTAAACGTTATGACTCTTTATCATTCAAATCCTAAATGAGTTCGCATTAAATTCTCTCTCTCTAAAAAAAAAATGACAATGATTCATTATTTTCAGCTAATTATTAGATGAGGCCTAATTGCCACTAGTAAAATTTACCAGAATATTTTGCGCAATATTAAATAAGTGGAAATCATTTATTATAATTTTATGGACCAACATATATATAATATTATATATATATATATATATATATATAATATATTATAAAGATAAAGGTTCTACCGGTGAAAATGGGCATGATCATTGAAGGTGCAAAATTCAGGGTTAAGTCAGCGATATAACAAATACAAAGTGCTCAATACGGAGTAGAGCACATTTAATTAAAAAAATGGATATAAAAGAAACCTACTCGAGTTTCACCATAAGGATCTTCAGGGTTAAATCCGCTGAATTAATTGAGGTATCCGATTAATTGCAGCGATTGGACCTGTGTTCATTGAATGAAACACACGTGCAATCGCTGCAATTAATCGGTACCTTCGATTAATTTCAGGTTTAACCCTGAGAATCCTTATGTGAAACTCGAGTAGGTTTCTTTTATATCCATTTTAAATATTATATATATATATATATATATATATATATATGTATGTGTGTGTGTGTGTGTGTGTGTGTGTGTGTGTTTTGTAGTAACGATTAGAAGAAGAAATGTGGAACAAAGAAACAAAACTCAGACAAGTGTATGTAGGAGATATATTTCGCCAAACATTGAGCTCGGCTTCATCAGTTGTTTATTTTGATCATTAAAGCATCATACATGTGTTTTATATCAGAGAAAGTGGGACGGAAGAGGGGGGGATTGAGGGATGAAGTCAGGTGGATGGGATAGCTATTTACTACTTTCTGTCGGATTTATTCCAACCCTCCTTTCTCATATATATAATATATATATATATATATATAATAATATACAAGCGTGTTGGTAGATCCTTGCGGAGAGAAAAACCCAGCAGAAAGTTTGATTGTAAAAATATACTACAAACATCAACCAGGAAGGAAAAAAAATTTTTGAAAAAAAAGAAAGGACAAGATATTCGTACCAACAAAAAATAATCTATTGGTATAGTTTTTGGCCAAAAAAAAACAATTTATATGTATATATATGTATATAAAATATATATATATATATTCATATAACCGCTAGGAGAAGCTAATATGTAAAAGTGCTCGATACCTAAGTAGAGCCAAGTAATAAAGATAATCTAATGAATCAGACGAACCTACTATTTAGTTTCGCATCAAAAAGCTCTTCAGGCTAAAATTGATCTATCTATATATATACTAATATATATATATATATATATATTTTATACTAGATATATATAGTATTATGTGAAATGATGCAGAGATGGATCATGACACCTGGGACGTATAATCTTTATGTAATGGCTTGTATATTCAGGAAAAATTTGAAAACAATAACCCAACATTGAAGGTTTTGAAAGGAAAAAATAACAAGTTTGTGTCGATTAAGTTTTATTTGACGCACAAACAGTGATGAAACACTGACTAAATTCAACTTCCCGGTCAATCTAATAATCAGCTTATATTAGATTATCCACTTGACTGTATCAGTAGGCATATCATTTAAGATTTGCTCACAAGGATTAGAATTGTGCATGTCTGATCAGTGTAATTGCGAGATTAGAATGAAACATTCATACTGCGTGTACATCTTTATAGATATAATAGGTAGTGTTACACAGTAGTTATTGATTGTGTATGGTGTATAAAAATATTGACATTTCCGACGATTTTATCTATTAGAGAAATTGTCATCTGCCTATTCCATTTGTACTAGCCAAGCTATAATATATATTAGTGAGTAGTAGCTGCGCAAAGTCGTTTTTCGGGACATTCTATTAAAATCTACTAACAATATAGATCATTGTCATATCCCAAATCACCTTTTTTCAAGAGGGAAGCTAAACCAACAAAATATGGTTTGGTTGGTATTAGGAAGGGAGTGATAAAAATAAAAAAACAAAAAACGAATGCAATAATAACTACGTAAATGACTTAAGATTTTTTACCATCGTAACCCATAACTTTTTTTTTTTTTTAAAAATGCACCACCAGACTACATCTGAATTAAAAAAAAAAGATAAAAAAAAAAAAAAAAAATATAGGTCAGGAGCATGAATGATATAACAGAAGGTTCCCTGGCCTCATCCTCCTATTTTGGTTTTTTAGTATTCATTTTATTAAATTTATTTTTGACAACTTTTATGTTCAACAGTGTAAATTTGGGAGGATAATCTGAGAGGAAGGGAGCCTGAAGAATGGACGGTTTGAAATTTGTGACGTCAAATATTTCTCATTANTTTCTGATTAACAACTTGGATTCTTTAAAATTGAAAGAATGGTTAGTTTCTTAGATGTGTTTTTGTGAGTGCGTTGTTCATTTGACCATTTCTGATATCTCCTCTTTGTGTTCTCGGATTCGTTGGTCAATTGTCTAGATGTCTCTCCTATGTATTGTTTGTCGCAATCCAAACATGAATGGTGTACACACCTGCACTGGACCTTGTGTGAGTGTTGTTTTTTGGTTATTAATATATTTTTTTATGGTTTTGGAGGAATTGTTACGTTTTATTCTCAAATTATTAAGGTTTTTTTCAATAATAGCTGTGGCTGAGTTGTTGGGAGAATGATGTATCTGTTTATGTAGTTGTGGTTGGGGTATTGTTTGTTGGATTGGAGGGGAGGTGTTTGCGGTTATGGATTTTGATGGCTTTTTTCTGGGCACGTTGGATGAAAGGTTGAGGGTATTGTAGTTGAGTAAAAGATTTTTCTGTGTTTGAATTCTTCGTCCAAAATTTCTGGGTACAGATTCTAAGGGCTCTAAGGTAGAAACCTATAACAAACCACTTTTGATTTTGGTATTATGATGTGATAGAAGTGGATATGATCATTCTTATTGGTGGGTTTGTGGTATACTTTGAAATCTAAGTGGTTGTTGTTATTTATTAGTAATACGTCTAAAAAGGTAAGGTATTTTTGTGTTCTAATTCGTGTGTGAAATTGATAGTTGGTTCGACATATTTAAACGGTTATTTATTTGTGATATGTTGTGATTAAGTGGATATATAAAATAGATATGATCGTCGATGTAATCCCCCACACACCCAAACTTCCATCTCCTCTCTTAATATAAACATGAAAATTCCTTTTCATGACATCTCTCCTATACCCTCTTACCAATATACACAACACCTCTCCCCTACCTCTTACCACACACACACACACAACACACGCACACACACACACACACACCACACAAACACAACCTTGAGCTTTCACTTCCTGTCGTTTATCGCTACAGAAAAAAAAATTTATACACACACACACACACAACCAATACCTAAAAAATGCACAATGTTTTTCTTTCAATACACACACTAACAGCGTTACATACTCACACCTTAAAATAGAATATTTGATGTCATATTTCAAAACCGTCTCCTTTTTTTCAAACTTCAGAAAATTTTTTAAACAGACAATAGAATTCACAACAAAAAAGAAAGAAAAATTGTAGAATCCAGCGCCATCTCCATTTTCAATACAATCAAACAGAGACCCGGATTTTCCTTCTATCACCTTACCTGTCCAAGGTTGTTCAAGAATTATAAAATTCCCTACATCTGACAATATCTCATTTTATTCTACATATTAACTCTCCCCATTTATTACTGAATGACCACCAACATTACCTTTGATCACAGACTTATTTAGTAACATGATAATCTCCATTCGATCTCAACACACAACAGATTATCACACTTTACCCATTTAACCAAGATTTTCAACAATAATAATATATGTTTGATAATAATTATATATAAAATATTTCCCCTTAAACCCCAACACATTTACACTCCCCATTGACACAATTATAATATAACCACTGATAAAATAATAATCAAAAAATATACATCCTTATTAACCAATAATTATTTCCACATAATTATAACCACACTAACACTATTTGCATAAACACAATTATCATCAGAATAATTATAATAATAACAATATAATAATAACATAATTTAATAATAATAAAATTATAATAACAATAATACTAATAACTATAATAATAACAACAATAATAAAAATATAAGTAATAATATATAATAATATTAATAATAACAATAATTATATAATATAAATTACAATAACAACATTTCAATAAAAATTAAAAATATAATTATAATATACTATAACAACAATTATCTTATAACAATAATATTTTTTTTAAATAAAATTTTTAAAAAATAGAAATAAAAATAATAAAATAAAATAAAATAAATATATATATATATGTATATGTGTGTATGTGTGTAGTGTGTGTATTAAATGTATATATGTATATGTGTATATATATATGTTATGTATGTATATATGTATATGTGTGTGTGTATGTGTATATATATTATATGTATATATGTATATTATAATATATAATTATGATAATGTATTTAGATTTAATAAAACAAACTATAATAAAATAATAATAACAATAATAATAACAATAATTCATTTCACTTATACGTAATTGTAATATTAATATATATTAATCGTCAAATAATCAGTACTAACTATAAAAACAACAATACATATCTTTCTAACAAAAATAAATAAAATAAAATAATATCTTTTCATTTTTAAATCCCCAATCCCCCCACACACCCAAACTTCCATCTCCTCTCTTAATATAAACATGAAAATTCCTTTTCATGACATCTCTCCTATACCCTCTTACCAATATACACAACACCTCTCCCCTACCTCTTACCACACACACACACACACACACGCACACACACACACACACACACACACACACACACAACCTTGAGCTTTCACTTCCTGTCGTTTATCGCTACAGAAAAAAAATTTATACACACACACACACACAACCACATACCTAAAAAATGCACAATGTTTTTCTTTCAATACACACACTAACAGCGTTACATACTCACACCTTAAAATAGAATATTTGATGTCATATTTCAAAACCGTCTCCTTTTTTTTCAAACTTCAGAAAATTTTTTAAACAGACTGAATAAGAAGGTTACCACTCACTTTTTCTCTCTTTCTGTGATATATAATTTCTTATCTTATGCCTGAAGATGATCTATTTAATAGATCGAAACACTGCAGCGTCGGCCAATAAACTCACCACTTAACCCATTTAAACCTGTGTTTTTTCAATTTTCTTGATATATTACATATATATAATATATATATATATATATATATATATATATATATATATATTATGAAGAGATGGAATGAATCCGACGGTATGTGGTATATTAAGAAAATTGAAAAAAACAGGTTTAAATAAGTTGCGTGATAAGTTTATTTGCCGGCGCTGCAGCGTTTCGATCTATTAATTAGATCCTCTTCATGCATTTGTTGGTATAAGGAAGGTGATAAAAAGAATGTTATCACAGAATAACGAGAAAAGCAAGCGATAGTCCTTGTTTATCAATCTGTTCAAAATTTGAAATCTGAAGGAAGGACGCTGAAAAATGGATGATTTGAAATGTGACTTAAAATATTCTCTTTTACGGTGTGAGTATGACAGTGTGTGAGTGTGTGTATCGAAAAAAGGCATTGTGCATTTTTTATGTTTTTGTGTGTGTGGTTGCACGTGTGTGTAAATCTTTTGCGATAAAGGACATCGAAACAAATGAGATCAAATTGCTGTAAAACCCTAATTGCAATTGAAGGTCAAAGTTTCATTTTTTGGGGTGTAGAGGGCGGAAGATATTTTTTAAGTATATATATATATATATATATATATATATATATATTTTATCTTATTTATTTTATTTTATTTTCCTATTAAGTTATGTTCAGTGGTCAAAAAAATAAAGATGCCTCGCGTAATAATGGAAAAAATGAAGCGACCCAAAGGCAAAACAACGCTTATATATTTAAACTCTTCCTTTTGTTCCGTTTTTGCTCACTTTTTATATATTTCCTATGCTTCCAATAACACCCACAAGAATAATATATTGATACACAACTATATATATATATATGGGAGTAAATATGGAAAATAAATCCGACAATCTAAAGAAAATTTGAAAAAACAAGTGTTCCGAAATTGGGATGAATTTAATCATCAATGTCCAAACATTTCGGTTTCATCAAACCGCCATCATAGAAGCTTCCATCATTTTCTTCACTCCAAGATACATCCTCATGGGGGTTTGATGAAACCGAAATGTTTAGGCATCAATGATTAAATTCATCCCAATTTCGGAACACTTATTCTTTCAAATTTATATATATATATATATATATATATATATATATATATATATATATATATATATATATATAGGTAAAAGTATCCTACTGACTGGCATGTTGGCTATAATTCTATTTGGGATCATCAATATCTCCTGTACATGTATGCTGATGTTGATTCAAACATAGATTTATACAAGGACTTTTATAAATCCACAAGAGAGCTCAATGTATAATAACTAATAAATTAATTATATACAGAGCAATAGTGTACTTTGAATACTTTTAAAGAAAGAAAAACTTAAGAAACCGTCATTTGGCTGTTATAAATTTATTTCGACCAGAACTCAATATGAGACTAGAATCATCAGATAGCCTATTACATAAAGACTGAGAAAAACTAGAATAGAACATTTTTTTCTTTTCTATTATTTCTCTTTCATAAGTCCAGTTAAAAATTCTTCTCTTAGAACAAGCCCACATGAAAAACTTTATATATGATTATAATAATAATAGAAAAACAATCAATTACATCTAATACATAAAAAATATACACAAATATATGTATATATACAACTGGAATACACACACCACAAATATATGTATATATACACTGGAATACACAACTCACAAATATATGTATATATACAACATACACCACTCACAAATATATGTATATATACAATAGATACGCACACTCAAACACTCTCATACTCACACCGTAAAAGAGAATATTTGACGTCATATTTCAAACTGTCCATTTTTCAGCGTCCTTTCTTCAGATTTCAAATTTTGAACAAATTGATAAACAAGGACTATCGCTTGCTTTTCTCGTTATTCTGTGATAAAATGTTTTTTATCATCTTCCTTATACCAACAAATGCCCTGAAGATGATTTAATTAATAGATCGAAACACTACAGCGTCGGCCAATAAACTTACCACTCAACTTATTTAAACCTGTGATTTTTCAATTTTCTTAATATACCACATACCGTCGGATTCACTTCCACCTCTTCATATATATATATATATATATATATATATGTGTGTGTGTGTGTGTGTGTGTGTGTGTGTGTGCAAAGGGTGATACACAGAGAGGGACAGAAAGAGACAATTCAAGGTTAGTAGTGGAGGCACCAGCCTTTATTATTGTGTCTGTCTGGCTCAGTAACATTGTTATAGATGACTAATTTCAGCGGTCGACAACATAATCTGTTCTTCGTCATCCATAATGCTATTGAATCACGAGAGAAGTGAATATAGTGATAAACTGTCTCACACCCAAGAGTTGTCGAATGTAAATTCTCTTGAGAGTTAAAAGCAGTTAAGAAAAACGAGATAACATACAAAAGCATCCCTACTTAATAAAGAATAAAAACAAACGCTAATGCACAGCATATTAAGAAAATAAGAATAGAACTAATTAAAACATGCAATGAAGGACAATTAAATACATTCAAAAGGAAATAAATAAAATTATAAATTCTGTAGATCTGTCGGTGTCAAAATTATTTAGATAAATTCCAAGGACCTTTTTTGTCTATAATAGGTACTACCCTTCCGTATCAGAGTTGACCTGGGAGTAATGGTAATAAAGGGGTATCTACTATCCCTAGAGCTATAGAACTAGAGACTCATCATCAGATACCGTTTAGTGCCATAACCAAGATGACCCCTTTCTATATGGGATATAGTCAGTGTAGTCTAAGCCATAACAAAAGGAATATATTTTTAGTTTAGTAAACAAGAAAAAACCGCATGGAACTAGGTCTTGTCAGTATAAAGGCTGTGGTTCTAAGCTAGTCACATAACGTTATGAGATAACTTAAGTCCCTGATGACTACATCTGTTTCCGACACGGCTAGTTGTCCTGTCGCTTTCTGCGCCCACGTTGTGTTTCTTTGATCCGCAGAAATAGGATCGATGCTACTTGGTCTGCGCGTCTTTGTGGTGGGTTGGGAGTTTAGTGGAAATGAGCTGCCGTAATCTTTGGCAACTCTAAGAACGAGACAACATATCAATTTAGTGATTTTCAGTCTGTATGAGGAATCAAACTTTATACAATATTTTGATTTTAATGTTTAAAAAAACAAAAACATTTCCTTCGACTATGTTGTAGACTAGCCTAGCTTACCTTTCGTAGAGAGTAAATGAACTGGTCCAAGATTATTTGTACACTGCTGTTTTAGAACATCTGGTTGATTGCCCGAGTCTGCTTCAGAGCGCTTCGGCCTCTGGAGTGGCTAGGTAATAAAATTAACAGCGTTTATCCCAGGGGGCTATCCACCCAGGCAATACCTGCCCCCTTGATTTAAAGAGGCAGGGCTGGGTTTATTGCCCTGCGCCTGAGGTGCCCCCCTCGAGGAGGAATGCCGACGGGATCGACGCATCTTTTGTGCCTTCCGCCCATAATTGTTGGCTTGTGGGTGGTCCACGTTAATAGGGTTTTGTAACAAGTGGGGTACGAGGTAAATATCCTGAGACTGCGAAGATTAGGGAAACATTACGCAAACATCTACCTCAATGATTTAGCACTCTGTTGCAACTTACTCTATGTCTGATGCAAACTGTATTTGGATGTACTAGAATATTGAATAGTGTATGCAAGTTACTCTATGTTTAGTGAAAACTATATTTGGTTGTTCTAGTATACTGAATATTGTATGATCCAGTACACACAGAATAACAAAAAAATTTTTACACTTTGCCTCTTTCGTTAAAATTAGTAAACGCTAACGAACCTCGCCGTGTCACAGGCTGCTGCACTTGCACAATCTTTTGTTTCACCGAAAACTACCGAGAATTGACACAGAAAAATTTGGAAAGCAGTCAAGACGTCTAGACATCCTCGATATTGCTTTTGTAGCTTTATACACGTGTTGATGGAAATTTCAAAAATTCAAAATGGTTAGTAATGTACATTTTTAAATGTCGACATTTTTTTATCGCGCTTCGTATAACCCTGGGCATTTTATCTTAATATTCATAGTTTGACGTCTGCACTTACTCTATCGTTTATATTATAAATTCTATATTATATTCTGTTTGAATCAATTTTCAGTATTTATTTATGACATGTGTTAATGTCTCACCTTTTTTACGAAGGATGCAGTGTTTTACTGCTTTCTTCTTCTTCTTCTTCTTCTTCTCTTCTATTATTATTATTATTATTATTATTATTATTATAGAGTTTTTTCACACAAGCGTTAGTTGAGGGTCTTTCACTGGAGTCTGAGTGGCAACAAGTCTCTTCTGGTCTTCAGGATTCTTTAGAGTATTCTAGCCGATTGCAGCAATTCAGTTGTGTGGATGGTCTCACTTCTTTCTCTGATTTCCAGTTACTCCAGTTTTTTTCCCAAGCTTTTTAGGACCGTTCCAAGTGCACAATTATTATTATTATTATTATTATTATTATTATTATTTACTCCTTTTGAGTTTTCACATCAGCATTAGCTGATGGTCTTTCACTGGAGTCTGAGTGGCAGCAAGTCTCCTCGGGTCTCCAGGACTCTTCTAAGTATTCTGGCAGATTGCAGCAGTGCAGTGTTCTGAATGGTTTCAATCCTTCCTCTGATTTCCAAACTTTCCAAACCATTTCCAATCCTTTTGGGACCATTTTAAGTGCACCAACTACAATTGGTATCACTTTGACTTTCATGTTCTATAACTTTCTCAGTTCTCTGGCAAGGTCCAGTATTATTATTATTATTATTATTATTATTATTATTATTATTATTATTAACCAGAAGTCATTTAAGGCCGACAATGTTTTTTATCATCAAAGATTCGGAGTGATAGTTTGGAAGAATATTTTTAAACTCAATTTTTTTTGTAAACAAATATTCTATTTAACCCATCGATGGGACCCTAACAGATACGACCACTCCAAGTCAGAGTGAAACTGGGAGCAATGGTAATGTAGGGATGCTCCACATTTTCAGACCTCCAGAACTGGAAGCTAACCATCAGTTTGAATTTAATGTCATGCCCAGGACATGAAGACCTTCAGCCACTGTCTTCTAGCACCTATATGATAACAGTTGGGGCGTTCCATAATAGTGATAGTGTTGAGACAATCATATAGGTGCTAGGGCTTTACGGGGCCAGCTGATTGATTGTAGGGGGAGCTCTCTGACCGCCCGTCTAGCCTAAGGACCAAAGTGGGGTGCTGCATCTCATGGACTGTTCAGCCACAGGGATTCTTTCCTTAAGCATCTCGGGTCGCAACTCACGGCCAACAGGTGTCAACATTTTTTTGTGGAAGGGTAGGTCTTACCCCTCTGCAGAGGGGCAGTCAGTGTATTCAAAAGCCCTTGCCTACAGCTCTGCATAATTGACGTACTTTTAAGGAACACTAGCATTAATATTAAGATAGAATGAAAACAATAAAAAGCACGAGGAAAACAGTATACAGTTTGTGCACTGGATAATGAAATTTCGATTTTAACAGCATATAAAACTGAAGGCAGTGTCAGTTAAAGACTTCCAAAACGGATTTCATGAATTCAAACGTTTTAGTCGGTGTGTGTCCTCCCCTAAGCAAACTATTATGCGATTTGTAATTAAGTTGGTAATTTTGAATAGATTGCACAGCAAGTCTTGTGAGTGCACCGGGCTGACGTGGCACATTGCAATATACGCCCCCTGGTGTTATCTATTAGCATTTTTACTCAAGTGTTATCTGGTCGTTTTCATTTCGGGTCAACTGGTATCTGTCTCTTTAAATCGACAACATTCTCTTCAGTGCACTCACCTAATCTAACAATGATGAGCTATGGGCATTCTAAAATCTTATTTAGTTTTCTTATTCTTTCACATTTTATGCAAGCTTCTTTGGGACTGCTCCTAATGAGCCAATTAGTGGCAAGTTCTTATTCCACAGTTATATATATATATATATATATATATATATATATATATATATATATGTTGTGTGTGTGTGTGTGTGTGTGTGTGTGTGTGTGTGTGTGTTTTGGCAGCATGCTTTTATTTATGCATGTGGAATTAAACAAAAGGCACGTCTCCTGTTTAACAATTTTATTAACAAGTTCTTATCCCAAGTACTTCCGGCACTTCGAAGTGCCATCATCAGGTGTACTTGGGATTTTAAAAAAACTTCCGTGGACTAATCCACGGATTCGATCCTAATGTAAAAAAAAGTTGGCCAGATAGCTCGAAAAGATCGTTATTAATATTGTTAAATAGGAAACGTGCCTTTTTTTAATTCTACACACGCAAACACACACACACACACACACACACACACACACACATATATATATATATTATATATATATATATATATATATATATATATTAATAATAAAATTAACGTTCCATTCATTCTTCATTCCTCTCTTGGTAAATATATCTTCATTCTCAGCACTTTTGTGACACACCTTGTATTCTGAAAAAAATAACGTTCCATTTATTCTTCATTTCTATCTTAGTAAATACATGTTCAATCTTGATACTTTTATTACACATTTTGTATGTATGTCATGAGGGTCGCACATGACGACTAGTTAAGAAAAATACAACTTCATGAAGTAGTTCAATAAAATTCATTGCATTATCATTTTTATTGCTTAAAAATTGCAATCGATATGTTTTATAAGCATTCATGAATGTAACGTTAATGAAGTTGTATGACAAAAAAAATGAAATTATAAGCAACTTACATGTATACGTATAGCTTGAAATCCAAACAAATACATTATGTACAAAAATCATGACAGTTAAAAAATAGAATTGATTAGCACCTATTCAGTCATTTTTATTTTTTGTCGTAAAGCTTGACGTCTCTTTTGCTTGACATTTTTGGTATGTCTGGTTTTAATATCTGTACAGTTCCGACTTTGATCAAAGACGACAAGTGCTGATCTGTCAGTCTTATGTTATAAGAAGTTTTAGTAAATTACATGAACGAAAATAACAGTTCACATACTTGCGTAGACGCAAATATTGCCATGATACCTGAAGCGAATTTTCTAAAGTTTTTATTCCACTCCTTGCGGGTTTTTTTTTTTTCACTTTAAGAATGGTCCAGATTATTATAATTTCACTCATTGTGGGCTTTTCACACTTGCGTAAGCTGATCGTCCTTCACTGGTGTCTTGGTAACAAATGTCGTCTGGTGTCCGGGACTCAACTTAGTATTCTAGCCTTGAGTAGTCCCAGCTACTACAGCTGCCACCCACCCGTCTTCGGGACGGGCCAGTGAGCTTCTCTGGACCGGTGGGATGCTAAATTAATAGCGTCGATCCCAGAGGGCCATCCCTCCAGGCAATACCTGCCTCATTGCACAAAGGGGCAGGGCTGGGTTTATTGCCCAGTGCCTGAGGCACCCCCCTTGAGGGGGAATGCCGACGGGATCGACGCAATTTTTCTACCTACCGCCCCATGCGTCTCGGCTTGTGGGTGGTCCCCACATAAAACGGCCTTGTGCCATATCGTGTGAAAGTGGGACACATGTAAATACGAGTATTCTAGCCGATCTCAAAGATGTATTGCCTGGATGGTCTCGATTCTTCCCCTGATTTCCAATTTCTCTTGTTTGTTTTCTAAACTTTGGGGGACAGTTCAAAGTGCATTAATGACAATAGGTATCTATTTAACCCCCATATTCCACAGTTTTTTAAAACTTCTCTGGCAAGCTCCTCGTATTTGTTTATCCTTTCGTTTTCTTTCATATTCGCCCTGTTGTCTGGTGGCACTGCCAGTTGACTACTTTTCTATCTATTGTTAATCAATATTGGGTCTGGTCTTCTGGCTGGAATAAGGCGATCCTTCTGTATCAAAATGTCCCAGAGAATTGTTATGTTTCATTCTCAATTTTGGTTTATCCATACATCATTCTGTATAGTAAAAATTGTATTACTTGTACAATTCCCAGACACTTCCATTTTTTGAAGAGACCACCGATATAACATTTCATATCAGATGTAGTGACTCTGATGCTTTTCACAAGAATGCACTTCGAACAAAAGGGGTTAACAAAAATATAGAATAAGGCTGGTCGAGACGGAAGGAAAATATTTTTTCAAAATGAAGGGGAAAAAAAAGAAAGAGACAAACGAACAAAATTTTAACGACTAAAAAGAGAAATAAATAAATAAATGTACAAATGAATAAAAATAAGACTTACGTAATGACAATAATAAGTTTCCTTGTTTTCAAATATATGGATATGTTTCTCTTTTTGTTTAAATTGCATGTGTAGCTATTCTATTGCATTTCCATGTGTTTTTCCTTCCAAATGTCACGTTATGTTTGTCAGAGATATTTCTTTCTGTAACGAAAGATACCATATAGAATGGTCCACCGAGATTGGGAGGTCCCTAGAGATCAGTTTTAGGCATTCCAAATAGGAGGTGGGGAGAATTAGCACCAACTGCTGAGATTGCATTTTAAACGTCATTAGATCCTATAAAAGAAGTGTTTTCCCCCTATAATCACTACTAGTAAAAAGAATAAAGTCGGTGAAGTGACCTATTGTTGGTATCAGCCGGACAGCGAGGGACTCTATCAAAATTCTCGATACAATAGAAATGTGATAAGTGTTGCGTATTAAACTCTTTCCAAAATCTATCTCAATTGGAATGATGGAATGACAGGTGAGATTTGAAGTAGTTTTTCCATTTAAGCAAGCAATGAGAAATCTTGCGATTTTGGTTTTAGCAGTTAAAAATTGAGTACCAATGAAGAATGAACAAAACAAAATGACTTCGGCATAAAATGCCCCAACAAGGGTTAACAAGCCATAAAAAACAACCAACCAACCGACCATTTAAGCAAGGAATGAGAAAGTTTGCGTTTTGAGTTTTAGCAGTTAGATGTTCAGGAGTATTACAAAGCCTACGTATTTTGGGGTATTTAACGTCTAAATTTTCAGAATCCATGTTAAATAATAGATTGATCAAATACTTTATTTGAAATGAACTGTAGATTATTTAAATAGAAGTAAACCGTTGTACTCACAGAGAAATTTTCCTGTCTACCAGAGGTCAACTAAGTTTGATTGACATGTTATGACCCCTAAGATCATATGGGATCTAAGATTTGAACTATTTAGGAATAAGTAAACATATCAAACGTTATAATGATTTAATTATCGTACTGTGTTATATCCGCAGGTCCAGATAATAATAATAATAATAATAATATAATAATATAATAATAATAATAATAATAATAATAGAGAACGTGTCAACTGGTGGACTTTGCGGTTCCAGCAGATCCAGGGTGAAGCTGAAGGAAAACGAAAAGATGGATAAATACCTGTACCTTGTCAGAGAATTGAAAAAGCTGTGGGATACGAAGTGAAAGTGATACCAATTGTAGTTGGTGCACTTGGAACGATACCAATAAACTTGGAAAAAGACTGGAGGATCTGGAAATCAGAA
>CM042155.1:19766961-19814461 GCA_023376005.1 Doryteuthis pealeii
TTATTATTATTATTATTATTATTATTATTATTATTATTATTATTTTCACTCCTTTTGAGTTGTTCGCATCAGCGTTCTGATGGCATTTCAATGGAAGCTGAGTGACAAGTATCCTCAGGTCTCCAGGACTCTTCTGAGTATTCTAGCCGATTGCAGCAGTGCAGCAGTCCGGATGGTCTCAATTCTTCCTCTGATTTCCAAATCCTTCAGTCTTTTTACCAAGTTAATTGGGACCATTCCAAGTGCACCAACTACAATTGGTATCACTTTCATTCTCATATTCCACAGCCTTTTCAGTTCTCTGGCAAGGTCCAGGTATTTATCCATCTTTTCATTTTCCTCCAAACTTACTCTGTGATCTGTTGACCACCAGTTGACAACTCTTTTTTTTTCCTTTTTTTTTTAGCCAAAACTAGGTCTGAACTCCTGGCTGGGATAGGGCGATCCATCTTTATCTGAAAGTCCCAGAGAAATTTATGCGTTTAATTCTCAAGAACAGGTTCTGATTTATACATATACGATTTTGATGTATGGTCAACATTTGATTTTTTGCATAATTCCCAGTGGATCTCCTTCCCAACCCAGTCGTGCCTAGCTTTGTATTCCCATTGTGCAAGTTTGCTACATTCGCTTAATACGTTGTTTACAGTCTCATCTCTGTCACTGCACAGTCTACATTTGCTGTATTGTTGCGTCTTATTAATTTTTGGTCTGATATATTTTGTTCTTAAGGCATTATTATTACTTGCTCTTTTTGAGTTTTCACATCAGCATTAGCTGATGGTTTTTCACTGGAGTCTGAGAGACAGCAAGTCTCCTCGGGTCTCCAGGACTCTTCTCAGTATTCTGGCAGATTGCAGCGGTGCAGTGTTCTGAATGGTTTTAATCCTTCCTCTGATTTCCAAACTTTCCAAACCCTTTTCTAATCCTTTTGGGACTGTTATCATTATTATTATTATTATTATTATTATTATTATTATTATTATTATTATTATTATTATTATTATTATTATTATTTCACTCTTTACATGCGTTGGACTAAAAGACTTTTTGCATCTTTTCTTAAACATCGTCATTATACGATCGTAATGTAAAACATATAAAAGAATGGTTCAGGCATATGTTTGCATTAAAAAAATTACAATAAAATAAAAACAAAGTGAACATATTTCTGTTTACACAACATTAATCATACGGCTAATATTAAGGGATTAGAGAAATCGGGTCACAACAAACTTAGATGCTATGTAAATATTGCAATCAGTTATGTAGAAGAAAGATAAAAGATAGGATGGAAAAACAGGCATATTTTTTGCAAGAGATCAAGCATTCTCAAAATGTAAATTACTTTATTAGAAAAAAAAGGATATAATAGTTCATTTAAAGCGTAGAAAAAAGTCAATCTAATTTAGCGAATAATTTTCAATTTTCTCAACGTGTTTGTTGGTTGATTGGATTTTACGTTATGTAAAATCTTGTTGGGTTATTTTATGCCGAACACGTTTTGTTTTATTCATTCTTAATTTTCAAATGCTCATTTTTTTTAAACTCCATTTTTAAACACATCTTTTAAGCTCATTTTTTTCCTATTTAACACATACATGGGATCCTAATTGGAACTTACCACTCCGGTCAGAGTGGACCTGGGAGTAATGACAATAAAGGGTTACTTAATACTCGACAGAGCTCCAGAATTGGAACCTTTCCACTAGATGCAGTTTAATGTCTTATCCGGGATACTAAGACCCTCAGCCACCGGCTTCTATCATATATATGATAAAAAGGGTTGTGCGTTTGCCGTAAGAGTATTACGGTCTGTAGGTGCTCGGGCTTGACGTGACCAGCCGATTGATCAGAGGAGACCTCTGCGACCCCAGTCTAGACTAAGCAAGGGCAAAGGGAGTACAGCATGTCATGGGCTGCTCAGTCACCAGGATTCCATACTTGAGTATCACAGACCACCACCCACGACCAACAGGTGACCTTAATGGGAAGGGGATTACCCCTCTGTAGAGGTGCAGTTTGTTTATTCTCTTTGCCAGCGCGGACCAGTTTTGTTCATATTTATTTTGGCCTTTTATTTAAGCAGAATGCGGAAAATAAGCTGGTGGCTATACAGCTGCTTCCTTGTGGGGTGCTGTTTCCACGACTGCATTCAGAATTCTTGTGCAGCTCCCGTCTAGCTTATTCTCAAGGCACTTCGTTAGGGTTCTAGTGGTGCAGCTATACAACAGTACTGATATATATATTTACCAACCCCTCCGCACGAGCAGGATGCGACACAAGGTCAATTTATTAAAATTTATTATATAATATATATATATATATATATATATATATATATATTATGAATACTTGAAGTGAAATTGGATATTTACGTACAAATTGTTCAAACATCCTTAAACTTACAATTCCTGGAAAATTAATCCAAGATACAGACAAGCTCATATTGCGGCGATCAAATGTTCAGTATATATATTTACCAACCCCTCCGCACGAGCAGGATGCAACACAAGGTCAATTTTATTAAGCGGAGTTCAACAGGTTTGAATTCAGAGTTTTCCTTCTCCTAGACCGGTTACCTAACCAAGGTAAAAGAGCCCAATCTGCCCTACTATTTACCCATAGCTGGAGGGAGAGTAGAATCCATACCTTTCCCAAGGGTATTAGCGCTAAGTGAAATGCAATTAGCACGTCTAGGATTTGAACTCGGGGCGACGAGTCCCTTTCTCATGACTTTAACCATTACACCACGCGCTTCCTACAGTACTGATATAACCACAGCCTGGAAGAATTGTCACTTTAACTTGTAAGTGAGATCGGATTTCCATATGACTGATAATTTGTTTGTGGCCGACCATGCATTTCCTATTCGTGTATTAACACTGCTTTCTGTGGATCACTCGTTTAGTTTTGAAAAAAAGATTCCATCACTGTTTAGCATCCTAATATCATGATGAAGGTTAAAAAAAAACGTTTTAACGTCGACTTCACTACCAAAAAGTAATTTATCTTTTTGTAATTTTGTTTTGTTTTGTAATTTCTACACACCCTTTGTATAAACGCTTTTCTATAGAGTCACGTTGTGGGTTATGTAAAAGTTGATAGGAGAAAAGTACGTGGGAATGTGTAGAGTGTTATTCTAATAACGGCTTTAAAATTATCTCTTCATTATTGTAGGGTTGCGTGGCTTTGTTTATTAGAAAGTTATTTGTTTTCCTAGGCAAAGTCTATTTGCTTATTTCCGATCCGTTTTCGTTCCTCACTCTTGTAGATAAATAACCTGCGAAAAGCGGCTAAAAATGTAAGTAAAAATTAAAATAAACAAAGAAAACGAGCACTGATAAGTATGACAGAAAAGATCTGAATTCAGGTATTTATCCAAAGTATTAACACCGAATACACGCTATCTTAATCCATATATATATATATATATATATATATATATATATATATATATATATATATATATGTGTAAATAAAATAAAACACACACAACCTATCAATATCGGACATATTCTGCCAAAATAATAACTCAATGCCTGAAGAAGAAAACAGATCAGAAACACGTGTCGCGTATGTAAGATAAAAAATAAAAAAAAAAAATAAAAATAAAAATTTTCTGAGAACATAATACATTTTGCGGACCTTCTTCTTTTTTATAAAATATAAATTTTCTCCCGTTGGAACCAGAACAACATTTTATATATATATATATATATATATATATATATATATATATATATATATATATATATATAATATATATATATACGTCATTAAATTATAAGCAATCCCCTTATATATTTTATACCGTTTCTTATAATTTAATGATGTATTATATATATATATATATATATATTATATATATATATTATATATGTGTGTGTGTGTGTGTGTGTGTGTGTGTGTTGTGTGTTTTGTGTGTGTAACGTTGTTATATACACACACACACATATATACATATATTTAGATCGTTGCTTGTAATTTTAATAAGGTTATACATATATATATATATATATATATATAATATATATATATTATATATATATAACGTGATTTGCCTGTGATTTAATCAATCGCACTTGTTTGGTGAATTTCACTTTGGATCCCTTTGTACTTTTTCGATTTCTTTTCTTTCCCATTTTTTTTTTTTTTTGGCGCCAAACATTTCTATGAGTGAAAGACAAAACACGTTGCTGGAACAAAATACGTCTTTCACATTTACTCCAGCTAACGGCCTCCATATCTTTGCTATCCGTTTTTATTTCCTTTTTCTATTTTGTATTTTTTTTTCTTATTCTGGAATTCTATTTATATTTGTGCTAATGTCATTGTATTTTCATTAGCAGACAACAGCTTCCTTAACCTATCTTTTCATTATTCATTTAGCCCAGAATTCTTTCCCAGTAAACAAAAAGCGAATGGATTCATTTGGCAAGAAGGCAATAAAAAAACAAGTAAAAATATTTCCAATACGAGATGGATCGGAAATACGAAAATAAATCCCTTTACCTGTTATTTCACGAAAACCGATTAGGATAATCTGTCTGGTTTAATGACTAGTAAGCTAAACTAGCAGAGAATTGCTGGTGAATCTGGTATGGTTGGTGTAGAATAATCATACTAAGTTCCAATTACCGTCGAATTGGTAAGACAAGGCAACAAGCAGTTATAACCCAATACGGATCTAATCTTGTTGCCTTATCTTACCAATTCGACGGTAAGTGGAACTTAGTAGAATAATCATACTAAGTTCCAATTACCGTCGAATTGGTAAGACAAGGCAACAAGCAGTTATAACCCAACACGGATCTAATCTTGTTGCCTTATCTTACCAATTCGACGGTAAGTGGAACTTAGTAGAATAATCATACTAAGTTCCAATTACCGTCGAATTGGTAAGACAAGGCATTTGGTCCCCCAAGACAAATAGTGGCACCACTGTCTGGGAAAATCTTTAGAGTAGCACTATGATTACTAAGGATCTTTCCCGACAGTGGTACCACTATTTGTCTTGGGGGACCAAATGCATTGTCTTACCAATTCGATGGTAATTGGAACTTAGTATGATTATTCTATCGTTGAATAGATTTGATTAACGGCATCTCAAATTCTTGTGGGTAATTTAATGCCGAAATCAGATTCATTTGTACGTTTTTAACCAACACAACGTAAAGTTTTCAGTAGAGAACAGATTGAATTCCAACGGCCGGTTTAGCTCAGTCGGTAGAGCGTGCGGCTTGGAACCACAAGGTTCGTGGTTCGATACCGGACCTCATCAACTCAACGTATGAGTAGCACAAGGATCCGTGCGGTAAAGTAAGAAGCTGATGGTTGGTGTGGCGCTCCACCTTACACGCAAAATCAATCTCCTTGGTCAAGCGCTAAAGAAAAGGAGATAGACTCACTCGCTGTCTGGATGATACCGAATTTTGAATTCTCCTTGTTAATTTCAAAGTTTTTAGCGGAGGCAGAAGTTAGTTCAGGAATAATCACTAATATATGGCATGAAAAATAAGTCTACAAAATGAAAGTAGTCGTCTCGGATCGATTCAACAGGCGAAATGAAGAAAAATAACTAAAATAGAATTAAACTGTCCTTATATTTTTTTTTTCAGAATTGAATTAACTAAAAAAAAATTTTAAATTACATAACAATATAGTAAAATGATATAGATATAAAATTGCATAAAATATATATAATTAAAAAACAAACAATAAAATCACTTAAAAGATAATAAAATTACATAAAAATAAAAAAATTACTAAGAAATAATAAATTACATAAAATAATACAATTACTTAAGAAATAATAAAATTACATAAAAATAATAAAATTACTTAAGAAATAGTAAAATTACATAAAATATAAAAACTTAAGAAATAATAAAATTACATAAAATAATAAAACTAAAATAATAATTAGAAATAATAAAATTAGAAATAATAAAATTACATAAAAATAATAAATTACTTAAGAAATAATAAAATTATATAAAAATAATAAATTACTTAAAATAATAAAAATTACATAAAATAATAAAAACTTAAGAAATAGTAAAATATATAAAAATAATACAATTACTTAAGAAATAATAAATTACATAAAAATAATAAAATTACTTAAGAAATAATAAAATTACATTAAAAATAATAAAATTACTTAAGAAATAATAAAATTACTTAAGAAATAAAATTACATAAAAATGATAAAATTACATGAAAAATAATCAAATTACATAAAAAATATAAAATTGCACGAAAATAATAAAACTACATTAAAAAAACAATACGATTAGATAAAAAGTAATAAAATCACATAAAAAATAATTAAATTACATAAAAAAACATACAATTACAAAATATCAAAAGATTGCATGAAAAATAATATTAGACATTTGCCTATACATTATCAGAATAATGTAAGTTGCACAGCTGAGTACACATCTTCATTTAAATTTAAACTTCAGTTTCAATACTTTTTGTTCACACTTATATATATATATATATATTGAGGCACTTCAAGCCTCAACTTATCTAACGGGGGGACTCGTAATTTTCGAAACCCCCCCCCCTTGTGAGTTGTAAGTTTCTTAGTTTCACGAATTCTTTTGTCCTATTGAGAGTAAACAAATCCTTTTTCTCATTGCTTTCTGACTATTCCGTTGTCTACAACAAAACAAAAACAAAACTACATACCATCTTTCAATGTAATTTTTTCTCTGAGGAGCATTGAGCGAAAAAAAGAAAATCATTTCTGATTTTAAATCTAACTAGGGTACTCTTACTTTTCTTTTTAAGAAAAAAAACAACAAAAAAACAATTTATTTACAAAATGCATATGCTTTTACGCGTCCTTTTTAAATTCAGTACTGCTAATAAACTATATATATATATATATATATATATATATATATATATATATATATATATATATATATATGCTCCTGTAACCCGGTAGAGCTCTTTTGAAGTGACTTTAATAAACTTTCACCGCCAGCATAACGCAATGATCATCCGTTTACAGATTTGATCTCTCTGATGAGCGTAAAGTATATACACAGATGTACGTATGTATCTAAAACAGTTAAAACACGACTCCTTAACGGCAGCTGGCGATGGCCTAGAGGTTAACGGATCGGTCAGACGTAAATTCAGTCGGTTTTCCCTCCTGGTAGGATTTAGTTGCTGTGACTAGCCACACTGATGAGACGTGAAACGTCTAATCACGGTGTCTGTGGATGACTTATCATATGCTCCCGTAATCCGGTAGAGCTCTTAAGGAGTGAATTTAATAAACTTTCACCGCCAGCATAACGCAATGATCATCAGTTTACAGATTTTATCTCCCTGGTGATTGTAAAGTATATACACAGTTGTATGTATTTAAACCAGTTAAAACACAGCTCCTTAAAGGCAGCTGGCGATGGCCTAGAGGTTAACGGATAGGACAGACGTAAAGTCAGTCGGGTTTTGCTCCTGGTTGGATTTAGTTGTTGTTTCTAGCCACACTGATGAGATGTGAAATGTTGAAACACGGTGTCTGCGGATGACTTATATATATATATATATATATATATATATATATATATATGCGTGTGTGTGTGTGTGTGTGTGTGTGTGTGTGTGTTAGTTGAAAAGTGAAAGTGAATCCGACAATATGTTGAAAGGATAAATAAATAAAGGAAAGAAAATGTTGAATGGTTTACTGAAATGCTAACACAAACTATCGACCGAAACACGTGTTGTCATTTTATTAAACTATTTTTATCCATTAAACATTTTCTTTCTTTATTTATTTATCCTTTCAACATATATATATATATATATATATATATATATATATATATATATATATATATATATATATATATATATATATATATATATATATAACAAATCAATGCAATTCAATTTTGTCTCTTGTATTCAAAGTGATCAAATTCGATTTGCTATGATGATACAAAGCGGTACTCAGTTTTTTCGTAAAAGTGAATAATCCTTTTCTTTTTGACGGGTACTCAACGAAGTATTTATTTGTCTCATACCCCACCTGTATGGACTGGGCACAAGGCTCCGTTTCAATGTGGGCCCACCCACAAGCCGAAGCTAATGGGTGGGAGAGAACAAAAATTGCGTCGATCCCATCGGCATTCCCCCTCAAGGGGGGCGCCTCAGGCGCTGGGCAATAAACCCAGCCCTGTCCCCAAAGGGGGCAGGTATTGCCTGGAGGGATGGCCCTCTGGGATCGACGCTATTATTATAACCTAACCGGTCCAGCGGCCGAAGCTCGCCGGACCCCCAGTCGAAACCGGGTAAGGTAAGGTACTCAACGAAGTATCGGAATTCTTTTTGCTTGTGAGATATTTTCCTATACATGTGATTTGCTCCTCTATGGTTGTAGATATGAAAACATCCAATTAAAAAATCTTCTTTAAAAAGAGACTTCTCATAAAGTGTTATCTTGCTTCATTTTGTCAATATTCCTGTTGAGTCGATATAATTACTTCGAGATTGATACCCTCGCTCATGAAAAAACTGCGAATCAACTTAGTCTATGTTCATATCAACAATGCTCAAGGTATTAGGTGAATCACTACCTGGTTTCTTAATTTGCGAACCGGTTGATAAGTCTAACGTCACCCTCAGCATTCCTTTCATATCTACACCATACTTACCGAGGTTAATGGGGATCAGATTCAAAACGGAATAGCAATACTGGGTTCGAATCCCGACATAGCCTGTTTTTTGTTTTTTTTGTTTTTTTTTTTTGTTTCCCAGCTTAACCCTTTTCGGCTCAGTCGGTATAGCGTTCAGCTAGGAATCACAAGGTTCCTGGTTCGATACCGGCCCTCGCCAAATCAGCGAAAATCAGAATACTGCCAGTGGTTCGTCAATAGGTTGGTCACATGGTTATCGGCGAGGCTATAAGTAGAAGCGGACATCTGGCACACACCTTATATCAGAAAACTCCAACACTGATACCGACATTAGGTCGCCCCGATGACTTTAATTACTTAGTGCCGGTTTAAGGCACTTGACTAGGAATCGATGCTGGTCCTCAATGAATGAGTAACAGAGGGACCTGTGCGGTAAAGTGAGGACCTGATGGTAGTTTTTTTTATCTCAGACGCCAAAAATAATCTCCTTGGTCCCGCGCAAGTGAAAAGGGGATAGACCTCCTCGCTGTTTGGCTGCTACCGGCTTTAAGCCACCTCGACGTCACCCAATTAAGTACTGAACAAGCTCACCGTTGCTTAACTTCGGTTATAGACGAGTTAGGAACTACAAGGCTCCGTGTTCGATACCGACCCTCGCCAAATCAACGCAGGATTAACACAGCTTGGATAATGTTTTATGTGCGATAAAGTAGTGAGCTGACGGTAGGTGTGTCGCTTCACTTCAGACGTAAAAAATCTCTCTGGTCTAGCGCTAGCAAAAAGGGAATGGACTGCCTTGCTGTGCGGCTGACTCCGACAATAGGCTACTCTATCGAATTTACTTACATTAAAAATACTAGCAAATATCTGCACCCTCCGGGCCCAAGTATTTAAGTGTTAATGTAATAAAATATTATATTTAATTAGAAAGGCTAATGAACTTATGAACTTAAATAAGAATGCAGATAAAAAGATTTGAAACAGAGTGGAGTATTATCGAAAAATAGAACAACTGAAACTTACTCTTCCATCACCACCGCCTTTCGTTGCAAAATGTTCCTAATTTAACAATTTTTGATAAATAGGAAGTAAAGAATATAATTACAGTTATTTTTTCTTGTTAATGGATTTCTTTTAAAATTTATCCCTGAGATTTTTGCTTATATTCATTAAGATAAAATCAAACAATTAGAAATCAGTAATACTAAGCACATATTTAGTAAAATCAATTTTTTAATATCAATATGCAAATTAGCCTTCCCGTTCACACTGTAAACCGCTATTAATAATGTAAAACAATTTTATTAATAATTGAGGTTTAAATAAAATCATGGGGGATGTGGCTTAAATAACTAAGGGAATTGTGACTTGAGTAGTAATAGTTTCGGTTACAGTCAGAAAAACACACAATCTCCATTATAATAAGATTTAGAACAATATAAATACATTTTGATCTGATTCTATAGCTGAGTATAGAGATACCACGGTAGTTATTACAATCACTCCTGTCTCCTTTATTCTTATACAGAGTTACGATGGTGGCATTCCTAATGTCTTGTGGGATAACCCCTTCACTCCAGCATAGGCAGAGGGGCTTGTGGAGTTTGTCTAGGCGAACAGGCTTCCCACACTTTAGAATTTCAGCTGTGATTCCGTCGCTGCCAGGTGATTTGCCTCAGGTTAGTCTATCAAGTGCAATGCAAAGTTCTTCAGTTGTAGGTTCCGTTTCTAGCTCTTCCGCTACTGGTTGTCGCTTTATACAACTGAGGGCTGCATCAGAAACGGTGGTGTCGCTGGCGTAGAGTTCTGAGTAATGTTCTACCCAGCTATCAAGTTGTTTACATCGATCTTTTATGATTTCTCCTGAGGCTGATTTCAGAGGAGCGATTTTGCGATGTGATGGTCCAAGCGCCCTTTTTATGCCGTTGTATATGCCTTTGATATTACCGGACTCGGCAGAAGATTGAATTATATTGAATGATGATTAAATTATATGATTCTATAGCAGTCGATTGGTATATTGATTGATTTTAACGGCATGGCAACCTGTCTAAGTTTATGTTGTACCAACTGGTGAGGTTAGTCATTTAATAAGCTTTGCATAAATGGCTTGCATGTATGAGTCAACAATAAGACTCAAACTCACTAATTATACCCGCAAATTCGGAATTATGAGGAATCCAGCGAGGATTGAACTCGTTATACCGTAGTGATGGTTCTGCGGACCTAGCTTGCTAACCATTATACCACGTTGGGATGCTCTGCCTAGGAGTTAAAGCATCATACTCACGTGAAAGCAACCAAGGCACTCCATCGTGCGTGCATGTGTGTAAAGAAGAAGAAATGGAAATGAATCCGACATGAACTATAGATACATATGTGATATTTATTGAATAATCGAAACATTTTAAGCATCGGCCATAAATGTTCAATTACTAATAAACCATGCTCGCATTTATCCATTACTTTTTCACACACACACACACACACACACACACACACATATATATATATATATATATATATATAATATAATATATATTTGTATCTGAATCCGTGTTTGGAAGGACATATACCAGGTTTGGGCATTGTGTGAAGCATTAAAGTGCTATATTATGATAACTAGCAAATATATGCACCCTCCGGGTGCAAGTATTTAAGTTTTAATATAATAAAATATCATATTAAATTAGAAAGGCTAATGAAACTGAATAAGAATGTAGATAAAAAGATTTGGAACAGAGGGGGTATGATTGAAATATAGAACAACTTTGAAACTAACTCTTCCATCATTTTCCGTTACTCCCGTCATTGGTAATTTTGCCTAATTTAACTGTTTAGTTAAAATAGGAAGTAAAGAATAATATTAGTTATTTCTTCTTGTTAAGGGATTCTTTTAAGATTTATTGAAGAGATTTTTGCTCATATTCATTAAGATAAAACCAAACAATTAGAAATCAATAATACTAAGCATTTATTTATTAAAATCAATTTTTTAAGATCAATATGTAAATTAGCCTTCCCATTCATACTGTAAACTGCTATTTTTGTTGTATATATAAATACAATTGCATGTTATTAGTATGTAGATATGGTCAACAGTATAAGTAATGTAAAACAATTTTATTAATAATTGAGGTATAAATAAAAAATAAAATAATGGTAAATGTGATGTAAATAACTAAGGGAATTGTGACTTGTATAGTAATATAGTTTCGGTTACAGACAGAAAAACCCACAATCTCCATTATAATAAGATGTAGTTACTATAATATACATCTAGGAGTAAATATCAGAAAACTCGGTAGTTTTTTTTAGTTTCTTTTATTTAGACGTAGTTTTCTTATATTACTCCTAGATTAACATATTATGGTAACAACATTATCATAATATAGCACTTTAATGTTTCACACAAATCCCCAAACCTGGTATATGTACTTCCAAAAAATATATCTCAAATAGATATACTCACTAGAAGCATACAGAGACACAAAATCAACATATATATATATATATATATATATATATATATATAAGCAAACGCAAATATATAAAGGCAACGGTCTCATAGAAAAGGGGTGGAGCACGCTCTAGCGGCCTTTACATATATACAGATGTGTGTATTTATCAGTTAAAAATCACCCTGTCAGTTTGTACGTGACGATGGCCGAGTGGTTAAGGAGCCTGACTGATGATGAATCGATCGGGTTTGCATCCCGGCCGGAGGTAGCCTGCAAAAATCTAGCCCCGCTGATGAGAGGTGATACGCGGAAACACTGTGGATGACCATATATATATATATATATATATATATATATATATATGTGTGTGTGTGTGTGTGTGTGTGTGTGTAAAGTATTTTAGTATATTCTTTTAAAACTATTGCAATTCAAAAATAAGTGTGCGAGGTTTTATTATTTTCAAAGAATCTTAATTTTCAGAGACGTTTTCAATATTAACTCAGTGTTGTGTATATATATTTCTGGACTTTATAAACACGGCGTCATGTGGGCAGTTGGCATTGCAATAGACTTTAAAAAATTAGAAAATAGATAAATAAATAAAATATTATAAAATGCTTTAACTTTGTCTAGCAATAATTCAAGCACACACACACACACACACACACACACATATAATATATATATATATATATATATATACATATATATATAATGAAATGGAAGAGAATCCGATGGTATGTTGAAAAGAGAAATAAAGGAAAGGAAGTATAGAATGGATAAAATAGGATACTTTAATTAATTTTACTTACACGTGTTTCGGTCAGGAGTTTAATGTACACATGGATAAACTCCTGACCGAAACACGTGTAAGTAAAATTAATTCAAATATCCTATTTTATCCATTCTATACTTTCTTTCCTTTATTTCTCTTTTCAACATATATATATATATATATGTGTGTGTGTTGTGTATGTGTGTGTGTGTGTGTGTGTGTGTGTGCATATATATATATATATATATATATATATATATATATAATATATATATATAATGCTGATTAAGATCTGTCAATCATCATTTTATATGCTATTTATTAGTACTTTCCCTCAAGTTAACTAGTGTCGTCTTTCAAAAAAATTTTTTTCTGATAAGTGCTGTTCCACGCGACAGAAAAAGTGACAAGTAAGCGGCCATGAAACACTAACGATAATTAAGATGGATGATAATGCTGAGAAAAAAATGATAGTTATCAGTCCCGGAACATATTCTTGTTTCAGACACTCTTCCCCGCTGCCGTTAGTCCTGTCGGTGGTGTTTTAGAATACACCGACTAAACCTCTGCAGATCCCCCTAATGGGCTCACGGGTTAGCCGTGTGTAGCGAGCTGTGACGCTTAGAATAGAATCCTGGTAGCTGAGCAGTGAATGCCATGTAACACTCCACACTGACCCATGCTCAGAATAGACGGCCAGTCGGAGAGGCCCCCTCCGATCAATTGGCAGATCCAGTCAAGCCCTAATACGTATATATATATATATTACCAACCCCTCCGCACGAGCAGGATGCGACACAAGGTCAATTTCTTAAGCGGAGTTCAGCAGGCTTGAATTCAGAGTTTTCCTTTTCCTAGACCGGTTGCCTAACCAAGGTTAAAGAGACCAGTCTGCCCTACTATTTATCGATAGCTGGAGGGATTCATACCTTTCCCAATGATATTAGCGCTAAATGAAATGCAATTACCACATCCAGGATTTGAACTCGGGGCGACGAGTCCATTTCCCGTGACTTTAACCATTACACCACGCGCTTCCTACGTACGTATATAATTGTCACAACTCTTACCATTCGTTGCTTCGAGATTAAGCTAATTTAAATTTTAGTGCCAAGACAACCATATTTTCTTCTTCTTCTTCTTTTTTCCCTTATCTTGCACGCCAGACAAGTTCGTGCCCACTTTGCCCCACGAGGTAAGCCTCCTCTCACGTTGCACTATTTAACCCATGGACAGGGGTGAGCGGCTCATAGTTTTCAGGGTTATTAGTACGGAGTTCAAATTCTCTTACTAAAATATTGCAGTCTAGTACGTCATCTACTATACCACAGAGACTTCCTACGACATATCAACTTTCGTGGTTTATTCAATGCCAAAGCCATCCTTGTAGAAGAACAGTAGTGGTACTATTTAAACAACTACACCACCGGATTTATGATGATCCAAATCAGTTGAAGTAGTTTTAAAAGTACTTGGATTTAAGATGAGGAATGATACCATTGAAAAAGTGTTGGTATTGCTAAAACTCCAGTTGCAAATCTTTACAAAAATATACACAAAGAAATAATCATTTGATATAAATATTATTTGTATGCAATATTTAGAATCATATACAGAGCGTTCGGCTAGAAACCACAAGGTTCCTAGTTCGATACCGGTCCTCGCCAACTCAGCGTATGAGTAGCACAGGGAACTGTGCGGTAAAGTAAGGAGCTGATGGTAGGTGTGGCGCTCCACCTCAGACGCTAAAATTATCTCCTTGGTCTAGCGCAAGTGAAAAGGGATAGACTCTCTCGCTGATTGGCTGATACCGACTTTAGGCCGCCCCGACGACTTTACTTACTTACTTACAATTGTTTTATGGTTCTAAAAAAATGTCAATATGAATGACAAAAAAACTCACATTCATTAACTTTGTGGATAATAATAATGATAATAATAATGATAATGTTAATAATAATAGTAAGAGTAAGCGTAATATTAAGAGTAAGGATAATAATGGTAAGTGTAAAAAAATAATGGTAAGAGTAATAATAATGATAATAATAACAATAATAGTAAGAATAGTAAGAATAATAAGAATAGTATAATAATAAAAAGAAGAATAATAGTAAGAGTAATAATAATAGTAATGCCATAAGGACAAACTATATCAAAGCGAAAATTGATAAGACCCAACAAAATAGTAAATGTAGACCTTGTGGTAATAGAGATGAGACTGTAAACCATATACTCTGCGAATGTAACAAACTAGCACAACGAGAATATAAAACTAGACACGACTGGGTTGGGAAGGTGATCCACTGGGAATTATGCAAAAGAATTAATTTTGACCATACAACAAAATGGTATATGCATAAACCAGAATCTGTTCTTGAGAACAAAACACATGAAATTTTCTGAGACTTTGAAATAAAAACGGATCACCTTATCCCAGCAAAAAGACCAGACATAGTGTTGATAAACAAAAAAGAAAGAACTTGTCAACTGGTGGATTTTGCAGTTCCAGCAGATCACAGGGTAAAGATAAAGGAAAATGAAAAAATGGACAAATATCTGGGCCTTGCCAGAGAACTGAAAAAGTTATGGAATATGAAAGTGAAAGTTATACCAATTGTAGTTGGTGCACTTGGAACGTTCCCAAAATGTTTGGAAAAGGGTTTGGGAAGTTTGGAAATCAGAGGAAGAATTGAAAACATTCAGAACACTGCACTGCTGCAATCTGCCAGAATACTCAGAAGAGTCCTGGGGACCTGAGGAGACTTGCTGTCACTCAGACTCCAGTGAAAGACCATCAGCTAACACTGATGTGAAAACTCAATAAGAGTAGTAATAATGTTAATAATAATAACAATAATAATAATATAATAATAATTAGTAATAACGATAATAAGAGTAGTAGTCTTAGTTATAAAGTTAATGTCGTCGGGGTGGCCTAAATTCAGTATCAGCCAGACAGCGAGGGAGTCTATCCCCTTTTTAGGAGATTGTTTTTTAGCGTCTAAGGTGAGCAGTCGTGGGAAGTCTCTGCGGTATAGTAGATGACGTACTGGATGGGAGCAATGACTGATGTAACATAATTGGGAGAGAAAGAGAATGGAAAAAGCCAGGAATGCAACAGTTATGTGTAAGTAACATGGAAAGTTTTGGATAAGCCAATACGTCACGTGGTGAAGTGTGGAAGAGTGGTAGTTATTGAAGTCAGTCAGTCAACAATTGGTTTGAACAATGTGACTGGCCAAGCACAACTGAACCAGTGTCAAGACAACTGGTACTTATGGAAATTCAGAACAGTCCACTCATGCATTTGGGTGATTCCATTCCCTGAGTCCTTATTGGCTGCTTGGTTTGTATGATCCTCTGAGGCTCCATAAATCCTGCAACTTTGCAGTGGTCTTTACAGCATACCAGAATCGTATTGGGTTACGACTGCTTGCTGTCTTGTCTTGCCAATTCGACGGTAATTGGACTTAGTAGGATTATTCTACAGTAGTGAGAGCAGATAATGTAAGGTCAGTTTGGAATAAAGCGGTGGCTGGGTCACCTAGGGCATTTTGACTTGGGGATAAAAATGAAAATATATCGTGTGAATTCTCCGTGGCAGAACTCCATTTAAAACAAAATAAACAAATAAAAAGAATACAAAAAATAATACGATGCTAACCATTTTTTAAAATTTCACGATGTAGAGGGAAATGATTTTTTGCTTACATCGTAAATCGGCTGGTTACGTAGAAGCAAGCCACCCCGAGATTTAAAAAATGAATAAATAAATAAATAAAAAATAAAAAGATAAGATGGTTATTTTATAGGAGTATACTTATTTTTATTTCTGGTCGTCGTTAAAGTTCGGATCCATTTGTGTTCCAGCTAAATAGAAAAAGAAAAAGAAAAAGAAAAGTAGAATTAAGATGAAGGATGTTACTAGGAAAAATTAGTAGTAGTACTAATTGCCGAGGTTCGTCTAATTTTTTAAAATATACTATTAACACTACTAGTGAGTAAAATAAAAAAATGAATACCAATTTACTTTCACGACACGGGGCATCTGATTTTTAACTTATTCGGTAAATCGTTTGGTACGTAGAATCAGGCTTCTCTGAAATTTAAAAAAATATTTCAATAAAAAAAAATAAGATTAAAAGTAGGTTATAAGTTTAAGCCTCATCGAAGCATACTGTTTATTCGTATTACAGAATTGATTCTCTCTCTCTCTCTCTCTCTCTCTCTCTCTCTCTCTCTCTCTCTCTCTCTCTCTCTCTTTTCTCTCTCTCTCTTTTCTCTCTCTTCTCTCTCTCACTCACTGTCTCTCTCTTTCTCACTCACTCACTTCTCTCTCTCTCTCTCAGTCACTCACTCACTCTCTCTGTCTCTGTCTCTGTCTCTTTATCTCTCTCTATCTCTCTCTCTCTCTCTCTCTCTCTCTCTCTCTCTCTCTCTCTCTCTCTCTCTCATCTTCTCTCACTCACTCTAGCTCTCTCTCTCTCTGGTCGCTAAATTGGTGACCCGAGTATATTGCAATAAAAAAGCAAATAGAATTCGGATGATGGAAATTACTAGTCAAAATTATTATGTACTAGACGCGGCTACCCAGCATCGACTGGGTAGAGGGATGGTGTCAAAACATACCTGGTTATTGATTTGTTTACTTTTGAGATTTACAAATGCTGAATATTTTTCAAGTAGAATTTCAATGCTATTTCTATATATACATTGTTTTTTTTAAATATCTTTGAATATAAATCAAATCTTCATATCTTTTGCCCCAAAAGTAAGAACCGGTGATATTTAATTTGCATATATATTTACTTTGTCGTTAATTGTTTTGTTTTCGTAGTTTCATCCGGACATATAGCAATAGCATAATCTTTACTGATCACTGCCGTCCCTCACAATCCTATAAACCCACCACCAGAACATTTCCTCTCATGAGCCCTCAAAGGACCCATCAAACCCGCAGCAGATCCGCAAAATTTGATGCAAATATGACATAGGAAGGACATCCTCCCCGTTGTATCAGATGGATCAGATGATAACATTTGATACTTATCCATGACCATGTGTCTCTTAAGACCAGAAGCTGACTTACAGACTTTGTTACAGATTGCACAAGACACATTGTTTGTTCCGGACATACATACATACATACACACCAACTGCCTTTTATATATGTATAGAAGATAGATAGATTATTTAGAGTTATCGGACTATTTTCCTCATCTTTAGTATTAGCCAGCTAATCTCGAAGATCAATTACTACTGAATAGCGCATTCGACAAAACTAGGCACGACTGGGTTGGGAAGGTGATCCACTGGGAATTATGCAAAAAATTAAATTTTGACCATAAAACAAAATCGTATATGAATAAACCAGAATCTGTTCTTGAGAACGAAACGCAGAACATTCTCTGGGACTTTGAGATAAAAACGGATCACCATATCCCAACAAGAAGACCAGACCTAGTGTTGATTAACAAAAAAGAAAGAACTTATCAAATGGTAGATTTTTGCAGTTTCAGAAGATCACCGGATGAAGCTGAAGTAAAACGAAAAAATTGACAAATACCTGGACTTTGCCAGAGAACTGAAAAAGTTATGGAATATGAAAGTGAAAGTGATACCAATTGTAGTTGGTGCACTTGGAACGGTCCCAAAAAGATTGGAAAAAAGTTTGGAAAATCTGGAAATCAGAGGAAGAATTGAGACCATCCAGAATACTGCACTGCTGCAATCTGCCAGAATACTCAGAAGAGTCCTGGAGACCTGAGGAGACTTGCTGTCACTCAGACTCCTGTGAAAGGCCATCAGCTAACGCCGATGTGAAAAACTCGTCATAATAATAATAATAATAAATGTATACCTACTTTTGTAACCCCAGTATAAATTCTAGTCATTTTATATCGAAGTATGTTTTTTTCATCCTAAAGGAAAAAAGAAATGAAATTCAAAGAATTTGAGAGTGAGACGTCTCGTCCAATAAAGAAAATTACACAAGCCCGATTTTCCATTTCACTTCTTCCGATCTATCAATTTCAATATTTATTCAAGATGAAAAAATTTTCTTTCTTTTTTTTCAAATTCTTTTTTCCTAATTTTTCTAAGCTTTTATTGTGTAAGAACAGATTAATAATCCGCTTCGACGAGTCTCCGATTTTAATTTCACTTTACGGAGACGATTTAACGACTGGCACTTATTCGATCCAATTGAATGGTGGAGGCCGAGATAATCGATTTTCAGAAGACTCCAATGATCTTCAATAGAAAAATATGTGGATGTCGTCCAGTAAAATTCTGATTACTTGCTATAAAATATCTAAAGTATTTTACCATAACTAGCAAAAGAAAAGAAAAAAAATGGCCCTCCGGGCGGCGTAAAAATTCATTTTTAAAAGATTTTGCCAGATGGGGTGAGAGTGTAAGGTCAGAAAGTTTGTATCGTAAGTAAAACCATCAAATTCATTAAAAGAGTAAAAAATAAAACAATTTGAAATGGAAACTTAGTTCTGTTTTCCTCAAATAAAATGTTGCGTACAGCAATTAAATATTGATTAAATAATTATTTTGAATATTTTGCGCATAGATTTTATACAGAATTGTACTTATTTATTAATTTGTAACTTTTTTAGTTAACCAGTTCATGCTGAAAAAAAGACAATTTCTTGTTTGTAAATAATTGGCCCGTAAAACTCTAAACGCTAGATAACTTTGAATATATATTCAGATAAAACAAACTATATATAAATATATAATACCGGGTCTGTATTTATTAAAACTTCGTTTAAAAAACAGTAAGGACTGTCAAAGTCCGGTATACTCAAATTTTGAGTGTATATAATAGAAAGTTCTTCTTTATTCTATGTATTGACGATTTTAGGTAATGTGATGTAAGCAGTGACGTAGTTCCGGTAACATAAATATAAAGACCTATTCTCTATTATTAGTAGATAACAAATAAATATCTGCATATAATTCGTATATTATCCGATATGATATGATATTTTTAACTTTAACATATAGCCCATAATTCTATAGCCACCTGTTGGTCGTGAGTGGTGACTCGTGATACTTAAGGATGGAACCAGAGTGGCTGAGTAGTCCGACATGCAACACTTCATTTCGGTCCCTACTTAGGCTAAACGGGAGATTGGAGAGCCCCTCTGATCAATCAGCTGGTCACGTCAAGCCATAACACCTATATGATTCTCCCAACCCTACTGCCCTTATCGCAAACCCAAATACGTTTTATCATATATACATATTTACCAACCCCTCCGAACGAGTAGGATGTGACACAAAGTTAATTTCTTAAGCGGAGTTTAACAGGTTTGAATTCAGAGATTTCCTTCTCCTAGACCGGTTGCCTAACCAAGGTTAAAGAGCCCAGTCTGCCCTACTATTTACCCATAGCTAGAGGGAGAGTAGAATTCACACCTTTCCCAAGGGTATTAGCGCTAAGTGAAATGCAATTACAACGTCCAGGATTTGAACTCGGGGCGACGAGTCCATTTCCTATGACTTTAACCATTACACCATGCGCCCCCTACGTTTTATCATATATGTGTGCTGGAAGACAGTGGCTGAGAGTCTTATTCTCCTTGATATGACGGTAAACTCTGTCTGATGGTGAGGTTCCAGTTCTGGATCTCTGAGAAATGTTGAGCCCACTTCATCACCATTATTCCCGGGTCCACTCTGATCCGGAGTGGTAGTACCTGTTAGGGTCCCACCTATAGGTTAAATAGAAACAAATGTGTTTTAAAAAATTGAGTATCTATCAAGAATAAAACTAAAAGATCTTTGGCATACAAGGTATGTCAGAAAAGTTCCAGTATGACAGAAAACTTCGATGTGAGGGGCATCGTCCACTGCGGGTTCTTGTCACAGGGTCAGACGATCAACAAACAGGTCTACAAAGAGATACTGCGGCGTTTGCTTCGTTCAGCGCGCGAGGGCGGGGGCGAAAGATGTGGCAGGACAATTCGTGGGTACTTCACCATGAAAACGCACCTACCCACACTGTCATCAGTATGCGAGAATTCCTGACCCAGAAGAACATCACTTTTCTGAAGCAACCTTCCCACTCGCCCAACCTGGTGATTTTTCCATCTTTCCCAAGCTCAAGGCGGTCATCGAGGGAACCCGTTTTGAGGATGTGCACGACATCAAAAAGGCCGTGACGACAGCGCTACGGAGAATTCCGGAAGAATCCTTCCAGGAGTGTACACAAGCATGGCAAAGAAGGATGGGAAAGTGCATTAGACTCCAGGTGGATTATTTGGGATAACTTGTAATTCGTAATTTGGATATGAAATACGATTTTTGTGACACCAGTATTGGAACTTTTCTGATATACCACTTAAAATGACCCAATGCCTTGACATGCTGTCAAACTAATCTATCTACCAACCAACCAACCAACCAACCAACCATAATTCTATTCGCGTTAATCGAATATCGATATCTTATATTCTTAACAAGCGCAAGTGAAATTTAGTTATTTTTACCACTCTTCACATAATGAAAAAAAAAAGACCAGGATAGAATTTATGTGGACTTACATTTCATGGTACAATATTAGCGGGGGTTGTCCCTGTGGAGTGTTCGGTAACGTGTATTCTGTTTTACAAGTGTTCACATATTGAAAAGGACAGAAGGGATAGAATTTACGAGAGCGTACATTTCATGGTATAGTCTTAGCGGTAGGAGTCCCTGTGGCATATTGGGTTGTGTATTTCGTTCACAAGCTCAAGTGAAATTTCATTATTTTTACCAGTTTTCACATAAGGAAAAAAGACAGAACGGGTAGAATTTACGCGGACGTACATTTCATGCTACCATATTGCATATAGTTCGTAAACCATCGAATATTACATGGTATGTTTATCTTAATATATATATATATATATATATATATATATATATATATATTCCTGATAATTAGGACCTTTCCATAAACTAAGACACCTCCCCACAAAAAATTGAGTGATATAAATCATTGTTTCTTGGGAATTTTTTCAGTAATATCCATGATTTTGCTTGAAGATGCCGAAGCATTGCGGTTGAAATTAACTTTTTCAATGAAGCAAATTAACAGCTGTACGGTCACCTGCCCCCCATCTCACAAACTATCTGAGTGAGACGGACAAGACATGCAGGACACTGCTGGAGAAACAAGGATGAACTCATAAGCGACGTTTTCCTGTGGAAGCCAACACATGGACATGCAAGTGTGGGGCGCCCAGCAAGGACCTACATTGACCAGCTATGTGAGGATGCTGGTTGCTCCACAGAGGAGCTCCTAGGTGCAATGAATGATAGGGAAGGTTGGCGAAAGATTGTCATGGATACCCGTGCTGTATGCGCGACATGATGATGATGATGATGATATATAAATATAAATATAAATATATATATATATATATATATATATATATATATATATGTGTGTGTGTGTGTGTGTGTGTGTGTGTGTGTGTGTTCCTGTTGGTATTAGTCGATTATCGATATATTATATTCTCTCCATCCACAAGGGAAACTGGATTTTATTAAGTTTGCACGTAATGAAAAAAAAAAGATGAAGAATAGAAATTATGCGGACGTACATTTCAATGTGTAGAAAATTAGCAGTGGCGTCCCTGTGCCGTATTGAGTAACGTACTTCATTTTGTTTTATATTTTTCGTATATTTTTTTTTTTTTTTTGTTTGCTGATTTTTATTGATTGAAATCTTTTTTAAACTTAAAAAAAACCTGATTCTACGTACCAGGGGATTTACTGAGTAAGCTAAAAGTCACTTGCCCCGTGTCGTAAATATAAATTGGCATTCTGTTTTATTTTTTTGTTTTTTACTCACTAGTAGTGTTAATAGTGTTGAGAAATTTGGATATATATATTTATTATATAATAAATTATATAAATACGGCACATAAAAAACTAAGCGCAGCTTAGGTTTGGCACAAGGCCGCAAGTATGGGGCATCCAGTGAGGATCGAACTCACTATTCAGTAGCAATGAATCTACGAGTCTAGCTTTCTAACCATTACACCACAATGGGATGCCCGAGAAAATTCGATATAGTTATTTACTAAGCTTTGCTTAGATATAGCACAAGGCCAGAAGTGTGGGGCTCCCAATGAGAATCGAACTCACTAACAATGGTTTGCGAAGCGAACTTGCTAACCATTACACCACGATGGGACACCCGAGAAATTTCGATATAGTTATTTACTAAGCTGAGCTTAGATGCGGCACAAGGCCAGAATTATGGGGCACCCAATGAGAATCGAACTCACTAACAATGGTCTGCGAAGCAAGCTTGCTAACCATTACACCACGATGGGACACCCGAGAAATTTCGATATAGTTATTTACTAAGCTTTGCTTAGATATAGCACAAGGACAGAAGTGTGGGGCGCCCAGTGAGAAACGAAGAGAAATTTCGATATAAGGCGTGTGCTAGATGGCCACTTGTACTTATAGACTCGCCGATAACCACGTGACCAACCTATTAGCCAACCACTGACAGTACCTGCTGCTGATATTGTTATTTATGCTGGCTGTTCTGGTCATACCTACTCATAACTACTTGAATCTCCGTGGACGACGGAACATAGGATTATAACTTAGGACTTATTCACTTACCAAAGGATTCTATAACTCAGGACTTACTTATTTACTTTAAGTTCTTTACAACTGGCCAAGGATGGCGGCCAGATACTTAACAAATAGTATATTTAAAAAATAATAAGGCGGACATCTGTCAATCAGTATTATTAATAATTTTACTAGTATCATCCATCATCTTATTTTTTTTTTTTAAATTTTACAACCTATACGAATTATAACGACAGGCAGATATGAAAATAAAGAATATGCTCCGATTAGATAAATATCTTTATGTTTTTAGAAATCTTTTAAACATTTTTAAACTCCAGGCAAGTCCTATTTCTAGGTAATCAGCTACTTTACCAAGTAAACTAAAAATTACTTACCCTGCATCGTGAATGTAAAAAATCAGAAAAATTGGTTGGCATCGTATTTTTTGTATGTGTACGTTTAAGTCACTAGTAGTATTGATAGATGAAATGAAAAAGAGAATCCAGAATAAACTTATAACTAAACGTTATGGCGCTAATACCATTGAGAAAGGTATGGATCCAATTCTCCCTCCATCTATGGGTAAATAGAAGGATAGACTGGGCTCTTTAACCATGGCTAGGTAACCAGTCTAGAAGATGGAAAACTCGAAATTCAAACCTGTTAAACTCCGCTTAAAAAATTAACCTTGTGTCGCATCCTTCTTGTGCGGAGGTGTTGCTAAATATAACTAAACATTATTCTGCTTCTACATCTGGTATCGTATAGCGTATATAGTGTATAATTCTTGTTTTTCGGCATATCAACCTCAGTGGGTCATTCAATGCTGGCAAAGTTTTGAAAGATTTGTAGCGATAGAATAGATTATTTTTTACACTCATTTTTTTTTTTTTTGTAAACTAATTTTCTATTTAGCTCATAGATGGGACCCTAAAAGGTACTACCACCTCGGGTCAGAGTGGACCTGAGAGTAATGGTAAAAAAATGGTACTCGACGCTACCCGGAGCTCCAAAATCGGAACTTCACCATTAGATGCAGCATAGCGCCAATACTCTTGATAAAAGAATGATTAAAACTATTCTCCCTCCAGCTATGGATTTGATAACCATCACACCATGCGCCTCAAACCTAAAAATATATAATGCTAATTCAGTTAGCAGGAAAGATCATTAAATGAAATGGTGTTTGTTTTTAGTTTTACGGCATATCAACCTCAGTGGGTCATTTAATGCCGATAAAGTTTTGAAATAAATCAATTCTTAATGGATAATACAATTTTGTTTACCAGCTCATGCTTTTCTATTTAACCCATATATGGGACCCTAACAGGTACTACCACTCCGGGTCAGAGTGGACCAGGGAGCAATGGTGATGAAGGGGTGATCCACATTCCCCAAACCTCCAAAACTGGAACCTAACCATCAGATAGGGTTTAACGTCATTCCATGACATGTAGACCCTCAGCCGCCGCATTCTAGCACCCGTATGATAAAAAGGGGTTGGGGCTTGCCATAAGGGCAATAGGGTTGGGAAAATCATATAGGTGCTAGGGCTTGACGTGACCAGCCGATTGATCGGAGGGGGCCTCTCCGACCGCCCGTCTAGCCCAAGATAGGGCCAAAGTGGAGTATTGCAAGTCATGAACTCCTCATCCATCTGGGTTCTATCCTTAAGCATCACGGGTCGCCACCCACGGCCAACAGGTGGCCCCATTGTGGGAGTCTTACCCCTCTGCAGAGGTGCAGTCGGTGAATTCTAACGCCCCAGCCGACAGGGTGGTAAATAAAATGGGGATTGTTCTTCCATTTCGAGTACATGTGGATCCTGTAAACTAAATCAGGGTTATAGGTTTTTCCCTCGCCAATGAAATCCACTTGACCGCTTCTTCACCACTCCCCTACTGTCATGTTCGCATATTGATTCAAAAAACTCGTAGGTGGTGATAAAAATATCATGAAAGCAATGATTGTCCTGCAATAACTGACCGATATTCCCAATATGTCTCATCACACAAAAATACACAAATCCAGATAAGCAAAACCCTATTATGTTTGCATAAAAAAGGATACTTCCTACCCCTCCATATGTTGTAAGTAAGTAGTAAGTCGACAGTGCGGCCTAAAGTCGGTATCAACCAATCAGCGAGGGAGTCTATCCACTTTTCAATAGCGCTAGACAAGGAGATTGTTTTTAACATCTGAGGTGGCGCGCCACACCTACCATCAGCTCTTACTTTACCGTACAGATCCCGGTGCTACTCGTACGCTGAGTTGGGGGGACCGGTATCGAACTAGGAACCTTGTGGTTTCTAGCCGAACGCGCTACCGACTGGACTAACCTCGTTGAACAAAATAAAGAAAATATGTTAGGAGTAAGGATATTGTATTTTGTTTTAAAATCAACTCAGTTTTAATTATATACAAAACAAAACGTGACCCTATGTGTAACCCATTGAGCTCTCAGAAAATTTGCAAAGTGAATTAAATTTTTAAAAAACATACGACCGGAGAGATTAAAAACATACAGTCGGGGAGTTTAAAAAACATACGGACGGAGAGTTTAAAAAAAAAGACATACAACGGGAGAGTTGAAAAAATACATACGGCCGGAGAGTTGAAAAAATTACATTAAAATCGTTTTGTAAGATTTCTAATTAAGAAACATTTGATCTAATTTAAATTGAAATGGATCTGGAGGGAGAATAGTGAGATGCATACCTCTCCCAAGTATATTTGCTCTATGTGAAATGCAAACAGTCTCGTCTTGGATTTGAACTCGGTGACCGAGTTCATTTGCTAAGATAATAACCATTACCCCACCCGCTCTAATCTTAGAATATATATAAAGCTAATTCGGTTAGCAGGAAAAATGATTAAATCAAATGGGGATTGTGCTTCCATTTCGATATGTGTGAATCCAGTGTTCTAGGGTTTTCCCCTTTCCAAGAAAATCCACTTGACCGTTTCACAATCACTCCCCCACTTAGATGTAGTCATTTCTCGGACATTGGTTCAAAAAAACCTCGAGGTGGTGATTAAAATAAACATTGAAAGCAATGATTGTCGCACAATAACCGACAGATATTTCCGATAACTCATCACAAAAAATACGCAAGTCCAAAGAAGCAAAAACTTATTATGTTTAAATAAAATGTTATTTCGCATTCCATATATCGTAAATCGTACATTGTACACAATAAGGAAAATATGTTAGAAATAAGGATACTGTATTTTTTTGTTTTAAAATCAACTCAATTTTAATTATGTATGTATATGATATTTTGATTTTAGTAGTAATCTAATGATAATTTTATAATCTATAAATTATATTGAGAATTTTAATGATATTTTAAACGCCGCGAGCAAAATTCTACACATCCAGTCTAGGAGAATGAGAATTCTGGATTCAATCCTATTAGATACATATATTGATTCATTTTAGTCACATTTTTCCGTTTTTTGTTTTCCCCTCCCAAGCCGACACATCGAATAACCATCAGTGACATAGAAGTGATCGATGACAACGCTACACAGGGTCTTTCGTGTCACAACTGTATTTGCCAATATTTATGAATCCTAGGTAAGGTTTCTTCATATTCGTCGAACTTTATTCAAATCTCGTGGAAACATCTTCCTCCCAAGAACAGCTAAAAATTGAACAAAAACTCTAATTATTTTCCAACAAGATAGTTCTTTAAAATATAAAGTATATTCAGCTACACTTTCGAAATTGTAGAATACCTCAGCGTGTCAATCTCTTAAGCGGAGTTTAACAGGTTTCAGATCAATTTTACTTCTCTTATATAGGTTGCCTAAACAAGTTTCAACAACTTAGACTGCCCAGCTACTTACCTGTAGCTGGAGGGAAAATAGTTAGATTCAAACCTCTTCAAAGGTTATTTTCCGTACGCGAAATACAAACAGGCTCATCTTGAATGACTCGGTCACCGAGTCCATTTGCTACGATAATAACCATTACACCATGTGCCTCTATTCTTAAAATATCTTATTATAATGGAGATTGTGTGTTTTTCTGTCTGTAACCGAAACTATATTACTACTCAAGTCACAATTCCCTTAGTTATTGACATCACATTCTCCCTGATTGCATTTTTATTTTAACCTCAATTATTAATAAAATTGTTTTACATTATTCATACTGTTAACCTTATCTACATACTATCAACATGCAATTATATTTATATATACAACAAAATAGCAGTTTACAGTGTGAACGGGAATTCTATTTTGCATATTGATATTAGAAATGTGATTTTAATAAATATGTGCTTAGTATAATTGATTTGTAACTGTTTGGTTTTATTTTAATGAATATAAGCAAAGATCTCTTCAATGAATCTTAAATGAAATCCATTAACAAGAAAAAATAACTGTCATTTTATTATTTACTTCCTCTTTTAACTAAATACTTAAATTAGAAAAAATAACAATGAAAGACGAGAGTGATGGAAGAGTAAGTTTCAGTTGTTCTATTTTTCGATTATACCCCCCTCTGTTATAAATCTTTTCTCCATTCTTATTTAGTTTGATTAGCCTTTCTAATTTAATACAATATTTTATTACATTAAAACTTAAATACTTGCACCCAGAGGGTGCATATATTTGCTAGTATATATAAAGCTAATTCGGTTAACAGGAAAAATGATTAAATCAAACGGGGATTGTGCTTCCGTTTCGATATGTGTGTATCCAGGGTTTTAGGTTTTCCTCTTTCCTACAAAATCCACTTGACCGTTTTCTAAGCACTCCCCCACTTTGATGAAGTCACTTTTGGACATTGGTTTAAGAAAACTCTAGGTGGTGATAAAAATAGACAGAGAAAGCAATGACTGTCCCGCATTAACTGACCGATATTCCCGATATGTCATCACAAAAAATACGCAAGCCCCAAAAAGCAAAACACTATTACTATGTTTGAACTAAACCAGTTAAGGAAAATGATACTTCCTACACCTCCATATGTTGTACATTGTACATTGTACAAAATATGGAAAATATGTTATTTGTAAGATACTGTATTTTTGTTTCAAAATCAACAAAATTTGATTATATATATATATATATATATATATATTATATATATATATATATATACCAAACTTGTTGTAAATCCTCGCGTTGAGAAAAAACCCAGCAAAATAGTTTGATTGTAAAATATACTATCAAACATTACCCGGGGAGAAAAAATTTTTGGAAAAAGAAAAGACCAAGATAATTGTACCAACCAAAAATATTATGGTACAATATTTGCCAAAAGAAAAACAATTTATATATATATATATATATATATATATTATATATATATATATATTCATACAAACCGCCAGGAAACTAAAGCTAATAAGTAAAAAGTGCTCAATACCTAAGTAGAGCATATAATAAAGATAAATCTAATGAGTCAGACAAACCTACAAAAAGCTTCGCTTAATGCTCTTCGGGGCTAATATCTGACTCAGATATTAGCCCTGAAGAGCATTAAGCGAAACTTTTAGTTGGTTTGTCTGACTCATTAGATTTATCTTTATATATATATATATATATGTGTGTGTGTGTGTGTAAAATGAAAATGGAAGTGAATCCGACAGTATGTTGAAAAAAAATAAAGGAAAGAAAGTATAGAATAGATAAAATAGGACATCTTAATCAATTTTACTTACACGTGTTTCGGCCAGGAGTTTATCCATGTGTACATTGTTCAAAGTATTATTATTTTTAATGACCAAATGAAATTATTATTTCTATTATTATCATTTCTATTATTATTATTTCATTTCATTTTCACTATACAACAACATGACACAAACCAGAACCTGTCCCGAAGAACGAGACGCATAAAATACTCTGGGACTTCGAGAAACGGATGGATGTGAAAAACTCAAAAGGAATGAAAATAATAATAATTTTGATCACCTAATCCCGACCAGGAGACCAGACTTGGTATTCATCGACAAGAAGAAGAGAACCTGTCATCTCGTCGATTTTGCCATCCCGGCCCACCACCGAGTGAAAACGAAAGAAAGCGAAAAAAATAGACAATTATTTAGACCTTGCCAGAGAACTGATGAAACTGAGGAAACTGTGGAACATGAAGGTGAAGGTCGTACCAATTATAATTGTTGCCCTTGGAACGGTCCCCAAAGCTTTGGAAAAGATTTTGGGTGAATTGGACATCAGAGGAGAACATCCAAACTACAGCACTATTAGGATCGCCTAGGATACTCAGAAGCGTCCTGGAGACCCGAGGAAACTTGTTGTCACTCAGTCTCACACGACAGGTGTGAAAACTTAATAAATGAATATATTTTTGTATATATTTATTTGGCGGACCTGAACTTTCAGAATGCCCCAATCTAAAATTTTTGTTTTTAATCTTTTTTTTATTTTTTTTCAACAGATTATTATCGATGTACACCAATCTATCCGATTGTAAAAAAAAAAATTAAAAAGTTATTTATTTTTCGAGTTTTCAGGGGTGCTCAGTCCCCCGTATAAGTTTATCGTAAACCGATCCCCCATATCGGAACCGCTGAGAAAAAAACTTTTTCTTTGTTATTTCTTTTCTTTTTCTTCAATGGATTATTATCGTTTACACACCAATCAGATTGTAAAAAAAAATCTAAAAATTCTTTATTTTTCGAGTTTTCAGGGGTGCTCATTTCCCCGTATAAGTTTATAGTAAATCTCTCCCCCATATCGGAACCGCTCGATAATAAATAATTTGGGTTCTGTTTTTTCTGGGCCACCCTAACTTTGACACCTTTGCGCCAGTTTCCTTTCGAGCGGTTCCGATATGGGGGAGAGATTTACTATAAACTCATACGGGGTCTGAGCACCCCTGAAAACTCGAAAAATAAATAACTTTTTTGATTTTTTTTTTTTTTTTTCACAGTCTGATAGATTGGTGTGCAATCGATAATAATCTGTTGAAAAAAAAGAAAAACAAAAATTAAAAACAAAAAATTTAGATGGGTGGGGGTTCTGAAAGTTCAGGTCCGCCATTTATTTGTATGAAAACAAATCTGCTAACACATCGGTTTAATGCTCTTTAACTTGATTATTTAAATGGAACAGTCTTCGGGCAGTTAAAGGTTTTGAAAATGTGAAAGATATGGCCAAACCTATTATGTATTTGTGCAACTGTATACACGTCTCTACAACTTGGTAAAAAATTCTCATAAGATTTCAAATTTCCATATGATCGATATGTTTATAGACATCGATGCCTTTCTTATGCGTATATTGAAATCGCTTTCTGTAAATGAGATAATACTACCTAGGTATTTACTTGTGTGAAAATTAATTTATAATTCATTTCGCATTAGCTTGAATCCCTGAGGTAAAAGTCACTATGGTGAATCTTTAATTTTTTGCTAAAGGATTAGAACTTTAAACTTTTCTGTCCTTCATTTCCCGTAAATTAATCATGCAAAACAGTAAATCCTGATTATCTGAATTCTTATAAATGTGGTCATTTAAGTTAAATAATAGACCATTCCGTTTTTGTTATTTAGAAAGAAAGGGAAGAAAAAGGATATGCTATACAAAATTATAAGAAAGAAAGAAAGAAAGAAGGAGAGGGGGAAGGATAGAAAGAGGCTGAGTGCACAGAAGCGATAACGCTAATATGTTTCAATCGAATATAATGAAACGATGAAAAGAAAAGGAAAAGAAGAAATATGAGGGAGAGTTAAATCAAGATTATCAAAGAGAAAAGTCGTCGGGGTGGCCTAATGTCAGTATCAGCCAGACAGCGAGGGAGTCTTTTCACTAGCGCTAGACAAGGAGATTATTTTGGCGTCTGAGGTGGAGCGCCACCTCACTTTACCGCACATACCTGTGCTACTCATACGCTGAGTTGGCGAGGGCCGGTATCCAACCAGGGACCTAGTGATTCCTAGCCGAACGTCTACCGACTGATAAACCGGCCCTATACATACTGAACTATTTAGCAATAGCTCTTAAGGAAACATATCAAACGTTGTAATAATTAAATTACATACTGTGGTATATCATAGATCTGATAGGGATAATAAATATTATGAATTTGAGATTAAGAAATATGTTCAAATTGTTATAATAATTGATCAGAATTTCAGAAAGGAAAGAAGAAAAGAAAAAAAAGAATTATTAGCGAGATTTTGCAAATAAATGTTAAAGTAATATCTTTAAATGCATAAGCAACTAAAATATCGATAAATATTCTAAAGAAAAAAGAAAGAAAAACTATTATTATTATTATTACTAGTACAAAAATAAAAACTCACCCTCCGAGCGATGTAAAATAGATTTTTGAAACATATTGCCTGAGGGGTGGGAGTAAAAAATTCAATGTCAGCGAGTTTGTACCCTAAGTAAGTAAACTCATCAAATTCATTAAAGGATTAAAAAATAAAACAATTTGAAATATAAACTTTAAATATGTATTAAAATAAAACAAACTATATATAGATATATAATACCAGTTATGTATTTATTAAAACTTGTTTTAAAAAACAATGAGGACTGTCTAATGTTGCATGTTCAAAATTTGAGCGTATTTATTGAGTGTATTTAACATCTAAATTTTTGAGTGTATTTAACACTCAAAATTTGAACATGCCAAAAATCGTAGAATAAATTTTATTCTATGTTATGACGATTTTGAGTAATGTGATGTAAGCAGTGACGTAATTTTTGTTACAGACAAAAACCGGAAGCGAATCTCCATTATTATAGATTATTATTATTATTATTAATATTTTCACTTCTTTTGAGTGTTTTACATCAGAGTTAGCTGATGATATTTCACTGGAGTCTGACTGACAAATTTTCACTCCTCTTGAGTTTTTTACACCAGTATTAGCTGATGGTATTTCACTGGAGTCTGACTGTCAACAAGTCTCTTCTGAGTATTTTATCCGATTGCAGCAATGCACTGAAATTCATTTCCAGTTCCTCTAAGGTCTCCAAGATGGTTTTCACAGGAGTTGAGTCTCCTCAGGTCTCTAAGATTCTTCTGAGTATTCTAGCCGATTTTAACAATACTGTTGTCGTGATGATCTTCCTCTGATTTTCTGTTCCTCTAGTCTTTTTCTAAGCTTTTGATTACTGTTCCAAGTGCACCAACAACAGTTCTTAGTCTTCTTCTTCTTCTTCTTCTTCTTCTTTATTATTATTATTATTATTATTATTATTATTATTATTGATAATGTTGATCTTAATAAAGCCTAATGATGTTTGAGGAATTTTCACGGATTTAAAACGTAATTACGTTGTAATTACCCTTTCGCATCAAATAAAAAAACTAAAGTCCCTATTCCTCGCTCATAAAAAAGACAAAATAAAAATGTAATCCCCATAAATATTAATAAGGATCATATTTAAATGAATGCATCAAGAATTTACGCGTTTTCATTGGCACGGAAAATCAACATTGACATTTTTATTAGGTTTTCCTTCCTCACCGCTCCCCCCCCCAGCTCAATTTTCGTCTTTTAACACACCATCACACTGGACATTGTTCGTAATCGTTATCATCGCTTCATCTTCCGCATCATCGTCAACGTCATCAAAGATACTTTTGAATCCCCTTCACTTCAAGGGCTGGTTTGGCTCAGTCGATAGAGTATCTGCCTCATAAATTTCAATGGTTAATTAAATGTATAGTAATTTGGTTTTTTTGTTATTTATTTTTTTTAAGCAATACGTAATTAAAAACAACCTTAATCTCCTAAAACCGTAACCCAATTTGCAAAATGTTAATTCATAGACTGTAGTTAAACTGTCATTGGGTACCACCAAAAAACTTTCCGTTTTAATTTTCCGACCTAAATCAGAAGTCAGCTCGTGATCCTTAGATGGAATACGCTTAGATGCACCCATTGAACCATTGTACTGTTATAATCACCTAATCGAACGGTTGGTGTATTTTGGTAGCAATAGGAATAATTATTGGTTTATTACTTCGATATCTCAACATTCGTCATTATCACGTTTTCAAATACGCAGTAAATTGATCTCATGGGGTTGATCTCATTTCCGTATCTTTGGCATATGTATAACTTTTTTTGTTTTTCTATTCTTGTCCCCACGGCCCATTAATATATACGGCCCCAGCTGTCACTGTTCTGGGTTCGGTTCCGTTCTTACTAAAGTGTACAATTTATTTCCAAAGACACTTTACTGTTGGATTATTTGGGTATAAGTTGTACACAAAATCGCCACGCCCTGTCGTGTGGGGCGTTAGAATGCACCGACTGCACATCTGCAGTGGGGTCAGACTCCCCCAAATGTGGCCACCTGTTGGCCGTGTGTGGCGACTCGTGATGCTAAGAATGGAGTCTTGGTGGATGAGCAGTCCATGACCTACAACACTCCACTTAGACCTTTACTTAGGCTAGACGGGCGGTCGGAGAGGCCCCCTCAGATCAATCGGCTGGTCACGTCAAGCCCTAGCACCAATATGATTGCCCCAACTCTAATGCCGTAACCCTATTGCCCTTATGGCAAGCGCCAACCCTTTTTATCATATGGGTGCTAGAAGGCGGCGGCTGAGGGTTTACATGTCATGGGAATGACGTTAAACCCTATCTGATGGTGATGTTCCAGTTTTGGAGGTTTAGGGAATGCGGAGCACCCTTTCATCACCATTGCTCCTTGTTTCCCTCTGACCCGGAGTGGTAGTATCTGTTAGGGTCCCATCTATGGGTTAGATAGAAAAATGTATTGGTAAAAACATGTGTGTATCCATTAAGAAATAATTTATTTCAAAACTTTATCGGCATTAAATGACCCACTGAGTTTGAAAGGCCGTAAAACAAAACAAACCAAACCAAACAAAATAACCACTTCTATTTAATAGTGTTAAAAAAACCATAATTATGTATCTCTTAAAACTTGTTATAAAAACAATGAGGACTGTCTAATGTTGCATGCTCAAATTTTGAGTGTATTTATTCTATGTTACGATGATTTCGGGTATAGTGACGTAAGCAGTGACGTAGTTTTTGTTACAGACAAAAACCGGAAGCGAATCTCCATTATTAATAGATTATACTAATTATAATTTGTTGATTTACATTCATAACGTGTATGGCAATTTACGCCTTTTTCTATTCCAGTTTTTAATGTAGTTTTCGGGGTCCAGTGTCTTCGGCTCTGGATCTTACAAGCTAATATCGTTGACCCCAGGGGGCCATCCCCCAGGCAACACCTGTCCCCTCGATTTAAAGGGGCAGGGCTAAGTTTATTGCCCAGTGCCTGAAGCGCCTCCGTTGAGGGGGAATACTGACGGGATCAACGCATTTTTTGCACCCGCCACTCATGAGCTTCGGTTTGTGGGTGGTCACACATTAATAGGGCCTTGTGCCTAAGCCGTTCATGTGGGGTACGTGGTAAATACATGTAGTATATTGTTGGATTTGTTTGACGGGTAACACATCCTATCGCTATCTTCATAATTTCTTAAATTCCGTGAAACTTAAGCTTTCTTCCTTTTGGCTCATGTAAGGGATTATCTGACTTCAGCACCCCGGTTTCTTAACCTCTCGGTTGTCGCCAATTGCCAGTAAGGGGTGGTGTTTTAACTGATAAATACATACATCTGTGTGGCATCCCGCATTACTAACGATAAACTTATGTCATCCAAGCATTGTTTTAACGCAGCAAATACGGTTGCATTTTATTTTTCAACAAAATCCGTGTCTTCACTTTAATGAGATAGTTTCGTTCGGTTTGTTTTGTTTTACGGCATATCATCCTCGGTGGGTTATTTAATGCCGACTAAACTTTGAAATAGATTCATTCTTAATAGATACTCATTTTTTATAAACACATGTCTTTTTATATTAAACCCATAGATGGGACCCTAACAGGTACTACCACTCCAGGTCAGAGTGGACCTGGGAGAAATGGGGATGAAGGGGTGCCGCACATTCCCCAGATCTCTAAAACTGGAACCTCATCATCAGATAGTTTAACATCATTCCCAGGACGTGAAACCCCCAGCCACTGCATTCTATCACCCATATGATAAATAGGACCATATGACCTTTAGACACCCCTTTTTGATCTCGATTAAGAAAGGACATGTTTTTCATTTACACCGTCAATATCCGGCTGTTTTAACAGACGATTTTTAGATTTTTTTAAAATTATAAAACTAACCCATAACCCTAACCCTAACCCATAACAAACAACCGGATATTGACGGGGTAAATGAAAAACATGTCCTTTCTTAATCGAGATCAAAAAGGGGTGCCTAAAGGTAATATGGTCCGATAAATCTTTGATTTAATTTCCCACATTACCTTACATAATATAATTGTTTAAATATACAATTTCAATGTCACTGTTCATTAATTCTTTTGGAAGTTATTTCTTTCACATTTTGTTTCATTTCAGCAAATCTTAATTTTCTTTCAAACAATGCGTTGAATCCAATATGTGTTATTTTTTCATTAAGGCTTCAAAACTGTAGGATAAGGATTTTGATTTATGTAGTTAAACAATATTTTGGTTGCAATTTATGAATAATAGGATATTCTATACTTAAGTTATTTAAGGATTGAAATATTTTAGGCCTGTCAAATTAGTTTAAGAATTAACTCACCTAGTTACAATTATGTATTTTTTTGTATCTCGAAAGGATACCCTGCTTTGGAATTATATATATAAGATTTGGATGTTTTTTTAGTAGCATTGTTGAATAAAGTATATATTATTATTTATATTTTTGCTTGAGGGCAATTACAAGATTATAGAAAATAATCTTGACAAGTGAATCCCGGCAAAGGATTGTTCAATATGGTCTCTGACTGTGCCTGCTGAGGTCCCGGTTTCGATTTCTGTCGGAGGGAAATCGTTAGTATACATCGCTGATGAGACTTAATAAAGTCGAAACAGTCTGTACGATGTTCTACACACCGAACAATCCTTTGCCGGGATTCACTTGTCAAGATTATTTTCTATAAGTATCGAATTTATGCGATACATGCATTGTAATTGCCTTCAAGCAAAAATATAAATAATAATGATAATATATATATATATATATATATATATATATATATATATATGAGATGTAACTGGTTTGGTCAAACAAACAAAAAAAGCAAGAAAAGTAGATCAACAGCTAATGAATATATATATTTACGCTTGGATTGTAAAAGTTTTCGTTGTCAGAAGAAACTATATATACGAAATCGGCGGACCTGAACTTTCAGACCCCCCCCTCCCATATAAAATTTTTGTTTTTAATTTTTTTTCTTCTTTCAATGGATTAGTATCGATTGCACTCCAATCTATCAGATTGGGAAAATAAAATTCAAAAAAGTTCTTTATTTTTCGAGTTTTCAGGGTGCTCATTTTCCCGTATAAGTTTATAGTAAGTCGATCCCCCATATCGGAGCCACTCGAAAGGAAACTGGCACAAAGGTGTCAAAGTTAGCGTGGCCCAGAAAAAACAGAACCCAAATTATTTATTATCGAGCGGTTCCGATATGGGGGATCGATTTACTATAAACTTATACGGGAAACTGAGCACCCCTGAAAAGCTCGAAAAATAAAGAACTTAAATTTTTTTTTTTTACAATCAGATAGATTGGTGTGTAAACGATAATAATCCATTGAAAAAAAGAAAAGAAATTACAAAGAAATTTTTTTTTTCAGCGGTTCCGATATGGGGGATCGGTTTACGATAAACTTATACGGGGTACTGAGCACCCCTGAAAACTCGAAAAATAAAAGAACTTTATTAATTCTTTTTTTTTTTTTTTTACAATCGGATTTGGTGTGCAATCGATAATAATCTGTTTAAAAAAAAATGATTAAAACAAAAATTTTAGATGGGGGGGGGGTTCTGAAAGTTCAGGTCCGCCACGAAATCTAATCCTGAACAAAGTTGTATGCATTTTATATAGAGCTGTTACTAATGGGGAATGTACGAATTCAACTATTCTTCCTCCAGCTATGGGCAAATAATTGAATAGACTAGGCTCTTTAAGGCTGGCATAGCAACCGGTCTAAGAGAATTGACACTGCATTCAAACAGGTTTTAGACCTAGAGCGGATTGGGATATATATATATATATATTTATCAACCCCTCCGCACGAGCAGGATGCGACAAAAAGTCAATTTCTTAAACGGAGTTTAACAGGTCTGAATTCAGAGTTTTCCTTCTCCTAGACCGGTTGCCTAACCAAGGTTGAAGAGCCCGGTCTGTCCTACTATTTACCCATAGCTGGAAGGAGAGTAGGATTCATACCTTTCCCAAGGGTATTAGCGCTAAGTGAAAATGCAATTACCACGTCCAGGATTTGAACTCGGGACGACGTGTCCATTACCCATGACTTTAACCATTACACCACGCACTTCCTACAGTGGATTGGGATATAGGAGACTATTGTTGCCCATGATATGCTACATTATTACCGCTCCTAGAAAAGGACCATGCTGCGAGACCAGTGAGAGAAATTAACCAACATTCAGCCACAGGCGTCCTGTGACAAAAGACCAACGTTTAAGTGGAGTGAACCTCGTTGTAATTCAGTTTTCTTTCCATTGCTTTTACCATTGAGCCATATCTTAATCGCCAAATATCTTTTTCGTGGGAGAATCCTACTACTTGATATTTTCTTTCCGTTCTTACATTCCATTTGAAAGTGAAATTTAAAAATACATTTCTATTTCTATAGTTAAAACATCCGGATGAAAATTATTGACCTGAAGTGTTTCTATTTTTATTTATTTAAAACAATTTCGTCGCTTTTTTCTGTTCTAGTGTTCGTGCTAATCGTCCCTATTTAATATGGAATTGATGCAACAATTCAAACATTTTCGTGAGAAATCGAATTCAAGTATTTTCCTACTACATAAGTTCAAATGAATATATTAATACGCTTGTTCCTTAATCTTTCGATGGTTATCATCTTGCAACACCCCCTGGTTAATGATGAGATCGTCCAAGATGAAATGCAAAAATGTAAATCCTGATTATCTGGTGTTGATTATTAGCCGAATACCTATTTCTTATGAGTGCCGTCCCCTCAGCTAAATGATGGACCATTCCATTTTTATTATAAAGAAAGAAGAAAGGGAAGAAAAAGAATAGGCTACAGAGAAAAATATAATAAAAAAGAAAGAAAGAACGAAAGAAAGAAAGAAAGTAGGGGAAAGATAAAGAGAGGGGTGAGCGCGCGGAGTGATAACTCAAATCTGTTTCAATCAAACATAATGAAAAGATGAAAAGAAGGAAAGAAAGAGAAAAAAAAGTAATGCCACAATGTTTAGTAAGCAAATTTTGTCTGTAATAATGAAATTAAAAAAAGATATGCTTAAGCGACCCTTGGCCCGGGTTCGAATGCTGCATGGGGTAGTTTGTATTGGATATAGTGCCAATACCCTCGGGAATGGTATAAATCCAACTGTTCCAGCGATGGCTAAATAATAGGACAAACTGGACGCTGATGAGGCAACCAATCTAGGAGAAGGGAAAATCTGAATTCTGACCTTAAGGAATTGACCGTGTGGTCATTGATCGACGTATATATATATATATATATATATATATATATATATATATATATATATATATATATATACATTTAACCTAACGGATCATCAGTATAATTCTATCAACATTATCCTGATGATCCAGGTGGTGAAACCTTGGTAGGCAGTTCCTGACTCTTCAGGCTTCATCTTTTTGCGTTACTTGGTGTATTGAGAAGGTTTACGTATCTAACTTAGACAACTCTTTCGGTGTTTTTTCTATTTCTTTTGGCCATTCATTACGACACTGATTGATCATTTTCAGACCGTGCAGATGTTTTCGTCTTTTGCTTTTTCATATATATTTTTTTTCTCCAGGCATCGATTTGTATTTTCCTTTTTTTATTTACAAATTGTATTATCTGTTTGTTTTTCACACCGTCCACACACACACACACACACACACACACACACATATATATATATATATATACATATATATATATATATATAAGTTGATTGTGTTCTTGTTCTTATGAACGTTGTTTTTTTGGTATTATGAAGCATGGAAATGAACAAGGGATAAAAAAAAAACAGAACAATAAACAGTGGTTCAATATACAGCCGTTGTTCTGTCCCTGATTCGATTTATTCCGATATTTCGGGTGAACCTTCACCCTTTTTCAAGGTATAAAGACTCTGTGAGGAAAGTGAAATCCTCTATATGTGAGGAAAAAAATTGATGTGAAAAGATTTGCCATTGTTTAGCCGTTAGTTTTCTACCAAAACCGATCACGGCAATCGTTCGAAATTCACCATGACTTTGATCGTGAAAGTCATGCGTAACTTGATGAAAATTAAATAATAAAATAAATAAAGATAAAATAAATAAAGATATGATATTACATTACAGAATCAACCTATGGCTCCTCGCTATGTCTTAGACTGAAATACGCATTTACCTAGAATTTCTGCATGTTTTGCGTGCACACATGCATCGCTGTGACAATGTATTAGACCCTTCTTTGGGGTACCAGTTGAGTGGTCTATTGGCTGGCGGCATTATAAGTTTTCCCTGTGTATTGTCTTGTGCGTTGGAATTTTAAAATCTCCAGTAGGGCCTGGGTAGAAGGTTTCCTCTTATGATATGAGTGTAATTAATATATGCTCACAAAACCCAGTAGAGCAATCTAGAAGGGACTTTAACTGATCTTCACCGTTAGCGTAAAGCAAGGCTAAGTTATTTGCGCTCTCTAGTGATCGTCACATATATACTTATATATGAAGTTATCAGTTAAAACACTGCTTCTAAGCGGTAGCTGCTGACGGCCGAGGGGTTAAGGAACTGGACTGATGAAAAATCTAAGTCTAGTCACACTGAAGAGAGGTGAAACATCGAAACACGGTGTCTATGGATGACACGTACATTGACCAGCTCTGTTCGGATACAGGATGCTGCATAGATGACCTCCCGAGAATGAAGAGTGATAGGGACGGATGGAGAGAGATTGTCATGGATATCCGTGCTAACAGCGTGACACGATGATGATGATATCTATAGCATCATCCGCAGACACTGCGTTTTGACGTTTCACGTCTCTCCAGTTTGGCTAGACCCAGCAACTACTTCTAACTGGGCGCGAAACTCGACTAACTTTTCAGCAGTACAGTTTCTTAACTTTTCGGCCGTCGGTAGCTGCCAGTAAGGGGCGGTGTTTTAACTGATAAATACATACAACTGTGTATATATATTACGATCATACAAGAGCTAATATTTGTAAACAACAGACGAGTCTTGCTTTATTACGCTAGCGGTGAAGTCAATTAAAGTCGGTCCTACACAGTTCTCCCGGTTTTTGGGAGCATATGATATAATATATGTATATATAATGTTATTTACCGTTATTTTTATATAAATAACGGTAAATAACATTGTATTCACGCATTCACCATATACTTAACATTTTTCATTTTTCTCCCTTACATAATTTTTTTTGCATTGTCCTGATTATGGTTTATCATAAACCGAAATACTTAAGAATAGACATAGAACAATTTTCCTTTGATCGTAACACCCTGTGTCTGTTAGATTTTGAAAACATTTTCTTCACATATTGTCGGATTAATTTCCTCATCGTATTTCCATATATATATATATATATATATATATATATATATATATATATATGTGTGTGTGTGTGTGTGTGTGTGTGTGTGTGTGTGTGAAGGAATGACTTACCTGTGAAAATATTGGGTTGGTCTCAATGTTTGGTATTTACAAGTTTTACCTGGATAAGTCAATATATATATATATATATATATATATATATATATATATATATATATATATATATATATATATATATATATATATATATATATATATATATATATATATATATATATATATATATATATATATATATATATATATATATATAGAGAGAGAGAGAGAGAGAGAGAGAGAGAGAGACCGGGATAGCTTAGTCGGTAGAGTGTTCGGCTAGAAACCCCAAGGTTCCTAGTTCGATACCGGCGCTCGCCAACTCAGCGAATGAGTAGCACATGGATCTGTGTGGTAAAGTAAGGAGCTGATGGTAGGTGTGGCGCTCCATTTCAGACGCAACAATAATCTCCTTGGTCTAGCGCTAGTGAAAAGGGGATAGACTCCCTCGCTGATTGGCTGGTACCGACTTTAGGCCACCCGACTACTTTACTTACTATATATATATATATATATATATATATATGTATATATATATATACGCTGCTGGTAGTTGTTATAGTCGCAAAAATATATGTTCATCCCACGACCGCCCAGTCGGCTGGGGCGTTAGAATGCACCAACTGCACCTTTGCAGAGGGGTAAGACTCTCTCAATGGGGCCACCTGTTGACCGTGGGTGGCGACCCGTGATGCTTAAGGATAGAGCCGAGGTGGATGAGCAGTTCATGACATGCAATACTCCACTTTGGACCTATCTTGGGCTAGACGGGCGGTCGGAAAGGCCCCCTCCGATCAATCGGCTGGTCACGTCAAGCCCTAGCACCTATATGATTGTCCCAACCCTATTGCCCTTATGGCAAGCCCCAACCCTTTTTATCATATGGGTGCTAGAAGGCGGTGACTGCGGGTCTACATGTCCTGGGAATGACGTTAAACTCTATCTGATGGTGAGGTTCCAATTTTGGAGGTTTGGGGAATGTGTAGCACCCCATTCATCACCATTGCTCCCTGGTGCACTTGACCCGGACTGGTAGTACCTGTTAGGGTCCCATCTATGGGTTAAATAGAAAAATATATTTATAAAAAAAATTGTATTATCCATTAAGAATTGATTTATTTCAAAACTTTATCGGCATTAAATGACCCACTGAGGTTGATATGCGGTAAAACAAAACAAACCAAGAAAAAATTATCCCACGAGGTTCGAACTCACATCCCTTTTCCTTACCTTACGCCCCACTGCTTTACTTTTTAACCATGTATGCAAGCTAGGTTCAAAATCAAATGAGTCTTCATTACTTATACATCGGCGACTGCCAATGCGGATCTTTGCCAAGTCCCTTCCAGCCACTTGACCTACCGCAGCTGTTGAAGAGTACAAAAAAATACAGGACAGAGTTTGACCTAAACGTAACGCGTGATTCTCTCAATTTGACAAAGCGTGCGACAGGCCGATTATGTGGATAACAATGACCACTAAATTATAAAGCACGACTTGAAGATTTAAATAAAAAGCAATCACACCTGATTGGCTGTCAAGTTCTGGCGTCACCAAACCTTAATTGGTAGTCTATCCGGGTTTATTCAGTGAATTTAAGCGCCGTCAATTCGAGTCCTTTGCCCAAACATTACTTCTTTTTTAAAAAAACAACATTTTCTACAGATCTATTCAGAAAATAAAAAAAAGAACGATGTATTCCAAAAGATGAGTATTATACCTGATGGTGAAGTCGACATTATAACGTTTCGTGTTTTGTTTGTTTTGTTTGTTTGGTCTTTTCGTTTGTTTTTGTTTTTTTGTTTTTTTTTACAATGTCGACTTCACTATCTTTCTCTCTATATATATATATTTCAATTTTTTTTTACTTCTAAACACTATCGGTGTGAAAAAACCCCAGATAACTCAGGGTTTGTTTTTTTTTAAAAAAATTGAAGCTGATATCTGTGGAAAAAAAATATAAAATGAAAAGATCAGCCACCTGTACTTTCTGAAAATAATCATCAGTATCGTATGTAGTGGCCAAAAGAAACGAAAAAACACCGGAGGAGTTTGCTAAGTTATATATGTAAAAAGTGAAGCGCGTGGTGTAATGGTTAAAGTCATGGGAAATGGACTCGTCGCTCCGAGTTCAAATCCTGGACGTTGTAATTGCATTTCACTTAGCGCTAATACCCTTGGGAAACGTATGAATCCTACTCTCCCTCCAGCTATGGGCAAATAGTAGGGCAGACTGGGCTCTTTAACCTTGGTTAGGCAACCGGTCTAGGAAAAGGAAAACTCTGAATTCAAACCTGTTAAACTCCGCTTAAGAAATTGACCTTGTGTCGAATCCTGCTCGTGCGGAGGGATTGGTAAATATATATATATATATATATATGTAAAAAGTAATCAATAGGCTAAGTAGAGCATAATTATAAGGACCTGCGTGAGTCAGATACTATCTACCTAGGTTTCACCTGAATGGTTCGAAAGGGCAGTTGTGTGTATCTATGCATGTGTGTGTGTGTGTCTGGAAGAAGCTACGAAAATAAAACAACGACAAAGTAAATATATATACACATTTACTATCACCAGATTTTCATTTTTGTGTTGAAAATTATGAAAGATTTGATCTATATCTTCGAAGACACTTAGAAATTAAATTTACAATGAAATAATATTAGAATTCTTCTTAAGCGTTTGTAGTCAAGAATAAAACGTATCTTTTGGAGTACTTCGTGTTTCTTTCTATTTTCTCCATACTGTTGGATTTAATTCCCTATTTTAGTCCCTACAGACCTAGATAATAGTGTTTGAAAATGTTCATAGGATAAAGAGCGAACGATTAGAGAAGAAATAAAGAATTCGGTTAAATCCTACTTAACGAACATAAATTCCACCATCTTATGTCACACAGCCGAAAGAAATAAAATACTAAAAATCAAGGAATTAACCGAATTTAATGAAATTTTCAGTGTTGATAAATTAATAAATAAACAATATAATGCACCAGTTAATTTATTTGAAAAATCTTACATTTTTTCAGGTCAGTTAACTTTGTACCACGTATCTTTGAGGCGTAACACAGATTCACAAACATACGTGGTTCAAATTTAAACCTGAGAAAATGTAAGAGTTTTTAAATAAAATAACTGGTGTATTATATCGTTTATTCATTAATGTATCAACACTGAACATTTCATTAAATTCAGTTAATTCCTTGATTTTCAGTATTTTTTCTTTCGGTGGGGTGACATACGATGATGGAATTTATGTTCGTTAAGTGGGATTTAACAAAGAATTCTATCACAGAATTCATGTTTTTTTAATCCTGTTTCTAAATAAATAACTGCTAATATACTTGAAAAATGCATACACCCAACTATTCTCCTTCCAGCTATGGGTAAATAGTAGGACAGTTGGTTGGTTGTTTATGTTATACGGCATATAAACCCTTTTCGGGTTATTTAATACCAAATCAAATCATTTTTATATCAGGTAACTTACAGAACTTGCTGTTACTTAAATGGTCACCCAGCTGAATATTGAACAGTCGCATCAATGTTTAACCTTCAGCGTGACTTAACTGTAAGCAAATAGTGGGACAGGATGAGCTCTTTAATATTGGTAAGGTAAACAATCTAGGAGAAGGAAAACTCTGAATTCAAACCTGTTAAACTCCGCGTAAGAAATTGAACATGTGTCACATTCTGTTCTTTTTTTCTGGAGGGGTTCGTCAAAATATAGCATCCGCTTCGAAACCACAAGGTTCAGGGTTCGATAACACCCCTCGCCAACTAAGTGCAGGAGTAACACATCTTGGATCTGTGTAGTAAAATGGGGAGCTGACAGTCGGTGTGGCGCTACACCTCAGACGCAAAACCAATCTGCCTTGTACGGCGCAAGTTGAAAGGGGATAGTCTGCCTTTATGTCCGACTTATACCGACAATAAGCCACTCCACTATATAGAATTCTATATAAGTATTGAGGAGGCTCTGTCATTCTAGTTTCCAGGTATCAGGATGTATATTTGAAATTAAAAACAATATATACATATATATATATATATATATATATATATATATATATATATATGTGTGTGTGTGTGTGTGTGTGTGTGTGTGTGTGTGTGTCCAGTGTTTTAGGATTGGACCGGTAAAATATTTTATATCAGTGTGATTACAGGAAGCTGTCCTCTCGTTTAAATAGACCAGGGCTAGGTTCATTGCCCAGTGCCTGAGTCACCCGAAAAGTGGAATGCCGACGGGAATCACGCAATTTTTAAACACTAGCTATGCATGATCTTCGAATTGTGCGTGGTTCCCCACACTAATGATCCTAGTGTTTGACGGATATGGTGGGATGTCAGTAAATACTTAATTCTATATAGGCCTTTCGTTATTTTACAGATAGCCTTAAACAGAGAAACAGAAAATATGTTTTTTAATATTAAATAAGAAAATGTTCTGTTTAATTCTAAGATATTTGCACTCTTGATGAATTCATTTCAATATCAAAATTATTATATTTAATTTTTTTTTCGTTCGAATGGGTTTAAAATGTAAGGACACAATTATCTTGATGAACCGTCCAAGTGAAACCTAGGTAGGTAGAGTCTGACTCCATTTGGTCATTATAATTTGGCTCAACTGAGCACTTTCTACATAATATAACTTAAAATACTCCTCTGTTTTTTTTTGTTTTTTTCTTCTTTTGACCGCTACATTACGATACAGCTGATAATATTCAGACAGTACGGGGTTAGCTCAGTCGGTAGAGCGTTCGGCTAGAAACCACAAGGTTCCTAGTTCGATACCGGTCCTCGCCAACTCAGCGTTATGAGTAGCACAGGGATCTGTGCGGTAAAGTAAGGAGCTGATGGTAGGTGTGGCGCTCCACCTCAGATGCTAAAACAATCTACTTGGTCTAGCGCTATTGAAAAGGGGATAGACTCCCTCGCTGATTGGCTGATACCGACTTAAGGCCGCCCCGTCGATTTTACGTTACTTACTTACGGGTGTTTTGGTCTTTTTTTAAAAATTTTCACCCCAGATATCAGTACATTTTCTTACTTGCAAACTGAATAATCTGATTTTTTCCCACACCGTTGGAGTTTAGAAATAAATAAAAAATTACACCCCCACACATACACACACACCCACCCAACCCACGCACACATATATATATATATACGTGTGTAGCCTCATGATAAAAATGTTTAATTCTTATGTTTAATTTTTTTTCCGTTTTGACGAATGAGTTAAAAATATTCCATGAGTTCTACAATTATATATATATATATATTATATTATATATATATATATATATATATATATATATATTGGCAGGAATATTAGAAAGAACAAAACACAGCTGGGAAATATTTTATTTATAAAAATAGAAACACTTGTATAAAAAGTCAATGGTTGTCATCCGGTTGTTTTATCAATAGAAATATTTTATTTCAATATCAACTGGAACACACACACACACACACACATATATATATATATATATATATATATATATATATACATATACACACACACACACACGTTGGTGGCCCCTTGATAAATATATTTAATAACGTATATTTGTTCTTGAACAATATTTTTGTCAATACAAATGTTACAGATCAAAATTAATCACATACCCATACATATTTTGGGGGGGGCGTCTGGGGTGGAGCGCCAAACCTACCATCAGCTCCTCACTTTACCGCACAGATCCTTGTGCTGAGTTGGCGAGGGCAGGTATCGAACCCGAAACCTTGTGGTTCCTAGTCCGACACTCTACCGACTGAGCTAAATCGGCCCTTGATACATACATATATATATACATATGTATATATATATATGTATACATATATATATATATATTTTTTTTTTTTTCCGTTTATAATTGGCGTTTTTTATTTCAATTTATTTCCTTTCCTTTAAAGATGAAAGGTAATAATTACCTGAGCCGAAAACATATTCCAAGTGCGTTAATTAGTCATAATTTAAAAAGGGAAAAATAAAGAAAGAGAAATTTCGCACAAAATTAACACAATTTCGTGACGTATGAGACATGTTCCTTTATTGCGTGGGTTAACACATTAAAGTAAATGAACCAGTAGGACCTGTGGATATATCACAGTATGATAATTTGATTATTGCAACGTTTTAAAATTTCTTAATAGCTATTGGAAATAGTACAATATGTAAAAAAGTATAATAATCTCATTCCTTTTTTCTCCGCCCTGTCGTCTGGGGCGTTAGAATGAACCGACTGCACCTCTGCAGAGGGGTAAGACTCCTCTAATGGGG
>CM042155.1:19819461-19829461 GCA_023376005.1 Doryteuthis pealeii
TTGAAGTTGGGCGTTATTATGAAGCATTTAAAAATAAATGAAGGAACTCGATGTTGTGGAGTACTGGATTCACTTATTTTTTTATTATTTGTTAAATAAGTGAATCCAGTACTCCATAACATCGAATTCCTTCATTTATTTTTAAATGCTTCATAATAACGCCCAACTTCAACAACGTTTCGGTGACAATTCGGCCTTTAAAACTCGACCTGTACAAAGGTATTTTTCAAATGTGGTTGGTTTTGCAGGAAAATGAGGTAAATATGACGTTGTTTGTTTAACTTTGATTTATTCTTAATATTTCGAGATAAAGATCTCTTCGTCAGAAGATTTCTGGAAGCTAAGTCTAGAGCTGCCTGGAGAGTGTTTTTATTTTTGTTTCTTTTTTTTTTTTACTAATAATAATAATTGACAATGTTTCTTCTAAAAGATAAAAATGAATAAAAAGATGTTATTAAAATGACAAGTGTAAAAAAATAACAGCAACAAAAAATGTTGAGAGGGATGGAGAAACAGGATAAGGGATAAGTTTATAGATTTAATTTGAGCTTCTTCAAACCAGCTGATGTATTTAACCAGGCTTCTCTAGGTGAAGGAGATATGCATTCAAATCTCACTGAGAGGCCATCTTTTATTGTTTCTGTTTCATAGTTCTTCATTGTTATAAATTGACAAACAAAATGATTTGGGATAAAAAAAAAATTAAAAAAAACAAATACAAATTCAAAATTAAAAATGTTTTTAATGAGTCTAGAAAAATTAATTTTAAAGAAATATCCTGATTCATAAAATATTTATAAAAATACTAAAATTAGTCATAAAAGACTAAATGAAGTGTCCATTTTCTATGACAATAACCGTTACGATAAGCGCACCCTCGAGTATGGTTGGTTGGGTTTTATAGCATGGCAACCTTTGTTGGGTTATTTTATGCCAAAGACATTTTTGTTTTATTTATTCTTGTTGGGTATTAAAACTTTTAAAATCATTAAAAAAAAGAATTCCTTTTTATCTATTTAACTTGTAGAAAGACCTTAACAGGTACTACCACTCCGGGTCAGAGTGGACATGGGAGTAATGACAATGAAAGGGTACTTTCCACTCCCCAAATTAGAACCTCATCACGAGATACAGCTTAACTTCATACCCATGACATTAAGGTCGAAGCCACCGCTTCTAGCGCATGTATGATGAAAATTCTGTGTGTGTGTGTGTGTGTTGTGTGTGTGTGTGTGTGTGTGTGTGTGTGTGTGTATTTTCAACTCTGTGTATTTGTGTGTTTATGTGTGTGTGTGTCAGTCCAACAATGTCTAAGTATCATTCCAGGTTTGGCCTATCCTAAAGGTATATTCTGTTTTTGATTTCAAAATTTATATTTTTCTAATTTAAAAAAGATCTCTGCGTGTTTGAAACTCAAGCCCCCACCGATAACAAGTATGCATGTCAGGAGTTCGGCATTAACCCCCCCTCTAAAACCCCCACTCCTTACAATGAACAACGTCTCTCTTTCTTTAACAAACGATACTTAGTTTAATCAGTGGAGCATGTGCCTAATTACCCCAGAGCCGGTGGAGACATAAATGCCCTCTAACCGCAATTAAATGCACGTACACAGGAAGTTCGTCTCGGTGGGACCAGCCTCCAGCTGAACTGGACCCCCGAGAAGAATCGAGGGGAAGTTTTTTTCGTGAGATAAGGGATTGTTTAGCTCTGACATCGGAGCTCGATATGCTGTTTTTCTGATAACCAAACTGACTGCGTCATCTCGCAGTAAAGACACGAAACATTCTTCGCAAGCTGTACCTAGTCATTCACGTAAAATCTGGTTATGGCGGGAAGTGATGAATAATTTATCAAGCTTACGAGGGAGTGGGGAACTCAAAAGGAGCAATGACTTTTTGTTACAGACAACGCTGAATTAATTGCCAGTTTTCGAAGCTGAAATAATTACCGGCAAGATAAACACCATTACAGAACTACATTTTTTAACAAGCATTACTTAAGTTAGGCACAAGGCCAGAAGTATAGGTGTTCTTTTCAAATTACTTGCGTTAGATGACCTGTGATGCTTAAGGACGGAATACTTGTGGTTGAGCAATCCATGACATGTAACACTCCACTTTGGCCCTTACTTAGTCTAGACGGGCGGTCGGAGAGGCCTCATTCGACCAATCGGCTTGTTACGTCAAGCCCTACTACCTATCCAATTGTCCCGACCTTACTGTCCTTATAGAAAGCCCCTAACCTTTTTTATCACACACACACACACACACACACACACACACACACATATATATTATATATATATATATTATATATATATATATGGGAGTAAATATGGAAATAAATCCGACAATATTAAGAAATTTGAAAAAACAAGTGTTGCAAAAGTAAGATGAATTTATTTATCGACGCTTAAACATTTCGGTTTCTTTAAACCTTCATCAGGATGTATTATGGGGTGAAGAAATTGATGGATGTTTTATAGCTGACACAACAAAAAAAATTTCATAAAGTTTTTTTTTTATCTCCTGTCACCTATAAAACATCCATCAATTACTTCACCCCATAATACATCCTAATGAAGGTTTAAAGAAACCGAAACGTTTAAGCGTCGATAAATAAATTCATCTTATTTTTTAAACAAATGTTTTTTTTCAAATTTCTTAATATATATATATATATATATATATGTGTGTGTGTGTGTGTGTGTGTGTGTGTGTGTGTTTACCAAACCCACGCTCAAGCAGGGTGTGACACAATGTCAATTGAAGTTTAACAGGTTTGAATTCTGAGGTCTCCTAGCCTGGTTACCTAGCCAAGAGCCCAGTCTTCCCTACTATTTACGCATAGCTGTATGGAAAATAGTTGGATGCATACCTTTTCCCAATAGTATTAGCGCAATGTGAAAATACAAACATTCTCGTCCAGGATTCGAACTCGGATCGGCTAGTCCATATTCCTTCGATTCTAACCATTACACCACGCGTCTCCTAACTATCAGCGAAGAGTCAATTATCTGTAACTTTGCCTAATTTTAATTTTTTCACTCAAAGAGCTCATTCCACTCTACTACCCATAGCTAAAGGGAGAATAGTTGGATGAATACCTTTCACTATGGTATTAGAACTATGGGAAATGAAAATAATTAGAATTCGATCCTGTGTGATATCCTGTTTGTGCGGTGAGTATATTTATATATATATATATATATATATATATATATATATATATATATATATATATATATATAGGGTGTTCGGAAGAAATTTGAGAGTTTCATAAGGAAAAAGTAAAAGTGCTTGGTAACGACAAAATTTAATGGATTGTAAAGACATTCAACGGGCACGGAAATTACACTACTGTCAACAAGTTTCCCTCCAAATAACCGCCATTAGCGTCGATCACAGCGTCAATCCTGCTCCGGAACCTAGAGCAAGATGATGTTACAGTTTCTCTGGGAAGGGTCTCAACAACTATCTTAATCATGTCTATTAACTGGGCTTTTGTAGTACTGGCACGGCGATTGGTGTCTTTTATTTTTCTTTAGCCTAATAAATTTTGAAACTTAAAAATATATATATATATATATATATTATATATATAATATATATATTATATAAAGAATAAATAAACAAAGAAACACAAAATGTAACATTGTTCTTTAATATGCGCATTTAAAACAAAATCACTGCCCTGCCTTTTTTTAACCAAAGTTTCATTATCCGTCAATTCCATGAATACGACATTGTAAATATTTAACAGAATAAATGAAAATTATGTTGGCGTTGTTGACATGTAATTGTTATTAATCAAACAATGAATTCCTTTATTTAGAAACTAAAAGAAATTAACGTGAATCTAATGTGGATTGTGGTGATATACAACGGGTTAATAAAAATAGAATACGATCATTTTACAAAGGAGAAATCTGTCTGACTTATTTTGAAAAATTATAAAAATCCGGTCAGATGTGCGACGTACGTTATTGCTCACAATTTTTTTTAACATTCAGGAAAATATATATATATATATATATATATATATATATATATATATATATATATATAATATACCAAGCGTGTTGGTAAATCCTTGCGGAGAGAAAAAAAACAGCAAATAGTTTGATTGTAAAAATATACTACCAAACATCAACCAGGGAGAAAAAAAATTTTGAAAAAAAGAAAAGACCAAGATAGTCGTACCAACAAAAAATAATCTATTGGTACAGTATTTGGCCAAAAGAAAAAACAATTTATATGTATATATATGTATATAAGATATATATATATTCATATAACCGCTAGGAGAAAGCTAATAAGTAAAAAGTGCTCGATACCTAAGTAGAGCCAATAATAAAGATAATCTAATGAGTCAGACGAACCTACTATTAGTTTCGCATAAAGCTCTTCAGGGCTAAAATCTGACTCTTGAGTCAGATTTTAGCCCTGAAGAGTCTGACTCATTAGATTATATATATAATATATATATATATATATATATATATATAAACAAATTTGGTTAACCATAACAGAATTTTAATTGTTTTAAACTTTGCTCTCTTTCTTTCAAGATTCCTAACTATTCTTTTGATGCTATCATCTTGAAAGTTGTTAATAATTTGTCCGAAAGAATTATAATTATAATTAAATGTGTATATATATATATATATATATAATATATATATATATATATTATATATATATATATATATGCATATAATTCATATATAATATAATTTATGTATATAAGTACATTCATTTAATTATATATATAGTTTATATATATCTAATTACATATATATAATTTATATATATACATATATATGTATATATATATATTTATATATATATAAATATATAATTATATGTATATATGTATATGTATATATATTGAGAAGATAAATGGAAAAACATAGATATATTTGTATAGATGAAATTTGATTTAATAAATACTGACACGCGTTCCGGTGAGAATTCTTTTTACTTAATATGCATTCTAATTACAAATTATTTTAAATGGAAAATAACACAATTATAGAAATCCATGAGTAAACATGTTGTCATCTTCAAAGCATAATGTTTTGATTTTTAAAAAGAAAATAAGAAATGGCCGATACAAGAAATCTGAAAACGCGCACGTCGTAAACTGGAGGTTTTTTTCTACAAAAACAAAAAGAATTCTAAAAACGTTTCTTTGTCGAAAAACAATATAGAATTATTTTTGACCGTATAAGTTTTGAACCTCGAAAAGAAAACTTTTCAGTGTTTGAAAAAGAGAAGTATAAAAATGAATTGGATGATCCAGTTTTTAACTTGTGTCTGAAGTGGAGGGTTTTAGTTTTTCCAGGAACTGAGATGCAATCTGTGAAAATATATGGTAAACGGATATGTGTAATCTGGATACGCAATTTGGAATGACCTTCTAATAAAGACAGATTAATAATATATATATATATATATATATATATATATATATATATATATATATATATATAGGTATATGTAAAAACAAAAATTTTTTTGCGATGAAACAAAGAAAATACAGTGCTCAATCACAGTTTGTAAGAGCTAATATTTATTTATTTTACAATGTTTTCATAGATCAATGTTCATTATCAGCTGATAATGAACATTGATCTATGAAAACATTGTAAAATAAATAAATATATATATATATATATATATAGTTAATTCCTTGTTAGTATTGGAGAAATGATAATAAAGTGCTCAATTACTTCTGTAAGAGCTGTATTTATTTATTTATAGTTTACAATACGTTTAAGACACCGTTTTACCAATGGTTTCGGGGCCTCATCTTTAGGTGATTGGTCGTCATCAGAAACGTTTCTGATGACGAAAAATCCCCTAAAGTTGATGCTCGGAAACCATTGGTAAAACAGACTCTTAAATGTAATGTAAACTATATATATATATATATATATATATATATATATATATATAGCATAATCTTTACAGTTTACTGCCGTCTCTCACAAACCTATAACACCACCACCAGAACCTTTCCTCTCATGAGCCCTCAAATGACTCATCAAACCCGCTGCAGATCCACAAAGTTTGATACAAATATGACATAGGAAGGATGTCCTTCTCGTCGTATCAGATGGACCAGATGATAAAATTTGATGCTTTTTAACCATCATATGTCTCTTAAGACCAGAAGCTGACTTACAGACTTTGTTACAGATTGCACTAGAAACATTGTTTGTTCCTGGAGTTTGCATGAGTTTTCCCCGATGAGATTTCCTATGATTAACATATCCAGCCTTAGAAAGCAGAATTCGACCATATGTCTGACAATTCCAGCCCTCCATGTTCACTCTAATATGACAGGTGTATCCCTTTCGAAGCTGACGCTTGAGGTTTTCATGCTCAATTCTTTCACTCTCAAAACTGGTATAGCCATCATATATATATATATATATATATATATATATATATATATATATATAATATAACATTTAAGGTGCAATTACTACCATTAGTTTCTAAGCAGCATGCTTACGCCGCTGTTCGTCATCACGGAAACGCAACATGTAATTGCGTTGCCGTGATGACGGGCAGCGGCGTAAGCATGCTGCTTAGAAACCAATCGTAGTAGTTGCACCTTAAATGTACAGTACACTATAATAAATAGATACAGCTCTTATAGAAGTAATTGAGCATTTAACTCTCAATTCTCCAATACTAACAAAGGATTATCTCTCTCTCTCTCTCTCTCTCTCTATATATATATATATATATATATATATATACTAGTCAGACATATATATATAATATATATATATATATATATATATATATATATATATATATATAATGAATAGAGAATACACGAGAAAGTATTGCCATGAAAAAGGTGCTCAATGCTAAAAAAGCAGAGCAGGTTTATAATCAATAGTAATGGTATTATGGATGATTTGGACTCATAACTTAAAGTTTCATGGTTATGCAATCCTCAGATGAGTCGAATGGTTGAGATCTTAAAAACCAGTAGTCAAATCTGACTACTGGTTTTTAAGATCTCAACCATTTGACTCATCTGAGGATTGCATAACCATGAAACTTTAAGTTATGTGTCCATATAATCCATAATATCATTACTATTGATTTTATATAATAATATATATTATATATAATCAATATAATATATATTTACCCAACCCTCCACACGAGTGGGATGTGACACAAAATTCAATTCCTCATGCGAGTTTTAACAGGTTTGAAATCAGAGTTTTCCTTCTACTAGACTGGTTATCTAGCCATGTCTAATGTGCCCAGTCTACCATATTATTTACCCATAGCTGGAGCGAGATCTGTTAGATGGATACCTTTCCCAAGGGTATTAGTGCAATGTGAAATGCAGATAGCCTCGTCCAGGATTTGAACCCGGGTCGACAAGTCCATTTCTTAGGACTCTAACAATTACACCACGCGCCTTCAAAAGTTTAATATATGATTGACATGAAGTCATTTTACCGTGGGGAGGCCACGCACGAAACGGAACTCATGCGTAGCTATTACAAAAGATAATGCTATGTAGCCCAGGCCTTCCCCTTCAGGGGCATCAGTCAGGGTATAATAAACCCAACCCTCTTCCCTTTTAGATGAGGGGACAGGTGTTGCCTGACTGGAAGACCCCATGGAGTCAAAAAATCAGACTTACTGTCACATGTGTACCTTTCCCAAGGGTACTAGCAATGTGTGAAATTTGAACTAGGGTCGACGAGTCCATTTCCTACGACTCTAACCATTATACTACGCACCTCCGACTAGCGAGTATATATAATTAACTAAAAGGGAAATTGGCGTAGTGGCCTATAGTTGATATCAATTACTTTTTCGCAAGCGCTAAACCAGGGAGATTGTGTTTTGCTTAGTTATTATTATTATTATTATTATATATTTATTATTTATTATTTATTTATTATCATTATATTTATTTATTACTATTATTATTTACTTATTTTTTTTTTTTTTTTTTTGCACATCGAATGCACATAATTTCAAACAGAACTTACTAATACTATTTCTCTGAATTAATGAAATGAGGCACGATAAATTGTATTATTTGTGTTATTCGACTATTGTCCTCATCTTTATTGTTATTCAACACAACGTTTCGGACGATGTGCCCTCCGGCCTTCCTCATCTGTTTCTAGTCAAATTTTGGGTTCTCGGGAAATTTCTTGGGCTTGGTAACCCCAAGAACCTTCTTGTTGAACTCGAGAGGCTTTATGTCGTAATCGTGAGGCTTCACGGAATTTCGAACCGAACCCTTTATTTAATCCACGAGGGAATACTGTTCTCATTCCGTTAGCTATGACCAGGTACAACTGTTAAGCTGTTATTGTCGTCCTTGCATTTTAAGACATAATGCGAATAATATATATATAAATATATAAATTACAGGGGACCGACAATAATCTTATGCAACCGCATAGATTATGTAACACAAATAGCATTTAAAATGTGCCCGATCATTATGGTTCACCCTGTCTAATGATACCTTAAAAAACGATACTAAATTTTAGATTTGTAACATACATTTCTAAGTAATTTAAAAATATCTCCATGAACTTCATTGTTCTTTTTGTTATTTATGCCATATTTGCAATGATTATTAAATAATCTTTATTCAATCTGAATTAGCATCTTATTAATCAGCTATATCTATATCAAATTATATTTGAGTTATAATTGATTCAAATATGTTTATGTTATGAGATTTAAATCCTACAATGTGTGGTATATATCACTAGTAAAGGTTTTTAGATTACATAGTGTGGAATATTTGCATTCTGATTTTAATATACAGGGTGTCCACAAAGTCTGGGTACATGGGGATTAACAGATACTTCTAAAGCAACAATTTTATCTAATTAAGATGTTAATAAATAATATTTTCAATATGATTTCCATAATTTTCAATCCATAACTTGGTGCGCCTTGCAAAATACAGGTGAACTCGATTAAATAAGTCTACAAAATGACATAAATAAATTTAGAAAAGTAAAGTATTTTTTATTTAATTTAAACAAAAGTAAAAAAGGAAAATTATTATTTATTATATTTAATTGTTTATGTTATGATTTTATTTACTGCTAAATTACCATAGCTGCCTTCTCGGAAAAATAACATAAGTAAATAAATAGAATAGTGAAATCTCCATGTATCCAAACTTTGTGGACACCCTGTATAATTACTAGGCGAAATTGATTTCTAATATCGTTGTTTCATTTACAAACATATTAAAAACAATCCCATGTATAATTTTGTCGATTATGAGGGTCAGTTGATCTAAGGCAAAGCAGAAAGTTGTTAACAAATCCAGCACAAATGTGTCCAAATGGACTCTTTAACATTTACATTCGACCCTAACAGGTAGGACCTCCCACCCATACACCAGATCAGAGAGGACCCCGGGGGAAATGTCAATGAAGCATAAATCACTTTTAGCTTGACAGTGGGACTCTTAGAATTCATTTGATATAGGTAAAGGCAGCACGCCTCAGTTGATCCACAGAGGCGTGCGATTCGTAGTTGATTTATTTACGCTTCAAACCACCCGTTCATACATGACGTTACGCCCACGGGTACCTCACGTGGCTTAATCACTAGGCGCCCCATACTCTTGGCCTTGTGCCACATCTAAGCTAAGCTTAGTAAATAACTATATGGGCACCTCACGTGGTGTCATGGTAAGCAAGCCAGATTGGCAAACCATTGCCAGAGAGCTCGATTCTCATCGGGCGCTCCATACTCTTGTCCTTGTGCCACATCTAAGCTAAGCTTAGTAAATAACTATATGACACTAAGCTCACGGGCACCACACGTGATGTAATGGTTAGCAAGCTAGATTCACTAACCATTGCTAGTGAGTTCGATTTTTATTGGGCTCCCCATACATCTGGCTTTGTGCTGCATCTAAGCTAAACTTAGTAAAAGGACCCCTCGCGTGGGGTAATGGTTAATAGGCT
>CM042155.1:19834461-19844461 GCA_023376005.1 Doryteuthis pealeii
ACAAGTACTTAAGATCTTATCACATATATATATATATATATATATATATATATATATATAATATATATATATATATATATATATATGTATGTACAATACACACACAATTTCAAATTGCAAATTCAAAGAAAATTTCATCCAGGATACAATTGTATTTGTAAAAGATAAAAAGCCCATCAAGTTTTATAACGCCAAAGCAATAAGTTCTTACAATAAATATGTGTGTGTGTGCGTGTATGAATATGTGTGTGTGTGTGTGTGTGTGTGTGTGTGTGAATACATATATGTGTGTGTATGAATATATATATGTATGTCTATGTGTGTTTATGAATACATGTGTGTATGCGTGTATGAATACATATATGTGTGTGCGTGTGTGTGTGCGTGTATGAATACATATATCTTACATGTGTGGGTGTGTGTGTATGTGTATGTATACATATGTGTGTGTAAACATCCAACAACAATGTAATAATGAAAAAGGAAATTAAAAATTTTATTTTTAATTTTTTATCCTGCTCTACTGCCTCCTTCATTACTTTTGTTTTATCAAAGGATTTTCAAACGATTCTGTGTTCTTGTCTATATTCTATTATATATACTAGCAAAATAAAAAGACACCCTCCGGGCGATGTAAAAATATTTTTTGAAAGATATTGCCATCCCGGGAGCTGAGAATTCAATGTCATAGAGTGTGTACCATAAGTATGTAGTAAGTCGATGGGGCGTCCTAAAGTCGGTATCAGCCAGTCAGCGAGAGAGTCTATCCCCTTTTCACTAGCGCTAGACCAAGGAGATTGTTTTAGCACCTGAGGTGGAGCGCCACACTTAACACCAGCTCCTTACTTTACCGCACAGATCCCTGTGCTACTCATACGCTGAGTTGGCGAGGACCGATATCGAACTAGGAACCTTGTCGTTTCTAGCCGAACGAAAATCGTCAAATTTATTAAAGGATTAAAAAAACGAACGAAGGAAAAACAATTTGAAATGGAAACAGTTCCGATAATTTTAAATATCGAATTAGAATAAAACAATCTATATATAAATATATAAATATATAACGCCGGGCATCTATTTATTGAAACAATGAGGATTGTCTAACGTTGCATGCTCACATTTTGAGTATATTTATTCTATGTTATGACGTTGGATTATGTGTTGGGTAATGGGACATAAGCAGTGACGTAATTTTTGTTACAGACAAAAGCCGGAAGCGAATCTCCATTTTTATATATATATATATATATATATATATATATATATATATATATATATGAATTTAACATTTTGAAAAAACAATTAGTAATTATTATCTGCTGACAGAATCTGTTTCGACACCTTAGTAGAAGGGTCATCATCAACGAGCAAAAAAAAAATGTATGAAAGAAAGAAGGGATAAAAAACCGTTGGAAGAGAATAGGGGGTACAAACACACGCTGGAATGCTTGAATTTCCATTTATTTACACATTTGTCTCATGAAAAAACAAAATATACGGATTTTTACACCTCCGAAGATTATTCTACGAACACTACAAAAAAATTTACCTACACCACAAACTTTTTGAAACTTAACATCTTCTTTCAATTGTGCTGTGGACATGTAAACAACTTAATAGCTGGATTATATTTTTAACATTTTTGATAATCTCTTACACTTTTTTATACATTTACACCAAACTCTTTTTGAGTTTATTTTTAGATTAAAAATGCTTCTGATTTTTAAAAATAAAATTTATTTTATTTTTGAAACAGTATGCGCATTTAAAAAAATTCAAGCATTCCAGCGTGTGTTTGTACCCCCTATTCTCTTCCAACGGTTTTTTTATCCCTTCTTTCTTTCATATATTTTTTTTTGCTCGTTGATGATGACCCTTCTACTAAGGTGTCGAAATAGATTCTGTCAGCAGATAATAATTACTAATTGTTTTTTCAAAATGTTAAATTCATTCTGTCGGATTAATTTCCATTTATTTACATATATATATATATATATATATATATATATATATATATATATATATATTGTGCTGCGGACTTACAGTCAAACTCGTTTTCGTGGCTGGATTGCATCCTTAACGCTTTTGATACAACTTTTATCTTCTATTACATTTTTACTTCAAACTTTATTGAGTTTTTCTCATTGATGTTGACACTATTAGTTTTAAAAAATAAAATTTATTTTATTTTTAATACAAAATACGCATTTTTATACATATTTCTAAAAGACATTCCGGTCCAGAACGAGAGCTTTGTTTGAGCCTCACGTGCCAAACGGTTACTATTCCCTCTTTCTTTCATAAATATAGTTGCTCTTGAGAAAGACCGTTTTATTAAAAGGTCGAAACAGATATCTGTCAGCATACTACTATTATATTTTTATATCTATTTTCAATCATATATATATATATATATATATATATATATATATATATATATATATAATGATGAACGCTGACATCGGAATACTCCGTTATTATAATTTTTTTACAGACGCTGCCGCTGTCAATAACAACAGAGACAAAAGATCCGTTGAACAACAGTCATTCGATAAAGGGTATGTAACGAACCCGAAAATTTATGATAAAAAATAATAATAAAATAATAAGTGAATCCAGTACTCCATTCATCGAGTTCATTCATATATTTTTAGATGCTTCGTAATAACGCCCAACTTTAAAAAAAACACACACATATATATATATATATATATATATATATATATATATATATATATATATATATACCTTTGAAAGAAAGAAAAAACTCAATAAACCGTCATTCTGTAATAAATTTATTTCGACTACCAAAACTTAAAAGGCTTTTAGAAATTTTAAGAAATTTCTAAAACTCCTTAGTAGTTCAGTCTCATCAGAGAGTCACAGATAAAATGAATAACCCAAAGAAAATTCACCAGAAAATCCATCAAATATAGTGTTACATAGGCCTTCTTTACCGGCCCTAAATATCTATATGTTATATATTTCTCTTCTGGACGGCTTGGTTCTTCTATCATCTATCTTGGTCTGGTATATCTTCTAAGGTCTCGTCTGGTCTTCTATTGAGGATTCTGTGTCTGGTTTCTGTTGCTAGGGATTTCTTGTTATCAGAAGCCTTGTGTCATTGTTAGCTTTTAGTAATAACCACAAGACTTCGATTTACGATGATGTTACTTTATTCGTAGTTCCCCAGACCAGACAACTGCGCAGTGAGACTCACATCTTGCTAGCTTCGCTTCTAAGTTCTAACTCTAACTAACTGAGTTGCTTACCCCTTAAACCGGAAGGGGCTTCTATCGGGGTTACGTTTCTCACTGTCTATCCCGCAAGGCAAGGTCAGAGTGAGGTCAAGCATTGTCACTCACTCTCAATGCCATCAGCTGCACAAATATGATTTCTACACTATTGTCATAATCATTAGGTATCTAATGATTATGTAACAAATATTAATTTACAATTTTAAGCTAAACAAAGGGTTACAAGGTATCAGGAATTTCCTGTTTAAACAGACACATTCAAAACATGTATATATATGATTTTTTTAATGTAAAAATAGAATAAAATTTGTCTAGAATATATATTGTATATAATTATACAGTGAGATTTTGGAGATCCCATGTAGAATCATCCCTTACTACCAGTTTTGGATACCTTACATTTATATATCATCATCATCATCATCATGTCGCGCAGTTAGCACGGATATCCATGACAATCTCTCTATCTTCCCAATCATTCATTTTCCCATGGAGGTCCTCTGCGCAGCATCCAGCATCTTTGTATAGCTGGTCAATGTAGGTCCTTAATGGGCGGCCCATACTAGCATGTCTGTGGGTTGGCTTCCACAGGAGAACGTCGCTTATGAGCTCGTCCTTGCTTCTCCAGCAGTGCCCGACATTCCTTGGCCGTCTCACTCGAATGGTTTGTGAGATGGGGGCAGGTGGCCATAAAGCTGTTTCCTCGTGGGGTGCTACTTCCACGAATTGTTCAAGACTGCACGCAGCATTCTTGTGCAGCTCCCATCCAGCTTATTCTCAAGGCGCCTCGTTAGGGTCCAGGTGGTACAGCCATACAGCAGCACTGATATAACCATAGCCTGGAAGAATTGTCGCTTTAACTTGTCAGTGAGATCGGATTTCCATATTACTGAAAATTTTTTTGTGGCCGACCACGCTTCGTGTATTTACGTCGCTTTCTGTGGATGGGTTATTGCTACCTAGGTATGTGAATTGTTCTACTGGCTTAAGGGGCTTACCGTTGAGTGAAGATATCTCCTTTTCTTTTGAAACATATGAACTCAGTTAAAGGCCAATATTATTTGCTGCCTTCTCTAGGCTATGCAGTAGTGACTCAGCCTGTGGCGGTGTATCTGCAAGAAGTGCAAGGTCATCAGCATAGTCGGCATCTGTGATAGTCTGTGCCGGATATCGCCTGCTTCTTGCCTTTTTTAACGTGAAGCCTTCTTCTTTTATGGTACCTAATGATGTTCGGAGTACATAGTCTAAGCATATTATAAATATATATGGTGCTAATGTATCTCCTTGTAGGACTCCAGCGGCGATGTCAAAGAAATGTATATGTAATATTTTCATTTATGATAATTTCGTATATGTAAAACATATATGTATATGTAAAACATAAAGTATATGTAAATATTTATATGTAAAACATAAAGTCACTTAAAAATGGGATCTGCGAACATTTTCTGGTATATCAGTTTTAAAGATAAAAAAAAAAAAAATATTTTAAATTCTTATAAAGTGGTTCGTGGTGTAATGGTTAAAGTCGTAGGAAATTAACTCATCGATATGAACGAGGCTGTTTGCATTTCACATAACGCTACTAAAACTTGGTAAAGGTATGCATCCAACTAGTCTCCCTCCAGCTAATGTTCTTTAACCTTGGCTCGGTAACCAGTCTAGGAGAAGGAAAACTCTGAATTCAAACCTGTTAACCATTGCTTAAGAAATTGACCTTGTATCACATCCTGTTCGTGTGGAGGGGTTGGTAAATATATTCGTTCAAATATACATGCTTGTGCGAAGGGGTTATTAAATCCATATAAGGAGGTTCGATTAATAATATAGATGGGTAATTCCATGTCAAATGCCATGTCACCCATCTGCTTCAATCTTTCTTTTGTACAGCTATGGACAATGTTAAAGTCAGACATTCCCCAAAATTTGAGCTTACAATTCCAAAAATTTGCGGAGTTATGCTGCTCTCCAAATGTGAGGAAGATCGCGAAAAATGGCGACATTTTAAAACCTATTTTTGTCTGTAAAATGAATTTTGAGCTTCCCTACTCCTAAAAATTAGTTTATAAAAGCAAAAAAATTTTTACCAAGGAATCCATAAATCTTAAAAAGTCTTAAAGTCAACCAATGTTATTGATGATTTCTGTTTTTTTTTACAGCAATGTGGCCCTGCATCTATGGCAAAAACTTTTAGATTACCGAGACTAACTATTTGTCTCCACCCTCTACCCAAGCGACGCCGGGAAGCCGCTTCTAGTTGATCATAAGATCTTCATTGAATCGCACCTCAAAGCAAAGAAAATAATCAAATGTTGATATTCCACCTTTAACAACAATAAGAATTAATGAAATAGATTAATTTTAATTAATCATGGGGCCGGGTTAGCTCAGTCGGTAGAGTGATCGGCTAGAAACCACAAGGTTCTTAGTTCGATACCGGCCCTCGCCAACTCAGCGTATGAGTAGCACAGGGATCTGTGCGGTAAAGTGAGGAGATGATGGTAGGTGTGGCGCTCCACCTCAGATGCTAAAATAATCTCCTTGGTCTAGCGCTAGTGAAAAGGGGATAGACTTCCTCACTGATTGGCTGATACCGATATTAGGCCACCCCGTCGACTTTTTTTTTCTACCAAAAAGTTAGTTTGCTTTTGCTCAGAAACGAAGCTACAACATTTTGCAAAAAATTTGTTAAAATTTTGCACTTCAATTTTTCTGAAATTTTGTCAGTGTGTAGACTCTGTAAAAGTCAGATAATCACCAAAGTTTTAGCTTCCAATTCCAAAAATCAACCTAGTTATGTTGATTTTTATCTTTCCAAATTTGGTTGAAGGGTAGCGAAAAATGGCGGCTTTTTGAAATCTATTATTGTCTAAAATTCGCATATATAATGTATATAGATAGATAGATAGAAAGATCGATAGATAGATAATTTGACAAAGCATTGTAATAAAAAGATCTAATTTGCATAAATGTTAAAACTGAATTCTAATATAAGTGTTCATATATCTATGCGTGTCCATTTGTCTGCCTAGAGGAAGGAGTTAGAGGTTAGGTTTAGAGTTAAGGGTTAAGACTAGGATTAGAGTTAGGATTACAGTGAGGCTCAGGGGTTATGTTTAGGGTTACAGCCAAATAAAAGTCAAGAATTGGGCGTAGAGAAAAGTCTCAAATAAGTTATATAACTAAATTTACACCCCTTTTTTTAATGCCATGACATTTCATGCCAATATTTTTTCAATAAAATACTGATAAAACTGCCTTTCGACAATCTTGTAATATATATATATATATATATATATGTGTGTGTGTGTGTGTGTGTGTGTGTTGTGTTGTGTTTGTGTTGTGTGTGTGTGTGAAAGTAAGTAAACAAACAATGTTTTATTTTTGATATGGCCTTTTTAGTCGACAATTTTTGGAGGATTAGTTAATAATTAATGAATTTAGGCGGGCATATATGTTCAAATATAAGGCTAAACAAATCGAGAAAATTTCAATCCCTGTATCTACATTTCGATGAGACCTAATAGGTCGAAATGTACATACAGGGTTTGACATTTTCTCGATTTGTTCAGCCTTATAATTAATTTTCAAAATTAGGTATGACTTCAATTCAGCACATATCCTCAAAAAAAAAAAAATATATATGGATAGAAATGAATTATTTTTAAATTAAGAATATCATTATTATTTATTATTTATTATTTTATTATTTATTCTATGAGTATTATCATCATTTTTTAATTATTATTATTATTTCTATGTTTAATTATTATTATTAGTAGTAGTATTATTCGTATTCGTATTATTTTATGAGAATTCGTTATATTATTATTTTATGAGTATTTATTATATTATCATATCATATATATATATATGTATATATATATATATATATATATATATATATATATATATATTAAGAGAAAGGAAATGAATCCGACGGTATAGATAAAAGGATATGAAAACAACAAAATATGCTGTTAAAGTGAAAATGATATATGATATAAAATCTTTTCACTTTAACAGCATATTGTGTAGTTTTCATATACTTTTATCTATACATTCATACATATATATAATATATAAAAAAATATATATAATTTATCGTCTGAAAATTATATATTATTTATTATTTATTATTTAATTATTTTAAGAGTATTTATTATATTATTGTTATTCATAAAAATGAAATCTAAGATAAAAATGCCTTTGTTCGACAATCTTACGTTATCTAAAGCTATTTAATAAAAGATAATCCTTTTTCACCGGAAAGGTCATACGAGCTCCAATTAAAAAGTAGTGATGCACCCTGGGTATTTATTCTCTTCTAATTGTCTGGTTGGTTGTTTGGATTTTACGGAATGTCAACCAATTGGGTCGTTTTATGCTGAAGAGAATTTGTGATATTCATTCTGGATGGGTACTCAATTTTTTTCTTTTTAAAACATATTTTTAAACACATTTTTCGAACACATTTTGTTGTATTTAACCCATAGACCCTAACAGGTACTACCTTTAGAAAACCAGATACGTCCTCTATGCCGTTAGACTCTCTATTTGGTCTTCCTTGGCAGAAGTCGGGTAACCTATGCCGTTGTTTCACGCCTCGTATAGTTTGTTTTGGACTATTGATTTCTAATATTATTGTTTTATTCACAGACTTTTAAAAGCAATCCCATGTATAATCTTATATTGAAATGAATTAGAATAAAGTAAAAATAAGTGTAATGCTTTTGTATTCTTATTTAATTTCATTTTCTTTCTAATTCGATATGATATTTAATTATATATATATATATATATATATATATATATATATATATTATATATATATATATATATAATTAAATTTCATATCGAATAGAAAGACTAATGAAATTTAATAAGAATACAAATATTATATATTATAAAATAAATTAATAAGAATCAAATATATGTATATATATATATATATATATATATATATTATATATATATATAGCTTATATATATTATATATATATATATATATATATATATATATATCAAAAATCGAAAACTAAACAAAATAACTTTGATAATAGCACCAATGTTCTAAAATGCCTATAATTACATTAACAATTATAATTATAATAATATTCAAAACGATAATAAAACAATAATAATAATAATAATAATAATAATAACACTAATGATAACAATAATAAACTCAACCTATATAAATAGAAAATAAAAAAGCCCATTGTTGTACGGTTTCAAAATACCCTGAAGATGGCCCACGATAAAAAAACAAATGACAAAACTTGCAGACAAAAAATGGCTGCATTATTTAACAATATATGCCTACAGGAAGAAATGCCTACAAGAAGAAACAAACACACACACACACACACACACACACACACACACACACACACACATATATATATATATATATATATATATATATATATATATATATATATATATATTGTTTAAGCAAGTTTTGGTTTTATTAAAGACCAATAAAATATTTTATTTCTCTGAATTTTTTAGATGAGGCTTGATAATTAGTATTATTTTGTATTATTACGACTATTGTTCTCATCTTCATTGCTATCTGTACATGGTTTCGGCCGATGTGTCCCCAGCCTTTGTCAAGTATTTCTTGTCGAACTCGGGAAACTTCTCGGACTCGCAAACCTTCTTTTAAAAATCGGGAACATTCTTGTCGTAATCGAGACCCTTCTTGTCGTAATCGGGAGCCATCACGGAACTTTGGACCTTACCCTTTATTCAGTCCATGGGGGTATCCTTTTCTCAATCCGTTAACCATAGCTGGGGAACAGGTGTTATCTATATTAGGTTTGTTATTCATTGCCTGTTTTAATTTTTTTGTTTAAAATCGCTTTATTTAAACAAGCAAGTTTAAAAGAACATGAAACCAATATGGTAGCAGATTAGTTTCCATGCAAATATACATATTTATTATTAATATTGCTCTATCAGAGAGATTGAGCACTCTCCTGATATTTGTATACATTGTTTTACTAAAGTCTCATTTCGTGCGACAGTGTTAACCACACACTATGGTAATAACACACACACACACACACACACACATATATATATATATATATATATATATATATATTCCTCTTTCCTATATATATATATATACATATATATATTTTCCTCTTAACGACAGTCTATGAATTAACATTTAACTCTCATTGGATACCACCAAAAAACCTTCCGTTTTAATTTTCCGACCTAAATCAGAAGAATATATGAGTATATATAAAAAGATATGAAAACACCACAAAATGCTGTTAAAGTGAAAACATTTTATAACTTAGCTGATATTGAACAATATTTCGATTTTATGAAAATCGTCATCAGAGCTTGTTTATAATCCGTGTTGTTAAGAGCGGAGACAAAAGTCATATGAGTTCAAAACAAAAACCTTGACGATTTTCTGGTGACGATTTTCATAAAATCGAAATATTGTTCAATATCAGCTAAGTTATAACATGTTTTCACTTTAACAGCATTTTGTGGTGTTTTCATATCTTTTTTATATATACTCATACCGTCGGATTCATTTACTTTCTTTTCAAATATATATATATATATATATATATATATATATATATTGTGTGTGTGTGTGTGTGTGTGTGTATATATATATATATTTATATATATATATATATATATAATATATAATATATTAAATCAGTATACCAGAATACAATGAAATCTTTGTCATACCTCAATTTTGCTTG
>CM042155.1:19851961-19855948 GCA_023376005.1 Doryteuthis pealeii
ACTGAACACTGATTTATGGTAAATCACATGGTGACCACTTGTTCACATTCAAAATGACAAAGTAAGAAAAGTTTACTGAATAATTACAGTTGGATTTATAGATTGATATGAACAATTTAGATAGATATGAAAAGATGAGATTGAATTTGAAGAGAATGAATATGAAAATAACATATAGATCGAGAGATAGATTGCACTGACTGATAGTAAATAGATAGATAGACAGATATGGAGTGACAGAGAGAAGATAGATAGATTTGAAAAAAGAAAGATATATAAATTGATAGATAGATAGATAGATTGATAGAAAAAGAATGAGATTGACATAAAGAGAATGAAATTGAATTACCGTAAGATAGATAGATTGATTGATAGATAGATGGATAGATAGATAGATAGATATGGAAATATTTAGATACCGTATTTGATGGCATGAAAAGAATGATATTGATATGAAGAGAATGGAAATTGAAATAAACATATAGATCAATAGATAGATCTGCACTGACAGATAGATAAATAGATAGACAGATATGGAGTGACAGAGAAATAGAGTGATGGATAGAATAGATAGAAAAAAAGAAAGATATATATATATATATATATATATATATATATATATATAATATATATATATATATATATATATATATATATATATAATAGATAGATAGATAGATAGATAGATAGATAGATAGATAGATAAAAACGAATGAGATTGACATAAAGAAAATGAATTGAATTACCGTAAGATAGATAGATAGATAGATAGATAGATAGATATGGAAATATTTAGATACCGTATTTGATGGCACATAGCACGCACTTTTTTTTCCAAAATTGTAGCTCAAAAATTGTCCTGTGTCTTATACATCGTAGGTTAATTTTATTATCATTATCATTAATTTTTTATTATTATTATTTCCTGAGATGTCTTGTGTATGCTTATTGCTTGTCTGGACAGCCAAATTGCTTTCATACAGCTAGGTTTCTGCTTGTGTAATGCACAGATAGACTGTTTTCAACAATATATGCTTAAATACACTAAAAACTTTTTTCCTGAATATGGCCGGGCGTCTTATATGTCGTCAAATACGGTAGATATGAAAAGAATGAGATTGATATGAAGGGAATGGAAATTGAAAATAAACATATAGATCGATAGATAGTTCTGCACTGACGGATAAATAGATAGATAGATATGGAGTAACAGAGAGATAGAGTGAAGGTAGATAGAAAAAAGAAATATAGAAGAAAGAAAGAAAGAAGAAGAAAGAGATATAGATAGATGGAAAAAGAATGATATTGAAATCAAGTGAAATGAATTAAATTAACGTAAGATAGATTGATAGATATATATGAAAAGTCTAGGATATATATATATAATTATATATATTATATAGAGAGAGAGAGAGAAGAGAGAGAGAGGAGGGAGAGAGGGAAAGAGAGAGAGAGAGAGAATAAAAAGAATGAGATTGATATAAAAAGATTAAAAATTGACATGAACATGAGATAAATAGAAAAAAAGAAAGAAAGAATATAGTGTTGGATTACTTTTGTATATAAGGTGTGCAACAATACCACCTAAATTTATAGACTGGGCGAGGTCACGGGGTCTAGTCCTCGCCAATCACACGCATAATGCGTGGTCTGGTTGACTACTTAATCCACTAATACTGAACAGACGTCCATTTGCTATCATGGACGAAGAACTGAACGATTCTTTATCAGGATTTTCCGCTGGACAATCGCTTTGTTTAAAAGCCTAAAGGATGACCCATAAAACATACACGAATAGATAGATAGATTGATAGAATTAACATAGGAAGGAAAATTGACTTGAACATAAGATAGATAAGATTGATTGATAAATAGATAGATAGATATGCATATATATATATATATATATATATATATATATATATAATATATATATAGATATTATATAATAATATATATATATTATATGTTGTATATATAATATATATAAGATAGATGATAGATAGATAGATAGATAGGTGAAATGAATAAGATTAACATAAAGGGAAGGAAAATTGACTTGAACATAAGATTATATATATATAATATATATATATATATATATATATATATAATATACAAGAGAGAGAGAGAGAGAGAGTGATAGATAGATAGATAGAAAAGAATGAGATTAACATAAAGGGAAGAAATTGACTTGAACATAAGATAGATAGATAGATAGATATGAAAGATTATATATATTTTATATATATATATATATATTATGATAGATAGATAAGATAGATAGATAGATAGATAGATAGGATAGATAGAAGAATGAGATTACATAAAGGGAAGGAAAATTGACTTGAACATAAGATAGATAAAGAATTGATCTGAACTGTACTGGATTATAATATATGATAGATATATATATATATATATATTTATATATATATATATATATATAAGATAGATAGATAGATAGATAGATAGATATAGATAGATGTGAGAATAGAAATGAATGAGATTACATAAAGGGAAGGAAAATTGACTCTGATGAACATAAGATATATATATTATATATATATTTAAATAATATATATATAATATATATTTATATTGAGAGAGGAGAAAAGAGAGAGAGAGAGGAGAGAGAGAGAGATAGAAACGAATGAGACTTAATAAAGGGAAGGAAATTGACTTGAACATAAGATAGATAGATTGATAGTTCTGTACAGATATATAATTATATATATATATATATATATATGGATAGATAGATAGATAGATAGATAGAATAGAAAATTGACAGAATGAGATAGCGAGTTAGTGTCACGCCAAGAAACTGTTCCTGCCAGACAACCGAAGTTAATTTGTTTGTCAATCAAACAACAAAAAGATGTAAAGAAGGAAAGAAATAAAAAGAAGAGTGCAGAGAGTTAAATCAAGATTATTATAGCATTTTACATATTGAAACTATTTGGCACTAGCTCTTAGTACATATCAAAGGTTGTAATAATAAACTAATCATACTGTAGTATATCCAACAGGTCCTGCTAGTTGTTTATTGATGGTGGTTCGGATTGGTTTCTTGAGTTAAGAATAAACGGCCGACACTATAAACGTTTAAGAGTAACTAAAAGTAGAATTATTTTGCAAAAAATCTACAGTGAACTTCAACAATGGAATGTACATAATTCTATTGTGGTGTGAGATGTTGAGGATGAAGCGAACAAGTGCAGAGCTGGACTGAATCTTTTTTCTCCTTCTTCTAAAAGATACATCCTTTTCCCAAATCCTTCAGGCAAAAAAACGTTGGCTTTTAAAAATTACTTGCACAAAGCGGAGAAAATGTTCTGACTCCCTAAAGAATGATTGTCTCATTCCCCCCCTCTCTCTCTCTTCCTCTCCTTTCTCTCTCAGTCTTTCTTCTTTCTTTTCCTCCTCTCTGTCTTCTTTCTTTTCTTTCCTCTCTCTCTGTCTCTCGGCCTCATTGTTTACTCTTGTCTTTCTCTCTCTGTCTGTCTGTCTGTCTGGTTCTGTCCTCTGTCTTCTCCTCAGCTCTACTTTTCTATCTATATATCAAGCGTTCTCTTTTGTTCGATCTATCTCTTTTCTTAGCGCGGCAGCATCAATCTCTCTCCGATGCATCTCTGTCGTCCGGCTAGATCGGGCTGTGCTTCGACTAACTCGTTCAGGACGAATAGTGGATCGTCGATGACCTCTCTCTCTCACTAATTCTTCATTTCTATTCTTGGCGTGTTCTTATGGATTCTCTTTAGCTCCTTTCTTGTCATCTGTGCATCTGCAGGTCCCATCCCTCGTCCGAACGTTCATCGTCGTCAGATGTTCTAGCCCCATCGTCTTTCTCTCTCTCTTTCTCACTCTTGTTTTTTCGCTCGATGCTTTTTTCTCTCTATCTTTTTTTTTCTCTCTTCTCTTTTTTTTCTTTCTTCTCGTTTACTTTTCTTTCTGTTCTTTTATCTCTTCTTTTTCTCTTTTCTC
>CM042155.1:19856048-19858548 GCA_023376005.1 Doryteuthis pealeii
AAATTCGAATGTCCTCAGAGGAGTTTCTTGGTGAAAAAAATATGTAATTATTTTTCACCGTATAAGATTTGAACCTCGAAAAGAAAACTTTTCAATGTTTGAAAAAGAGAAGTATAAAAATGAATTGGATGATCCAGTTTTTAACTTGTGTCTGAAGTGGAGGGTTTTAGTTTTTCCAGGAACTGAGATGCAATCTGGGAAAATATATGGTAAACGGATATGTGTAATCTGGATACGCGATTTGGAATGACCTTCTAATAAAGACAGATTAATAATAATAATAATAATAATCTTATTATAATGGAGATTGTGTGTTTTTCTGTCTGTAACCGAAACTATATTACTACTCAAGTCACAATTCCCTTAATTATTTACGTCATATTCTCCATGATTTCATTCTTTTAAACCTTCTGTTATTAATAAAAATTGTTTTACATTATTAATACTGTTGACCATATCTACGTACTAATAACATGCAATTGTATTTATATATACAACAAAATAGCGGTTTACAGTTTGAACGAGAAGGCTAATTTGCATATTGATATTTAAAATTTTATTTTAATAAATATGTGATTGGTATTATTGATTTCTAATTGTTTGGCTTCATCTTAAGAAATATAAACAAAAATCTCGTGGGTAAATCTTAAAAGAAATTTATTTACAAGGAGAAATAACTGTAATATTATCCTTTACTTCCTATTTTAACTAAATAGTTAAATTAGGAAAATTTACCAATGAAACAGGGGAGTAATGGAAAATGATGGAATAGTAAGTTTCAAAGTTGTTCTATTTTTCGATTATACCCCCTCTGTTGCAGATCTTTTTATCTGCATTCTTAGTCAGTTTCATTAGCCTTTCTAATTTAATATGATATTTTATTATATCAAAACTTAAATACTTGCACCCGGAGGGTGCATATATTTGCTAGTAATAATAATAATGATAATATATATATATATATATATATATATATATATATATATATAGTTAATTCCTTGTTAGTATTGGAGAAATGATGATAAAGTGCTCAATTACTTCTGTAAGAGCTGTATTTATTTATTTATAGTTTACAATACGTTTAAGACACCGTTTTACCAATGGTTTCGGGGCCTCATCTTTAGGTGATTGGTCGTCATCAGAAACGTTTCTGATGACGAAAAATCCCCTAAAGTTGATGCTCAGAAACCATTGGTAAAACGGACTCTTAAATGTAATGTAAACTATATATATATATATATATATATATATATATATATATATATATATATATATAGCATAATCTTTACAGATTACTGCCGTCTCTCACAAACCTATAGCACCACCACCAGAACCTTTCCTCTCATGAGCCCTCAAATGACCCATCAAACCCGCTGCAGATCCACAAAGTTTGATACAAATATGACATAGGAAGGATGTACTTCTCGTCGTATCAGATGGACCAGATGATAAAATTTGATGCTTTTTAACCATCGTATGTCTCTTAAGACCAGAAGCTGACTTACAGACTTTGTTACAGATTGCACAAGAAATATTGTTTGTTCCTGGAGTTTGCATGAGTCGTCCCTAATGAGATTTCCTATGATTAACATATCCCGCCTTAGAAAGCAGAATTCGACCATATGCCTGACAATTCCAACCCTCCATGTTCACTCTAATATGAAAGGTGTATCCCTTTCGAAGCTGACGCTTGAGGTTTTCATGCTCAATTCTTCACTCTCAAAACTGGTATAGCCATCATAATATATATATATATATATATATATATATATATATATATATATATATATATAACATTTAAGGTGCAATTACTACCATTGGTTTCTAAGCAGCATGCTTACGCCGCTGTTCGTCATCACGGAAACGCAACATGTAATTGCGTTGCCGTGATGACGGGCAGCAGCGTAAGCATGCTGCTTAGAAACCAATGGTAGTAGTTGCACCTTAAATGTACTGTACACTATAATAAATAGATACACCTCTTATAGAAGTAATTGAGCATTTAACTCTCAATTCTCCAATACTAACAAAGGATTATCTCTCTCTCTCTCTCTCTCTCTCTATATATATAATATATATATATATATATATATATATATATAAAATAGACTCTCTCGTCGATTTTCGACGGATGAGTGTTCAACCAAGTGATTTGTTTATAGTGGTGAAGGCTTGTGTAGAACCATTCCGCACTTGTTGGTACAGTCGATAGGAAAGAATTGGTGCATCAAGGAATGCCACGAACCCAATCAACGACCGACCTCAGGAATTTTGAATTCAGAGTTATCCCTCTCCTAGACTGGTTACCTACCCAAGGTTAAAGAGCCCAGTCTGTCCTACTATTTTAGAAGACTATATGGATTCATACCTTTCCCAAGCGCATTAGCGCTATGTGAAATGCCAACAGCTTCGTCTAAGAACTGAACTCGAACCGACGAGACCATTTTCCACGACTCTAACCACTAGCCCACTAGTCAGTGGACATACTTGTCATATATAT
>CM042155.1:19861048-19868548 GCA_023376005.1 Doryteuthis pealeii
ATGAAAATCGTCATCAGAGCTTGTTTATACTCCGTGATGTTAAGAGCGGAGACAAAAGTCATATGAGTTCAAAACAAAAACCTTGACGATTTTCTGATGACGATTTTCATAAAATCGAAATATTGTTCAATATCAGCTAAGTTATAACATGTTTTCACTTTAACAGCATTTTGTGGTGTTTTTATATCTCTTATATATACTCATACCGTCGGATTCATTTCCTTTCTTTTATATATATATATATATATATATATATATATATGTGTGTGTGTGTGTGTGTGTATATATGTGTATGTGTGTATATATATATATATATATATATATATATATATATATATATATATATAAATCAGTTATATCAGAATACAATGAAATCTTTGTCATACCTCAATTTTGCTTGCTTCCGGATATTCGCCTACAGATGGATTTTTCATCTGAGTCTATTAGTCACTAACAAAACTCTACGTCAGTTAAACGTTTATCACGTCATCTGGAAACTGTCCACAGTTTGACGGTCCTAACGGAATTAAAGCCTATTTCCACAAAAGCTTATTTCATTCAACAGTAAACCCCTTATTTTTCCGTATCTAAATCGAAATTCCACACCGTTTTATTCCGGGTGATGTTTTTATTAAGGAGGCTTATAATGTGTCACACTCAGTTTAGCGTTCGGAATGGGGAGAAGGAGTGTTCAAATCCCAGGGAGAATTATGGGAAATACACCAATCGAAAAAACATCACAATAAAAGGAATCTCTTTCTTTGTTATTAATCTTCACTAGTATTTTCCTCCGGTTTAGCTCAGTCGGTAAGGCTACACCTAGGAACCCTCAAGGTACCGGGTTCAATACTTTATAGGTAAAGTAAAGTCGTCGGGGCGGCCTAAAGTCGGTATCAGCCAGTCAGCGAGGGAGCCTATACCCTTTTCAATAGCGCTAGACCAAAGAGATTGTTTTTAGCATCTGAGGTGGAGCGCCACACCTACCATCAGCTCCTCACTTTGCCGCACAGATACCTGTGCTACTCATACGCTGAGTTGGCGCGGGCCGGTATCGAACTAGGAACCTTGTGGTTTCTATCAAAATCCCAAGGAGTAATCTCTGAAATAGATTAATCGAAATAGAAAAAAATGTAATTTCTTTGTTATTAATACTAGCAAATATATGCACCCTCCGGGTGCAAGTATTTAAGTTTTAATGTAATAAAATATTATATTAAATTAGAAAGTCTAACGGAACTAAATAAGAATACAGATAAAAAGATTTGAAACAGAGGGAGTATAATAAAAGATTTGAAACAGAGGGAGTATAATAAAAAATGGAACAACTGAAACTTACTCTTCCATCACTCTCGTCTTTCATTGTTATTTTTTCTAATTTAAGTATTTAGTTATAAGAGGAAGTAAGAATAAAATGACAGTTATTTTATCTTGTTAATGGATTTCTTTTAAGATTCATTGAAGAGATTTTGCTTATATTCATTAAAATAAAACCAAACAGTTAGAAATCAATAATACTAAGCACATATTTATTAAATTCGATTTTTTAATATTAATATGCAAATTAGCCTTCCCATTCACACTGTTAACCGCTATTTTGTTGTATATATAAATATAATTGCATGTTGTCAGCATGTAGACATAGTTAACAGTATTAATAATGTAAGACAATTTTATTAATAATTGAGGTTTAGATAAAAATAAAATCATGGAGAATGTGATGTCAATAACTAAGAGAATTGTGACTTGAGTAGGAATATAGTTTCGGTTACAGACAGAAAAACACACAATCTCCATTATAATAAGATTAATTAATAAGTATTCTCTTTGGTTTAGCTCAGTCGGTAGAACATCCACCTATGAACCACAAGGTTCCGGGTTCGATACCAACCCTCACCTCTTTTGGAAAAAGTGTCCAAATCTCAAGCAGTAATCTGTGAAATAGACTATTCGAAAAAAAAATCTTTGTTATTAATTTTAGCAAGTATTCTCTTCGGTTTATCATAGTCGGTAGGGCATCCCCGTTGTGATACACAAGGTTCCCGGATCGATACCGACCTTTAGACAACTCAGCGCATGAGTCTCCCTGCTTGGATTTACGCGGTAAAGAAGGGAGCTGAGGGTAAGTGTAGTGCTTCACATCAGACGCAAGGGAATCTCTCTAGTCTAGCGCTTGTGAAAAGGGGATAGCCCCCCCGCTGTTCGGCTGATACCGACAATAATACACTCTGCCTACTTTGATAGTTTTTATATTGCAATATTCCCAAACTGCGGAAATGAAAGCGGCTCAGAGACAGGAATAAAAGTTCAGCACTCAGTGAGACACAAGCTCACTTGTTCCATTACCTCAGAGAAGCCTTTTATTCCTACATAATACAAATTTTGCACACAGTTGCATTGGTTCAATCTTTCTCATTTAATACAAATAATTACATGGTTTCAAGTAATTGTTTATTGTTTGTTTTTATAATAATCATTGTTCTACACACAGGTATGTGGTTTGAGGTGCGTGGTCTAATGGTTAGAGTCGTAGGAAATGGAATCGTCGACCCGAGTTCAATTCCTAGACGAAGCTGTTTGCTTTTCACATGGTGCTAATACCCTTGGAAAAGGTATAAATCCAATACTCCCTCCAGTTATGGGTAAATAGCAGCGCAGACTGGGCTCTTTAACCATGGCTAAGTATCCAGTCTAGGAGAAGGAAAACTCTGAATTCAAACCCGTTAAACTTTGCTTAAGAAATTGACCTTGTGTCGCATCCTGCTCGTGCGGAGGGGTTGATAAATTTATATTTGGTTGGTTGGTTGGTTGGATTTACAGAATATGTCAACACATTGGGTCATTTTATGCCGATCATGATTTATTTTACACATTCTTGATGGGAACTCAATTATTCTAAACTCATTTTAAACACATGTTTTTTTATTTAACCCATAGATGGGACCCCAACAGGTACCGGCACTCTGGGTCAGAGTGGACCTGAGAGTAATGGTGATGAAGGGGTGCTCCACATTCCCCAGAGCTCCAAAATTGGAATCTTACCACCAGAGTTTAAGATTATACCCAGGACAATAAATCCTTAAGCCTCTGTCTTCTGGCACCTATATGATAAAAAGTGTTAAGGCTTGTCATAAAGGTAATAGGGCTGGGAAAATCCTATAGGAGCTAGGATTTGATGTGACCAGCCGATTGATCGGAGAGGACCTTTCCGACTGACAATCGAGTCTAAGTGGAGTGTTGTGATGTCATGGACTGTTCAGCCACCAGAGTTTTGTTCTTAAGCATCAAGAGTCTCCACCCACGGACAACACGTGGCTCCATTGGGGTGGGGTTAGGCACTGGGAAATAACCCCAATTCTGCGCCTTTAAATCATGGGGACAAGGGTTGCCTAGGGAGATGGCCCCTCTGGGATCATTTAGTTCGTTACCAGTTCAATAACCGAATCCACCGGACGCAGGTTTCCGAAGAACCAGAACACAACTTAATTGCCATCTGATAGGGCGGCTTTTAGGTAGTTTATATTTAAGAGGATCAGAGTCATGGATTTCCCCCAGAGAATGCAAGGAAAACGAATCTCTAAGGGAAACTAAGCTAAGTGTTTTCTTTAATTGATTAAACATGAAATGCTCCAGTCTCGAGGCGAAATGGTTTTGTAATTTGAAGGTGTAGTGATGAAAAAAGGTGTTTATAATCAGGATGAAGTAAAAAGAATTGAAATAACAAATGGATGAGTGCTTTTAAATTTAAGGCAACGTAATTTCAAACACGTGTTTAAATAAGGGCATGCGTACGTCTCAAGGAAGGAAATTATCTATGCGTATATACGTCTTGTAATAATGTTAGTTTATTGCGTAAATGTTTACTGTCTAAATATCTGCGAATACTTATGGGACTTGCAGTTTATTTAGTTTATTGGTGGGCCTGCCTGTATTGTTGTGTTGAATCTAGTTAAATATAAAAACAGAATGTGGCCTCTTCAGAAAGTATCGAGACTAGTATATACCAAAGTTAACAATAAAAAAGTCAATAGCCAGCAAGATAGTCCCCTGATTCCAATGAGTTTGTATATATATATTATATATATATATATATTATTATTATTATTATTTTAGGCAGTTTTATATATATATATAATATATATATATATATATATATATATATATATATATATATGTATCCATGTACTCTCGCTCCAGCTATGGGTAAATAGTGGGACTGACTGTGCTTTTTAACCTTGGTTAAGTAACCAGATTAGGAGAAGGAAAACTGTCAATGCAAATCTGTTAAAGTCCACTTCATAAATTGACCATGTGTCCCATCTTGTAAAGGCGTTGGTAAATATATATATATATATATATATATATATATATATATATAGAGAGAGAGAGAGAGAGAGAGAGAGAGAGAGAGTAAAAGTAAAGTCGGCGGGGCGGCCTGATGTCGGTATCAGCCAATCAGCGAGGGAGTCTATCCCCTTTTCACTAGCGCTAGACCAAGGAGATTGTTTTTAGCGTCTGAGGTGGAGCGCCACACCTACCATCAGCTCCTTACTTTACCGCACAGATCACTGTGCTACTCATAACGCTGAGTTGGCGAGGACCGGAATCGAACTAGGAACCTTGTGGTTTTTAGCCGAAATATATATATATAATATATATTATATATATATATATATATAGGTCTGTGTACGTATGTGTATACATACATACATATATATATATATATATATATATATATATATATATATATATTATTTTTATTCATCTATTAATAATGAAGATGGCGGGTTCCAGTTCTGGGGAATGTAGAGCACCTCTTCATTACCATTGCTCCGTGATCCACTCTGGCCCAGAGTGGCAGTACCTGCTAGGGACCTATCTATGGGTTAAATAGAAAAATGTGTTTTTAAAAAATGACACATTAAGAATGAATAAAACAAAAACATCTTTGGCATAAAATGACCCAACAAGTGTTGACATGCCGTAAAATCAAATCAATCAACCAACAGACACTACACTATAGCTATGAGCAGAAATAGGCGACAGAGTGACGCTTAGTTCAGCGTAGAGATACATTGACTTCTGAGGTAGATTGGCCGATCCCTACGTAAATAGTCCCCATAGACACGACGGGAACTATGCCATTTTACAAAGCTAGTGTACAGACTAAAAAGAAAAAGGCATTGATAAAAGTCATGTGTTTTAAACATTTAACGGTTAGATGAAGTCATTTTTGGACGCAGGAGAATGAAATAACGAAGAGATAAACTACAATAAATAGCTATAAAAAAAACAAAGTAAATTCAGACTATTTATTTTTATTTCATTCTTTTAATTTCACGGCTTTTTTGCGTTTTTTTTGTACTGTTTCTTTTTTTTTTTTTTTTTTTTTTTTTTTTTTTTTTTTTTAGTTTATTCTTCTCATTATTTTTTTTTTCTAGTTTTTTTCTTTTCTTTCTGTCTGGCAAAAAGGAGGTTAAAATAATGAGTTTTTGAGGTTACTTGTTTTAATTTTTTTTAATTATTTTTTTTTTTTTTACAGAAGAATTATGGAGAGACATTCATTACCAAATATTTCATCCTACGACCGAAAAAATATCAAGAGATGAAAAATAATATCCTCAAATTGAACTCCATATCTTTCTCTTTTAATTTGTCCCATGTAAAATTTATAACGTCTCCACTGACGCAGAATAATATATCATAAACCATTTGTATATTTACCCAACCCCTCCGCACGAGTAGGATGTGATACAAGGTCAGTTTCTTAAGCGGGGTTTGATAGATTTGAATTTAGAGTTTTCCTTCTCCTAGCCATGGTTAAAGAGCCAAGTCGGCCCTACTATTTATCCATAGCTGGATGGAGAGTAGTTGGATTCATACCTTGCTCGAGGGTATTAGTGCTACGTGAAATGCTAACAGCGTTGTCCAAGATTGAAACTCGAATCGACGAGTCCATTTACGACGACTCTATCCATTACATTATACGCCATTACATTATACGCCTCCACAACGTTTCATATGCTATTTAATTCTCTCTCTCTCTCTCTCTCTCTCTCTCTCTCTCTCACACACCTCTCTCTCTCTCTTTCTTCTCTCTCTTTCTTTCTCTCTCTCTCTCTTTCTCTCTCTCTCTCTCTCTCTCTCTATATATATATATATATATCAATGTGTATCGTTAGCACTATTATACTTGAAGAAGCAGTAGTAATCCAACGAACAGGGTTATTAGAAGAGTGCTCAATATCTGTGATAGAGCGCTAATAGATAAATAAATAAATTAATGTTTTAGTTTATACTTATTGCATTGGAACAAATTTGCTACCATTGGTTTCTTGCTCTATGGTAGTCATCAGGTAGCGAAAGTATTTAGAAAATGATGCAAATGATATAAATATGATCAAATGTGTGCCTGATGACTGCCACAGAGCAAGAAACCAATGGTAGCAAAATTGTTCCAATGCAATAAGTATAAACTAAAACATTTCTTTCTGTCTCTCTCTCTCTCTCAATATATATATATATATATATATATATGAAGTAGTCAAACAGTGTGTTTGAAAATGGCGAAGGCCGACAATTTGTGGGAGATTATGTGCTTAATTAAAGTCATACCTAATTTTGTTAATTAATTAATTATAACTAAATGAATTAGGCGTGCATATCGGTTTAATTGTAAAGCGTAAACAAATCGAGAAAAAGTCATCTCTCTATGTACATTTCAGCCCATTAGGCCTCATCAGCAAAGCTAAAGACAGGGCAGTGCTTTGTGTGTGATTCGAACCCTACCTGTCAGGCTGACAGGCGGACATTCTAACCAATACACTAGCTGGCTTCCCCAGAATTTCTCGTTCATTTTTAAACTGGTATGTATATCGCACTTTTTGGGTGACTTATGGCACGACAGTATGAAGTAGAAATTATCATATTAATACTCTTGTTCCTTAATCTTCTGATCGTTATCATCTTGCAGCACCATATGGTTAAATATGAGACCGTCCAAATCGTCCAAGATAAAATGCAACAATGTAAATCCTGGCAATCTTGTGTTGCTTATCCACCGAATTCTTATTCATCATGACTTTTGTCACATCAGCTACATAATGGACCATTCGGTTGTTATTATAAAAACAAGAAAGGGTAGAAAAAGGATATGCTACACAGAAAAATATAAGAAAGAAAGAAAGAGAGTATAGGAAAATAGATAGATAGCCAAATAGATAAACAGAGAGGTTGTGAGTGCGCGGAAACGATAACATTAATATGTTTCCATCGAATATGAGGAAAAGATGAAAAGAAGAAAAGAAAGAAAAAAGAGTGAGTGAGTGAGTGAGTGAGTGAGTGTGTGTGTGTGTGTGTGTGTGTGTGTGTGTGTGTGTGTGTGTGTGAGAAAGAGAGAGAGAGTAAATAAAAGATGATTATACTTTTTGAATATAGAACTACATTTTAAGCGCTCTCAAGTAAACATATGAAACGTTGTAATAATTAAATTATCACACTCTG
>CM042155.1:19873548-19883548 GCA_023376005.1 Doryteuthis pealeii
ATCTCGGTCAATGTCAAGAATTACTTCCTTTCTTATTTCTTGATTCCCTTGATTCCTTACTGCTCAATTGAATTGAAAAGTGTGTCAGATTTAGAAAATAGAGATAGATTGATATGAAGAGATTGTGAGAGAGAGAGAAAGAGAGAGAGAGGGGGAGGGAGGAGGGAGAGAAAACGAACATTGAAAGAAAGAAGATAAAACGAAAGAAATAAAGGAAGGAAGGGAGAGAGGGAGAAAGAATGAAAACTACAACATTTGAATACAGTCACAATACAGATAGAAAAAAAACTAGAAAGAAAGAAAGATAGATAGATATTAACAGTCTGAGATAGATAGATAGATAGATAGGAGGAAGGAAGGGAGAAAGAAAGAAAGAAAGAAAGAAAGGTACATATTAACAGTCTGAGATAGATAGATAGGAAGGGAGGAAGGAAGGCAGAAGGAAAGAAAGAAAGATATCAACAGAGATAGAAAGAAAGAAAGAAAGAAAGATAGATAGATAGATATCAACAGTCTGAGATAGATAGAAAGAAAGGAAGAAAAAAAGAAAGAAAGAAAGAAAGATATCAACAGTCTGAGAGAGATGGATAGATAGATAGATAGAAAGGAAGGTAGGACGAAAGAAAAAATATAGATAGGTAGATAGATATATAGAAAGATATGGACATACTGGGGAAGGAAGGATGAAAGGAAGAAAGAACAAACAAAAACATTTCGATTACATTTTCAGTGAAAAAAGAAAAACGAAAAAAGAAAGAATGAAATAAATGAATAAATAAGATATATATTAACATGAATAGTCTGAGATAGATAGATAGAGTGAAAAAAAAGATAGATATGAACAGACTAAGAAAGAAAGAAAGAAAGATAGAAAGATAGAAAGAATGAAAATTTGAAATTTTGATTACGCTCACAATGCTCTCCAATAAAGAAGGAAAGAAAGAAAAAAAAAAGAACGAAAGATATGAACAGTCTAAAATAAATTGATAGAGATACATAGATAGATAGACAGATAGGAGGAAGGAAGGAAGAAAGAAAGAAAGATAAATATTAACAGTCTGAGATAGATAGATAGATAGATAGATAGATAGGAGGAAGTAAGGAAGGAAGAAAGAAAGAAAGAATGATATTAACAGTCTGAGATAGATAGATAGATAGATAGATAGATAGATAGATAGGAGGAAGTAAGGAAGAAAGAAAGAAATATAGATATTAACAGTCTGAGATAAATAGATAGATAGATAGATAGGAGGAAGTAAGGAAGAAAGAAAGAAAGAAAGAAAGAAAGAAAGAAAGAAAGAAAGATATTAACAGTCTGAGATAGATAGATAAATAGATAGATATATAGATAGAGGAGGAAGGAAGGAAGAAAGAAAGAAAGATAGATATTAACAGTCTGAGATAGATAGATAGATAGATAGAAGGAAGGAAGGAAGAAAGAAAGAAAGAAAGAAAGAAAGAAAGATAGATATTAACAGTCTGAGATAGATAAATAGATAGATATATAGATAGATAGGAGGAAGGAAGGAAGAAAGAAAGAAAGATAGATATTAACAGTCTGAGATAGATAGATAGATAGATAGATAGATAGATAGATAGAAGGAAGGAAGGAAGAAAGAAAGAAAGAAAGAAAGAAAGAAGATAGATATTAACAGTCTGAGATAGATAAATAGATAGATATATAGATAGATAGGAGGAAGGAAGGAAGAAAGAAAAGAAAGATAGATATTAACAGTCTGAGATAGATAGATAGATAGATAGATAGATAGATAGATAGATAGAAGGAAGAAGAAAGAAAGAAAGAAAGAAAGAAAGATAGATATTAACAGTCTGAGATAGATAAATAGATAGATATATAGATAGATAGGAGGAAGGAAGGAAGAAAGAAAGAAAGATAGATATTAACAGTCTGAGATAGATAGATAGATAGATAGATAGATAGATAGAAGGAAGGAAGAAAGAAAGAAAGAAAGAAAGAAAGAAAGAAAGATAGATAGATATTAACAGTCTGAGATAGATAGATAGATAGATAGATAGATAGATAGATAGGAGGAAGTAAGGAAGAAACAAGGAAAGATAGATATTAACAGTCTGAGATAGATAGATAGATAGATAGATAGATAGATAGGAGGAAGGAAGGAAGAAAGAAAGAAAGATAGATATTAACAGTCTGAGATAGATAGATAGATAGATAGATAGAAGGAAGGAAGAAAGAAAGAAAGAAAGAAAGAAGGATAGATAGATATTAACAGTCTGGGATAGATAGATAGATAGATAGATAGATAGATAGATAGATAGATAGGAGGAAGAAAGAAAGAAAGAAAGAAAGAAAGAAAGAAAGAAAGAAAGAAAGATAGATAGATATCAACAGTCTGAGATAGATAGATAGATAGATAGATAGGAGGAAGAAAGAAAGAAAGATAGATATTAACAGTCTGGGATAGATAGATAGATAGATAGATAGATAGATAGATAGGAGGAAGGAAGGAAGAAAGAAAGATAGATATTAACAGTCTGAGATAGATAGATACATAGATAGATAAATACATATGAATTGAGAAAGAAAGAAAGAAAATGAAACTAAAGAATGAAGAGAACTGAGTCATGAAAAACGGGATATTTTGATTACGTTCACAATGCTCTTCAATGAGGAAGGAAAGAAAAAAAAACTTTCTAACTTTTTTTGTAACTACTTTTGTTTTGAAAGCTGAGAAACTTTTTTTTGGCATGAAATCAATATATTTATTCTGCTAGAATTGTTTGTAATAATGAGAATAAATCTTAGCTCATAAGATGCAAGATTTTCGTCTTCAGACAGCAACATAACCACTTGAATCACCCCTACATAAAAAAAGATAACAGTTGCGTAATTTTCCTTGTCTCGTGGAAACCTTATTAAACGCCTCAGTTCCTATGATGAGCTACAAAACACCATTACTTGGTTGATGTCTAAATTAAACATTCTAAACTTATCCTTTACTCGATTCTCTCTATCCCTCAGCGCCATATTTTTTTGTTATTTCTGTACTGGTCGTATTATAAGAAAGCTAACAGGACCTGCGGATATACCACAGTATGATAATTCAATTATCATAATATTTGATATATATTTACCAACACCTCCGCACGAGCACGATGTGACACAAGGTCAATTTCTTAAACGAAGTTTAGCAGGTTTGAATTCAGAGTTTTCCTTCTCCTAGACTGATTACCTAGCCAGGTTTAAAGAGCTCAGTCTGCCCTGCTATTTATCCATAGCTGGAGGGAGAGTAGGATTCATACCTTTCCCAAGGGTATTAGCGCTATATGAAATCCAAACAGCTTCGTCCAGGAATTGAACTCGGGTCGACGAGTCCATTTCCTATGACTCTAACCATTAGACCACGCGCTACCAACATCATAATATTTGATATGTTTATTTTAGCTTAATCGGCAGAGCGTTCGGCTACGAATCACAAGGTTCCTGGTTCAGTACCGGCCCTCGCCAACACAGCGTATGAGTAGCACAGGGATATGTGAGGTAAAGTGAGGAGCTGATGGTAGGTGTGGCGCTTCGTCTCAGACGCTAAAATAATCTCCTTGGTCTAGCGCTAGAGAAAAGGGGGTAGACTCCCTCGCTGTCTGGCTGATACCGACTTTAGGCTAACCCGACGATTTTACTTACTTAATAACTATTGTAAAGTAGTTCAATCTGTAAAATGTATAATAATAATAATCTTGATTTAACTCTCTCTCACTATTCATGTTTACTTCTTTCCTTCTTTTTATCTTTTCATTATATTCGATTGAAACATATTAGCGATATCGCTTCTGCGCGATCATCCCTCTATCTTTCCGCTAGACTCTTTCTTTCTTTCTTTCTTTCTTATATTTTTTCTATGTTGCGTGTCCTTTTTCTTCCCTTTCTTTATTATGATAAAAACGGAATGATCCATTATTTCGCTGAAGTGACCACACTCATAAGAAATAAGAATTGGGCGGATAAGCAGCACCAGATAATTAGAATTTACATTTTTGCATTTCATCTTGAACAATTTGGACGGTCTGATTTTAAACCAGAGGGTTTTGCAAGATGATAACGATCGGAAATTTAAGGAACAAGAGGATTAATATAAGAAATAATGATTAATACCGTAAGAAATGAAATCAGCAACCTGAGTTCAAATCCTGGACGAGACTATTCGCATTTCACTTCACGCGAATAACCATGGGTTGGTGTTTTGGTGGTTTTGTTTTACGGCATATCAAAGATTTTCGGGTCATTTAATTCCGAAGGAGCCGTGTTAGCTCAGTCGGTAGAGCGTTCGGCTAGAAACCACAAGGTTCCTAGTTCGATACCGGTCCTCGCCGACTCAGCGTATGAGTAGCACAGGGATCTGTGCGGTAAAGTAAGGAGCTGATGGAAGGTGTGGTGCTCCACCTCAGATGCTAAAAACAATCTCCTTGGTTTAGCGCTATTGAAAAGGGGATAGACTCCCTCGCTGACTGGCTGATACCGACTTTAGGCCGCCCCGACGACTTTACTTACTTTACTTAATTCCGAAGCAAGACATTTTGATATCTGGTTGCTTACAGTACCTGGTGTTGTTTAAACGGTCACCCATCTAAGTACTGAACAGGTTATTCGCTGTTTAACTTCGGTGATCTAGTGGAAACTGGTGACTTTCAATGTGACTTGATCGTAAGCCGCAAATGCCCATCAGAAAGGCATGAATCCATCTGTCTCCCCAGGGATTGGTAAATAGTAGGGCAGACTGGGTTCTTTAGCTTCGGTTAGGCTCCAGTTTAGGAGACCTTTGACAAAAAAACAGCCCATATTATTAGGGTATTTACTTCGCATCCCCCGTATGCTGGTATGACACAAGGTCGTTTAATAGGGGATCACCCAAGAAACGAAACTCATGGGATGGCAGGTGAAAAAATGCGTAAATCCCGTCGGCATTCCCCCACGTGGGGGCGCCTCAGATACTGGGCAATAAACTCGGACTTGCCCCTTTAAATTAAGGGAGCAGGTGTTCCTTGCGGGAGGTCCCCTGGGATCACACCGTTAATTTCATTAGTAAACACAGGCCCCGAAAGGTCCATGTTATTAATGCGTTTAAAACACAATGTTTCTCATATACCATTCAGAAATAAAGGTCTATATAATATATATATTTAACAAACCCCTCCGCACGAGTAGGATGTGACACAAGGTCAATTTCTTAAGCGGGGTTTAACAGGTTTGAATTCAGAGATTTCCTTCTCCTAGCCATGGTTAAAGAGTCCAGTCTACCCTACTATTTACCCATAGCTGGAAGGAGAGTAGGATTCATACCTTTCCCAAGGGTATTAGCGCAAAGTGAAATTCAATTACCACATCCAGGATTTGAACTCGGGGAGACGAGTCCATTTCCCATGACTTTAACCATTACACCACGCGCTTCCTACAGGTTTATATAATATATGGTGTGGTTAATTTGCTTACTGGTTTTAGTAAAACCGGGTTTAATAAATAATTACGTGGTGTCATTGATCTCTAATATTATTGTTTTATTCCCCAATGTATTAAAATCAATCCTATGAATGATTTTATGTAGAAACCAATTAGGATATAGTTAAAATAAGTGTAATCGTTTTATATGAGTTCTTATTTAATTTCTAATTTAATATATTTCATTACATTAAAACTGGAATGCGCATATTCATGCTAGTCTTCTAATTATAATAGAGGTTGCGTATTTTTATGTCTGTAACAGAAACTATATCACTACTCAAGTCACATTTCCTTTAGTTATTAACGTCACATTCTCCATGATTTTATTTTTATTTAAATCTCAACTATTAATAAAATTGTTTTACATTATTAATACTTTTGACCATATCTACATGCTAATAATATGTAATTGTATTCATATATTCAACAAAATAGCGGTTTACGGCAAGATTATTTTGAATATTGATATTAAACATTTGATTTTAATAAATATGTGCTTGGTATTATTGATTTTTAATTGTTTGGTTTTATCTTATTGAATATGAGCAAAAATCTAGGGGATAAATCTTAAAAGAAATCCATTAACAAGACGAAATAACTGTAATTTTAAAAATATTTCTTATTTTAACTAAATATTTAAATTAGGAAAATTTAGCAATGAAAGATGGGAGTGATGGAAGAGTAAGTTTCAGTTGTTCTATTTTTATCATACCACTCTCCGTTTTACATCTTTTTTTATCTGCGTTCTTATGTAGTTTCATTAGCCTTTCTAACTTGATATAATACTTTATTATATTAAAATTTAAATACTTGCAACTGGAGGGCGCATATTCTTGCTAGTAACATTAATTATTTGGACTCTTATGTTGACTTTAGCAATATTTTTTTATCAAGTGATTTATTTCCCGGGCAAATACTAAAAAAAAAAATATAATTATTTAGTATGCACTGAATGTAGGATAGCATTATGGTTTGGTTGGTTTGGTTTGTTTTGCTTTACGGCATATCAACCTCAGTGGGTTATTTAATGCCGATAATGTTTTGAAATAAATCAATTCTTAATGGATAATACAGTTTTGTTTAACTCATGTTTTTCTATTTAACCCATAGATGGAACCCAAACAGGTACTACCACTCCGGGTCAGAGTGGACCAGAGAGCAATGGTGATTAAGGGGTGCTCCACATTCCCAAAACCTCCAAAACTGGAACCTCACCATCAGATAGAGTTGAACGTCATTCCCAGGACATGTAGACCCTCAGTCACCGCCTTCTAGCACCCATATGATAAAAAGGGGTTGGAGCTTGCCATATGGGCAATAGGGTTGGGAAAACAGTGTTATCGTATCATAAGACGAAAAAAGAGATTTATAAATGTAATATAGTGAGAAAGCAGAATAGGTGTATCAAGGTCGCCTGTTGATAGATGATACTGTATGGCTAAGGTTGTTTGTATTTGAGATTTTCACAAAGCAAATCGAAATGTCTAGACATTCTAAATATAAACATCCCCAGGGAGCGTAAACAACAGGTAAAACCAGTTGCATGACAAAAAAGGTTTGAAATATATAAAAACCCATAAGGCCACACCTTTTCAGATAACAGAAAAATTCTCGTCGATAACATTAACAAACAAGATACAACAAACTCAACAAATAAAGAAATATAGTTATTTACCAAGCTTAGCTTAGATGTGGCACAAGGCCAGAAGTATGGGGCACCCAGTGAGAATTAAAACTCTCTAACAATGGTCCGCTAATCTAACTTTCTAACCATTACACCACGTGAGGTGCCCAATATTTCGATATATAGTTATTTACTAAGCTTAGCTTAGATGTGGCACAAGGCCAGAAGTATGGGGCACCCAATGAGAATTTAACTTATTAACAGTTTATTTGTCTCATACCCCACCTGTATGGACTGGGCACAAGGCTCCGTTTTAACGTGGGCCCACCCACAAGCCGAAGCTAATGGGTGGGAGAGAACAAAAATTTCGTCGATCCCTTCGGCATTCCCCCTCAAGGGGGGTGCCTCAGGCGCTGGGCAATAAACCCAGCCCTGCCCCTCTAAGTCAAGGGGGCAGGTGTTGCGTGGGGAGGATGGCCCCCTGGGATCGACGCTATTAATTAACAGCACCTTATCCAGAGGCCGAAGCTCACTGGACCTCCCAGTTGGGAGTTGTTTAACTTATTAACAGTAGTCTGCAAAGCGAGCTCGCTAACCATTACACCACGTGAGGAGCCCAAATAAAGAAATATATGATCAAAATGCTCGAGTGTCCGGGGTATAACGTTAAACTACATCTACTGGTGTGGTTCCATTTCTGAATCTATGGGGAGCGTTGAGTACCCCTATATCACAATTACTCTCAGGTCCACCCTGAACCAGGATGCTTAAAGACGGAATCTTGATGGATAAGCAGTCCATGGCATGCAGCACTTCCCTTTGGTCCTTCTTTTAGCTAGACGGTTGGTCGAGCCCTATGACGTATAAAATTGCCCCGATCCTATCGCTCTTATAGCAAACTCAAACCCATTTTAACATATACGTGCTAGAACGTGGTAGCCGAGGGTCTTACTCTTGAAGGTATGACGTTAGACTGAATCTAGTGCTGAGGTTCAATTTCTGGAGCTCTGGGAAATGTGGAGCACACTTTCATAGTCATTACTCCCAGGTCCACCCTGATTCGGAATGGTAGTACCTGTTATGGTTCCATCTATGGGTTAAAAAGATTTAAAAATGTGTTTTAAAGATGTATTTTTTAAAAGTTAAAACAATTGAATACCTAAATAAAATCAACAAAACAAAAGCGTATATGGCATAGAATAACCCAAGGGTTGACATGCCGTAAAACCAAACCAACCAACCAGCCAACCAACAAAATACGAGAACTATATTTATAAAAAAATGAATAAATAAACATCTTCCATCTATTCATATATAAAGGGCATTTTTGTGTATCTGTATGTCCGGAGGAAACTTAAAAAATAAAACAATTAACGACAAAGTAAATATATATACACATTAAATATCACCAGGGCTTGGTCTTGGGGCAAAAATTATAGAGATTTGATTTATATTCGGGAAGATGATAAAAATAAAAATCTAAATGATAACAGCATGGAATATTTTTTTTCATTTAATATTTTAGATATTGGACATTAACATTTCTTTTCCAAGTAGCTGGATCAATGCAAGGTCTATTTTTTTACATAGGGATTTAAATGTGGCATCCCACGAGGATTCAAAATCACGATTAAGTAATAATGGATCTGCGGGACTAACTTAAAAAAATCCGCCCTCTACCTAGGCGACGCCGGGTAGCCGCTGCTAGTCTACTATAAATAGAATTGCTTTCTCTAAAAAAAGATGGTCTAGAACCGGTAAGAATGGCAATGCAACACTTCTAAAATCCCAGCAATGCTGGGCAGGATCCTTTTTTTTATATATATACGCTCCTACATTTGGGGCGCTTGTGATTGTCGTCAGTGATGTAATCCGCAGGGTTCATTGGGAAGTTTCGGTTCTTTCAACATCAGACCTCCCTCGCCATGCTGACCCTATCAGAGGTGATCAAACTCTGGTACAACCACTAACAATAGCCGCTAAAAGACTTTTGACAATGAAGAAAAATAATTTTGGGGGGACGGTTGTAGAACTAACCCATTTAAATACATCATTATTGCCTGCTCAAGATCAAAATGTACGGCAAACTCTCTACTCGCCATCTTGACAGAATGACACTAGGGGACGAGACAAGGACTCCTTGAAAAGATCCCTTGATGCCTGTTACATCAACCATCGCAATTGGTCCACCCTAGCTGAGAACTGTGACATCTGGCATGTTAATACTATAGAAGGGGGAATAGAGGGGGGAATAGATATTTGAGTCAACAAGTTCCTGCTGAGGGGGGTGGACCAAAAAGAAGCGAGTTCATCGTCTTCTCGCATGCCAAACTTTCTTTTGGTCAACACAGTCTTCGTCTTCGACCAGCAGCTGAAAATCTGTCGTCGTCATCATCGTCGTCGTCGTCGTCAAAATAATCTTTTCTGACTGCCGTCTCACGTAAGCCGAATGCTTCTCTGCTTGTCCCCCCACGCTCCACTTGCTTTGGTTATTTATGGGCATATTACCCAAACATCCGGGCCCATCAGTCGAACCTCGCGTCCGTTCAGTGCCTAAATCCCATTTGTTTTTGCATACGGGAGGACACGGGTTCGATCCTGGCAGGCAAGACAATGTCTTGCTCTTTTTCCTTTCTCGTTCTCCATCACAATCACTAACCATGGTATCTACATTTAATAAACCAATGTTAAAAGCGTGTTGTGTAATGGGTACCGTAATAACTAATGGTAACGGCGACCAAAGTTCAAATCAGGGACTAGGCTGTTTACATTTCACATAGAGCTAACGCCTTTGGGAAAGGTATGCAACCAGCTATTCTTTCTCAATGGGTAAATATTAGGGTAGACTGGACTCTTTAATCTTGGTAGGGCGATCAATCTAGGAGAAGGAAAACTCTGAA
>CM042155.1:19888548-19926048 GCA_023376005.1 Doryteuthis pealeii
CGCGCACACCTCCTCCTCGTCCATTTGCCACATGAATCACCACAGTAGGCGCAAAGTGGAAAGAGGCCTTATCTAGGGATAAGTGGGACGGCTGATATTCTGTATCACAGTCCACTAATACGTTTGTTAAGATGGGAGTACAGACACATTCAAAATGAAAACTGTAACCTCTCCAGATTTTGGAAGCGTCTTTTCAGTTCTATTTTCTTTGGTTTCCGTATTGTCCAGCTATTGCCTTCCTCTGGGTCCTTCAATTGCAATTTCTGTCCCTCTGCTTTAACTTCATCCCCCCTTACTTCAGTTCGGGTTTTGATGGCAATTTTCAGACACTTACCGTATCTACTTGTATATCATGTGACTTTCTGAGACCTCCAATTTAATTTAATATCAGAGAGCCACGCCATACGCGAGATACAAATTTCCCGTGTGTAAATAACTGAACAATACTAGACCTAGGCCAACTCGTACGTATACAATTACTTGAAATCATACAACTATGTACAAATACGAGGGTGAGTCAAAAAGTAGTGCCATTTTTTTAGTTCAGCTATAATTACCAACACAAGAACATGTACATCAAAATGAAGCTGGTCATCTATGGATCACACACCTACTTCTCCACATAGTCACCGTTTCTCTCAATAGCAATGTTCCACGTTCGAATGAGAGCATGTATCCCTGCCCCATAAAAGAGGGTATGTCAATAAGTAATGCCATTTTGTTTAGGACAGGCATAATTACCAACACAGTATCTTAGATCAAAATGAAGCTGGTCATCTATGGATCACATCCCTACTTCTCCACATAGTCACCGTTTCTCTCAATAGCAATGTTCCACCTTCGAATGAGAACATGTATCCCTGACCCGTGAAATTCTGTTGACTGTTCTTTGAACCACTTCTTCTCTACAGATTTCATTTGTCACTGGAATAATGTTTGCCTCTCAAACCCTCTTTCATGGGGCCGAAGAGAGGATAGTCTGAAGGCGCTAAGTCTGGTGATTATGGAGGATGTGGTAAAGTTGTCCACTCGAATAAGGCTATTCTCCCTCTTGTCCTGATACTTGTGTGTGGTCGAGCATTGTCATGCGGAAGGGGGAAACTGTCGATTGGCAAGTCGGGTCTTACTCGTCGGGTTCTTGTACTGAGCCTCGTTATGGTCTCAATGTAGGCCTTAGTTTTAGTTTTATTAAATTCACATGAAATAATGAAAATGGCATATCTTTTTGACTCACCCTCATAGCTTTTATTAGATGGGGATTCTTGATTCCATAAACATATATTTACCAGATTTATTTATGGGGCGTGTGGTCTAATGGTTAAAGTATTAGGAAATGGACTCGTCGACCCGAGTTCAATTCCTGGACGAAGCTGTTTGCATTTCACATGGCGCTAATACCCTTGGAAAAGGTATGAATCCAATTCTCCCCCCAGGTATGGGTAAATAGCAGGACAGACTGGCCTATTTACCCTTGGCTAGGTAACCTGTCTAGGAGAAGGAAAACTCTTAATTCAAACCTTTTAAACCCCGTTTAAGAAATTTACCTCGTGTCGCAGCCTGTTCGTGCGGAGAGGTTGGTAAATATATATATATTTAACAACCCCTACGCTCAATCAGGATGTGACACAAGGTCAATTTCATAAGCTGAGTTTAATGAGTTTCAATTTATGTTTTTTCTTCTTCTCATACGCTGGTTATTTAACTGAGGCTAAAGAGCCGAATTTGTCTTACTACCTACCCATATATGAAAGGAGAATAATTGGATTCCTGCCTTTCCAAAGGGTATTATCGCTATTTGAAATACAAACAGCCTCGTCCAGGGTTTGATTTCGTCTCATCGTTTCCATTTCCTACGATGGTAACCATTACACCAGAAGCCTCAATATCACATAACTGAGTGCAAAATAAAAACTCTTAAGAAAGACCTTCATAGAAAATATAAAAATAAATATATCAAATATACTAAAACAAAACCATTCCAATCCGCCAGGTTCACAAACCTTCACTGACAGCAGTCATTACACACTGATCTACATTCTGACTATCAAATTTCTTCAAAGGCAATAAACTGAAACCATAAAAATACCATACCCACAAACTAAACCCACCACTTACTTTTTTCACTTCCGCTCTCTAAACTACACACCTAAACCATCCTCTCTTTCCATCCTATACCCGCACCAAAAATTACCTTTTCAGTATAAAAGCAGACTGTATAAAGCATTTGTCTTCACAATAAATTTTGAGGTTGCTTCACTAAATACTGAGGCGAAATATCAATTGAATTTAGTTGTTGTGTCGTTATATCCACTATTTCCTCTGTTTTCAACCACAAAAATAAATGTACAATGAACGCAATTCCCTAACCTTAGCCATAAAGGAACGCGCTAAAACGTATTTAGATGCCACTGAATCAACTAATCAAACATATATGTATATGTGCGCATATATATATATATATATATATATATATATATATATAATATAATATATAAAATTCGAAGGCAATACAATGCGTAAAAAATAAAGACAAAAAGATGTTTTATATGTCTAATCGATTTCAAAGCAAGAGCTTCATCATCAGAGTGTATTTTCAGAAAATTTTTTTCAGAAAATTTTTTTCAGAAAATTTTTTTTCTGAAAATACACTCTGATGATGAAGCTCTTGCTTTGAAATCGATTAGACATATAAAACATCTTTTTGTCTTTATTTTTTACGCATTGTATTGCCTTCGAATTTTATTATTTTATAACATACTTAACAATGCTTCAAGCAAATTACCAATTACTTTTATATAAATATATATATATATATATATATTGTGTGTGTGTGTGTGTGTGTTGTGTGTGGTGTTTGAGCGTATGGGTGTCTATGCATATATGTACGCAATTGCAAAATTCACAGTTGTATATAGCTATTTACTAAGCTTAGGTTAGATGTGACACAAGGCCAGATGGATGGGGCGCCCAGGGAGAATCAAACTCACAATCAATGATTTGTGAATCTAGCTTGCTACCATTACGCCATGTGTGCTGCCCAGGTGCCTATGCATATGCGCAGTTGCACACGCAAATTCGCAGTTTCACACACAAATTCGCAGTTGCACACACAAATTCGCACTTGCACACACAAATTCGCACTTGCACGCGCAAATTCGCAGTTGCACACACAAATTCCCAGTTGCACACACAAATTCGCAGTTGTAAATACGCCGATAGACATGTGTACACGTATGTTCGGGTGTTTTCATATGGACAAATAAGGAGAAGTTCGGATGAATTAAGGAACCTGGGTATGAATGCGAGGCAAATTAGAAAGATGCTGGGAAGGATGGATGATAATCATAAAGAATATATAAGAAGGGGTGGCTAAGTAGACGTATCGGTAGGGGATGGGGATGATGACATGGAAACTTGAAAGACTTGTCGAAAGGTGTGTGGAAAAAAAAAAGGGGGGGGGGGAGATGCAAGATGATTGAAAAAATCCATAAAGCAAGACCCAGAAGTGCAAACATAAATGAAAAAGAGAGGATCTGCCTTTAAAAAAAATGGCGAAAATAATAAAAAAATAAAAATATATAAAAAAGCCGATGAACACAACGATAGATGAATATGAGGTAAATAATGTATTTTTTAATATAATAAGAGGAATGATGAAAAAGGGAAATATATGAAATGTCAAAAATTGGAGAATGGAAGAAAGGAAGAAGGAAAGGAAGGAAGGAAGGTGGGAAGAAAGAAAAGAAAGAAAAGAGAAAGGAAGGAAGGGGGAAAGAAAGGAGAAAGGAAGGAAGGAATAGAGGAAGGGATAAAGGAGGAAAGAAAGAAAGGAAAGGAAGGAAGAAAGGAAAGGAAGGAAGAAAGGAAGGAAGGGGGAAAGAAAGAAGAGAGGAAGGAAGAAAGGAGGAAGAAAGAAAGGCAAGAAGGAAGAAAGAGGGAAAGGAAGGAAGAAAGAGAGGAAAGAAAGAAAGGAAAGAAAAGAGAAAGGAAGAAAGGGAGAAAGAAAGAAGAAAGGAAGGAAGAAAGAGAGGAAGGAAAAACAGAGGAAAGAGGAAAGGGTTGAAATGAAGGAGGGAAGAAAAAAGGAAGAAAAAAGGAGTGAAAGGAGGAGTGAAAGAAAGGAGTGAAAAGAGAAAAGAAGGAAGCAAAAAAGAGAGGAAGAAAGAAAGGGGGAAGAAAGTAAAGGGAGAAAAGAGAGGGGAAGGAAGGGGGAAAGATAGAAGAAAGGAAAGAAAGAAGAAAAAAGGAAAGAATAAAGGAGGGGAGAAAAGAAGAAGGGAAAGGAGAAATGAATGAAGGAAAAAAGGAAAATAGAAAAGAAAAGTTTTGAAAGTAACGAAGAAACGAAGGAAGGAAAGATGAAAGATACAAAAGAAGGAAGAAAAGAATGAAGTAAAGAAACGAAGAAAAAAGGAACCAAGAAAGAAGAACGAAAGAAAGGAGCAAAGAAAGAAACGAAGAAAGAAAATAAGGAATAAAGAAACGAACGAAGAAAGGAAAAATTAAGGAATGAAAAAGGAGGAAGAAAGGAACGAAGAAAGGAACGAAGAAAAAAGTAAGGAAGAAAGAAAAGAGCGAAGAAAGGAACGAATAAAGGAACTAAGAATGAAAGTAAGGAACAAAGAAAGGAACGAAGAATGAAAGGAGGGAGGAATGAAGAAAGGAACGAAGAAAGGGAGAAAAAGGGATAGAATATAGTATTGAAAGAAGAAAGGAAGTAAGTAAGAAAGGAAATAAGTGAGGAAGCAAGGAAGGAAGAAATGAAGGAGGGAGTAATGAAGAAATGAACGAAGAAAGGAGCGAAGAAAGAGACGAATAAAGGAACTAAGAAAGAAAGTAAGGAATAAAGAAAGGAACGAAGAATGAAATTAGGGAGGAATGAAGAAAGGAACGAAGAAAAGAAGAAAAAAGGAAGGAATAAAGTAAGGAAAGAAGAAGGGAAATAAGTAAGAAAGGAAATAAGGAAGGAAGAAAGGGGGGATGAAGAAAGGAACGAAGAAAGGAGCGAAGAAAGGAACTAAGAAAGAAAGTAAGGAATAAAGAAAGGAACGAAGAATGAAAGGAGGAAGGAACGAAGAAAGGAGCGAAGAAAGAGACGAATAAAGGAACTAAGAAAGGAACTAAGAAAGAAAGTAAGGAATAAAGAAAGGAACGAAAAATGAAAGGAGGGGGGAATGAAGAAAGGAACGAAGAAAGGAGCGAAGAAAGAGACGAATAAAGGAACTAATAAAGAAAGTAAGGAATAAAGAAAGGAACGAAGAAAGGAAGAAAGGGAGGAACGAAGAAGGGAGCGAAGAAAGAGACGAATAAAGGAACTAAGAAAGGAACTAAGAAAGAAAGTAAGGAATAAAGAAAGGAACGAAGAATGAAAGAAGGGGGGAATGAAGAAAGGAGCGAAGAAAGAGACGAATAAAGGAACTAAGAAAGGAACTAAGAAAGAAAGTAAGGAATAAAGAAAGGAACGAATAATGAAAGGAGAGAGGAATGAAGAAAGGAACGAAGAAAGGAGCGAAGAAAGAAACGAATAAAAGAACTAATAAAGAAAGTAAGGAATAAAGAAAGGAACGAAGAATAAAAGAAGGGGGAATGAAGAAAGGAGCGAAGAAAGAGACGAATAAAGGAACTAAGAAAGGAACTAAGAAAGAAAGTAAGGAATAAAGAAAGGAACGAATAATGAAAGGAGAGAGGAATGAAGAAAGGAACGAAGAAAGGAGCGAAGAAAGAAACAAATAAAAGAACTAATAAAGAAAGTAAGGAATAAAGAAAGGAACGAAGAATGAAAGAAGGGGGGAATGAAGAAAGGAGCGAAGAAAGAGACGAATAAAGGAACTAAGAAAGGAACTAAGAAAGAAAGTAAGGAATAAAGAAAGGAACGAATAATGAAAGGAGAGAGGAATGAAGAAAGGAACGAAGAAAGGAGCGAAGAAAGAAACGAATAAAAGAACTAATAAAGAAAGTAAGGAATAAAGAAAGGAACGAAGAAAGGAAGAAACGGAGGAAAGATGGAAGTGATTATTAAAGAAGGGTCGTTAAGATGAGAGAAAATAATCCAAGTTGATTATAAAGATTTGTGAATAGGGACATCTGCCTTCGTTCGTTTTTGAAGAAGAAGAAGAAAAAGAAAAAAAGAAACGTCTTAAAAAAAGATAAGTTGGTGTAAAGGGGAAGTAACTCGTGCTAAATAATAACTGATATTAAAAAAATCGAAGCAGAAAGGGAAGAGAAAAAACGAGAGAAAATAGAAAACTGATAAAAAGAAAGAAAAAGAAAATGAAACTCGGAAATATAACGGATATTAAAGCTGTCCAAATTTCAATTAGACTCATTCGTGTGAAAGAATTTCTATTACCTCAGCATTAAAAATATCAGCGATTCGCAGTATCATAAGTACGACTAATAATAAGAATAGAAATATGAACATGAAAAAAAAAATTGTATAAAAACGAATAGAAAATCAGATGTGACAGTTTGTAAAACTGTACGGAACAGAGAAAACGGCATTTATTTGCAGATATAATCAAACAGTATGAAAAACACAGCGTAATTTTATCAAAATTACGAGTACAAAATAAAAAACACCCTCCGGGCGATGTAAAAAAAAATTTTTTAAACATATTGCCTGAGGGGTGGGAGTAAAAAAATTCAATGTCAGCGAGCACCCCTTCATCACCATTGCTCCCTTGTGCACTCTGACCCGGAGTGGTAGTACCTGTTAGGGTCCCATCTATGGGTTAAATAGAAAAACATGAGTTGATAAACAAAATTGTATTATGCATTAAGAATGAATTTATTTCACAACTTTGTCGGCATTAAATGACCCACTGAGGTTGATATGCCGTAAAACAAAACAAAGCAAACAAAACAAACCAAATCTATTCTTTAAATTTATTTCTCGCCAATTTTTATGCCAAACATTTCCTTTCTCTCTTACAGTTACTAGTACAAAAAATAAAAACACCCACCGGGCGAAGTAAAAATAGATTTTTTAAACATATTGCCTGAGGGGTGGGAGTAAAAAATTCAATGTCAGTGAGTTTGTACCCTAAGTAAGTAAAATCATCAAATTCATTAAAGGATTAAAAAATAAAACAATTTGAAATGTAAACTTTAAATATGTATTAAAATAAAACAAACTATATATAGATATATAATACCAGTCATGTATTTATTAAAACTTGTTTTAAAAAACAATGAGGACTGTCTAATGTTGCATGTTCAAATTTTGAGTGTATTTATTCTATGTTATGACGATTTTAGGTAGAGTGACATAAGCAGTGAAGTAATTTTTGTTACAGAAAAAAAAAACCGGAAGCGAATCTCCTTTATTAATAGATTGATTAATATTTTTCATTTAAAATTTAAAATTAATTATTTTTTTTACATATATATCGTAAATTATTCGGGTGTAATTTGTATGACAGTGGTAATTGACACCTTCAGAATGATAAATAAAGATTTAGTTCTTTACAAATATTTAATTCAGATTCATTTTAGTCTTGGGAATGCCTGGATAATAATAACAGCTCTTTTACCGATTTAGCAATGAGAACTATTGGTAATTGACCAACTCTGGTCAGCATTGTAGGGAAACTGTCAGTAACCAGGTGATGACTCCATGTCAACGCTACCTCAACTCATATATAACCGCTCTATCAATGATATTGAGCACTATCTGCTTGGGAATAGAGCACCTATATTATACACAATATATAATATATATAATATATATATATATATATATATATATATATATATATATGCGCACACAACACACACACACACACACACACACACACAACACATATATATATATATATATATATATATATATATATATATATATATAAGTAATTGGTAATTTGCTTGAAGCATTGTTAAATATGTTATTATATATTAATGATTTGAAGGCCAATACAATGCACATAAAAAATAAAAACAAAAAGATCTTTTTTTGTCATCGATTTCAAAGTAAACTTTATCTTCAGAGACGATTTCGGAAATGGCACGTTTTTCCGAAAATCGTCTCTGAAAATAAAGTTTTCTTTGAAATCGATAAGACAAAAAAAGATCTTTTTGTTTTTATTTTTCATGTGCATTGTATTGGCCTTCAAATCATTAATATATATATATATATATATTATATATATATATATATATATATATATATATATACTCGCAATATATTCACCCTCAGGGTGCAAGTATTTAAGTTTTAATGTAAGGAAATGTATCAAATTATAAAGACTAATGAAACTAAATAAGAATGCAGATAAAATGATTGGAAAAGAGGGGGCTTACTCGAAAAATAGAACAACTTTGAAACTATCTCTTCCATCATTTTCCATCACCTCCGTCTTTTATTGCTAAATAACATTGCAATAAAGAATAAAATTACAGTTAATTCCTCATGTTAATGGATTTCTCTAAGATTAATCCCCGAGATTTTTGCTCATATCTAATAAAATAAAACTAAACAATTAGAAATCAATAATAACAACCACGTATTTATTAAAATCAAATTATTAATATTGATATATCCGGGTTAAGGGATATATTCTGAAGTTGGTATTTGGTATATTATCGCAGTAGTAATTGGTACGTCGAATAGCCATCCGTCTGCCGAGCAGTCATGGTGTAGTATAGCGAGTAAGTTTAGCTTGTAGGCTTAGGTATAGGGGTATTTACATGTGTCCCACTTTCACACGATATGGCACAAGGCCGTTTTATGTGGGCACCACCCACAAGCCGAGACTCATGGGTGGTAGGTAGAAAAATTACGTCGATACCGTCGGCATTCCCCCTCAAGGGGGCGCCTCAGATGCTGGGCAATAAACCCAGCCCTGCCCTTTAAATCGAGGGGGCAGGTATTGCCTGGGGGGACGCCTCCTGGGATCGACGCTATTAGCCAAATCAACCTGTCCAGTGGCCGAAGCACACTAGGCTTAGGTAGAGGTGTCTGTACCAACACAGTGTCGACTATTTATACATGGTTATGTACCAGGGGAGATATAGATTACTAAGTCCAATTACCGTCGAATTGGCAAGACAAGACAGCAAGCAGTCGTAACTCAATACGATTCTGACAGGCTGTAAAGACCACTGCAAAGTGGCAAGATTTATGGAGCCTCATACTAACCAAGCAGCCAATCAGGACTCAGGGAATGGAATCACCCAAATGCATGAGTGGACTGTTCTTGCATAATTAGCTAATGATGGGAGTGTCACTGGGGGATCCTTGGCTAGCTGTAGTATAGTGAGCATGTCACCCATAGTCTTAATGCCCAGTTCCATAAGCATTGCACGATCCATCATATGCCAGCTGGACCAATCTCGTCACTAGAAAATGTCTGGGCATAAGTTTTGGCAGATATGCCTGCCTCAATAAACATCTTTTCCCATCCAGCTAGGTCAAATCCTGTTCGCGACGCCATATTGAGGTTAGTCAGTCAGTCAGTCAGTCAGTCAACAATTGGTTTGAGCAATGTGACTGACCAAGCACAACTGAACCAGTGTCAAGACAACTGGTACTTATGGGAATTCAGAACAGTCCACTCATGCATTTGGGTGATTCCATTCCCTGAGTCCTGATTGGCTGCTTGGTTAGTATGAACCTCTGAGGCTCCATAAATCTTGCCACTTTGCAGTGGTCTTTACAGCCTGTCAGAATCGTATTGAGTTACAACTGATTGCTGTCTTGTCTTGCCAATTCGACGGTAATTGAACTTAGTATTCTATAATACTGTCCAATCAGATTATAGTGAGGGGGTACAAAGGTATTTACATATTCATTATATCAAACATCAATATGTCTTTCCGTTCACACTGTAAAATGCAATTTTCTTGTATATATAAATCAATTGCATGTTATTACCATGTAGATAAGGCCAACAGTATTAATAATGTAAAACAGTTTTATTAATTATTGAGGTTTGAATAATAATAAAATCATTGATAATATGACATAAATAACAAAGACAATTGTGATTTGAGTAGTGATTTAGTTTCGGTTCCAGAGACAAACACACAATCTCTATTATAATAAGATATGGAGGGTGTATCAGATGTTAGAATAGAAAAATATAATGTTAGCACTTGTAAGAATGTTTCTTTTTCAGGCTAAATATAAAAATCTTGAAAACATCTTTTTATTTCAATTTTCCTAATTACATGAGGAGTGCATATAAGGTGAATGAAAGAAAACAAAGAAAGCAATTTTTGACATCATAAAAGGTTCATAAAATGTGATACATGACAATCAATAAACATCTTTATAATATATATATATATTATATATATTATATATATATATATATATATATATATATAATATATATATAAAAGTTTCTTAGCAGTACAAAATTTTATTAGGACACGTAAAAGCGAATTCATCATAAAAGCCATGGAAAAAATTTATAAAAAGAAAGTTAGGGTACCCTTATAATTAGATGTATAATCTAAAATAAATTCTTCATCAGAGAAACACATTGAAAGTATGAAAAACGGTGGTTGGAATAATTGAGAAAAAAGGTATTTTTTTTTATTTTTTTTTCTTTTCCCTTTTTCAATAAGAACAAGAATATAAGAAAAATTACGAACCGTGCGGAGGGGTTCGAAAATGTCTGGTTCCACCACACGAAAGATTTAGGCTTGAGGTGTTGAAAAGAAGCAACTGGTGAAACTGCTTTTGTATACACAGAGGTGGCTGGATATATATATATATATATATATATTATATATATATATCTTATTATAATGGAGATTGTGTGTTTTTCTGTCTGTAACCGAAACTATATTCCTACTCAAGTCACAATTCTCTTAGTTATTCACATTCTCCATGATTTTATTTTTATCTAAACCTCAATTATTAATAAAATTATCTTACATTATTAATACTGTTAACTATGTCTACATACTGACAACATGCAATTATATTTATATATATAACAAAATAGCGGTTTACAGTGTGAACGGGAAGGCTAATTTGCATATTGATATTAAAAAAATCGAATTTAATAAATATGTGCTTAGTATTATTGATTTCTAACTGTTTGGTTTTATTTAATGAATATAAGCAAAAATCTCTTCAATGAATCTTAAATGAAATCCATTAACAAGAAAAAATAACTGTCATTTTTATTCTTTACTTCGTCTTTTAACTAAATACTTAAATTAGAAAAAATAACAATGAAAGACGAGAGTGATGGAAGAGTAAGTTTCAGTAGTTCCATTTTTATTATACTCCCTCAGTTTCAAATCTTTTATTATACTCCCTCTGTTTCAAATCTTTTTATCAGTATTCTTATTTAGTTTCATTAGCCTTTCTAATTTAATACAATATTTTATTACATTAAAACTGAAATACTTGCACCCGGAGGGTGCATATATTTGCTAGTATATATAATCAATAAACATTCTCATCGAAGTTAGATTTGTCGTTGGGGAGAACATGTCTATATAATGTTCCCCATACATTTGGGAGGAGCCTTTGGCGATAAATCTCACTTTCATCTTTATATTATAGATTATACACCCAACGGCTACCTATGATATTTTTATCACTTGGAGCAGTTTTTAATTCGGAACTCTCATTCTCAACTAGAGAATCGCTTTCTTTCTGCATGGCAGATAGCCATTGTTTTGCATCCCGCGAATTCATAGCTTCAATATGATTATTGGGTATCATTTGGATTTTAGTTAACTCACTAAATTCTAATCTATTTCCCAGAGTCGCTTAATCATGCAACTTCCTAGGCCAATGAGAGCCGCGATTCTAGATAGACATTTTGTCTATCAAACTCTCTAACCGTTATATTTTTTCATTCGGATTATCGTTATTTTAAAACCTAAACTCCCTTACAAAAATGATAGGCCTCTGCCGATTCATCATTATCCGACATCAAGTGAAGTATTACAAAGAAAATTAATGTTTCCTTCATTGTACATTTCAGTCTTGGTAAATACAGCTTTCGTTTCGAATATTTTTGGGGCATTGTTCTATTACAAGAAACATATGTTTCTAATGTTTTAAAGGGATATGTGGATATGTTTTTTTATGATTACCAGCAAAAATACCTACCCTCTGGGCACAAGTATTTAAGTTTTTATGTAATAAATACTATATTCAATTAGAAAGGCTAATGAAACTAAAGAAGAATGCAGATGAAATGATTTGAAACAGAGGGCATATAATCGAAACATAGAACCGGTGAAACTTACTCTTCCATCACTCCTGTCTTTCATTACTATTTTTTCTAATTAAACTATCTAGTTGAATAATAAGGTAAAGAATAAGATTACAGATATTTCCCCTTGTTAATGGATTTCTTTTAAGATTTATCTCTGAGATTTTTGCTCATATCTATCAAAATAAAACAAAAGAATTAGAAATCAATGATACCAAGCACATATTTATTAATATCAATTTTTTATGATCAATACGCCAATTAGCTTTCCCGTGCGGAGGGGCTGGTTAATATATATATATACATATATATATATATATATATTATATATATATATATATATTCATTCCTTAAGTTTTTTGCTTCTTGTTTTATGTGCCTTTGTTCTTGTTGACGTTAAGGGGTTAACTAAAGAAGCATATCTTTCCCGATTTAAACGTTTTTTGTTTTGTTTTTTTGTTGTTTTTTTTTTTTACTTCTTTTTTATCTTTCACTCGAATTAACAATCTTAGCTGTCTCATGCGCAAGGATGTAATTGGCCTGAACGGACACTGTCGCTTGAACAAGTTATGGGGTTGATGATAAAATTGGGAACGAGGTGGGGTCATAAGTGCCAGTAACTGGGTGAGGGTAACGATTTAAAAGAGATTGAGGGAAAAGGAAGGAAGATGACAGTAAGAGAGGAAACGAAGGAGAAAGAACTATCTGTGTAAAGGGCATGATAGACAGAATGAGTTTGTCTGTTGCATAACCTACTTTTATTACTTTTCTTACTTATTATATTATATTATATATACTACTTATATTATGTTAATATATATATATATATATATATATATATATATATTTATATATATATATATACTATATTTTATATATTTTTCTTGTTATATTGTATATACTAACAGGTATATGCCCCTGTACCGGGCGTAAATATTTAAGTTTTAATATTATATTATGTAATTTTTCATATTATATATATTATATATATATATATATATAATATATATATATATATATATATATATATATATTTATATCATATTATATATACCATATTTCATATATTTTCTAACTTGTTATATTATATATACTAGCAGGTATATGCGCCCTCTGCCGGGCGTAAATATGTAAGTTTTAATAGTATATAATGTAAGTTTCCATATTATATATATATATATATATATATATATATATATTATATTATATTTTATATATTTTCTAACTTGTTATATTATATATACTAGCAGGTATATCCGCCCTCTGCCGGGCGTAAATATGTAAGTTTTAATGTAATTAAATATATTGAATTATAAAGACTAACCAAATTAAATAAGAACTCATATAAAAAAAAGATTACACTTATTTGATTATATTTTAATTGGTTAGAATATAAAATCATTCCTAGGAATGATTTTAATGTTGGAGAATAAAACAATAATACAAGAGATCAATAACACCAAGTAATTATTTAATAAACCGTTTTTGTTAAGACCAGTATGCAAATTAGCCACACTATATAGTATGTGAACATTTTTTCCTGGTGTTATATAAGACACATTGCAGGATTTTTCAACGTTCTAATAACCTGGGATATTTGGATGGAAATCTAACTCATATTTTCACGGAGACATCCCTAATAAATAAAGATTTACTCTATATATTAGTGATTTTGACTATAAATTATACACTCATTGATAAACTTACGCAATTCCTGGGGGTATTTTCACGTAAGCAGTGACGTAGTTTTGGTTATAGACAAATATACATCGAATCTCCATTATAATAAGATTATTATTAGTATGTTCACTCCTGTGAGTTTTTCACACCAGCATTAGCTAATGGTCTTTCGCTTGTCTGAGTGACAACAAGTCTCCTCTGGTCTCCAGGACTCTTCTGAGCATTCTAGCCGATTGCAGATGTTAGGAAGATCTCAATTCCTCCCCTGATTTCTAGTTCCTCCACTCTTTCTTCTGAGCTTTTTGGGACTGTTCCTAGTGCACAATTACAATTGGTATCACTTTCATCTTCATATTCCACACGCAGATATATATATATATAGTAATAGCTTATTATAATGGGATTGTGTGTTTTTTTGTCTGTAACCGAAACTATATTCCTACTCAAGTCACAATTCTCTTAGTTATTCACATTCTCCATGATTTTATTTTTATCTAAACCTCAATTATTAAAAATTATCTTACATTATTAATACTGTTAACTATGTCTACATACTGACAACATGCAATTATATTTTATATATATAACAAAATAGCGGTTTACAGTGTGAACGGGAAGGCTAATTTGCATATTGATATTAAAAAATCGAATTTAATAAATATGTGCTTAGTATTATTGATTCTAACTGTTTGGTTTTATTTTAATGAATATAAGCAAAAATCTCTTCAATGAATCTTAAATGAAATCCATTAACAAGAAAAATAACTGTCATTTTATTCTTTACTTCGTCTTTTAACTAATACTTAAATTAGAAAAAATAACAATGAAAGACGAGAGTGATGGAAGAGTAAGTTTCAGTAGTTCCATTGTTTATTATATACTCCCTCAGTTTCAAATCTTTTATTATACTCCCCTTGTTTCAAATCTTTTTATCTGTATTCTTATTTAGTTTCATTAGCCTTCTAATTTAATACATATTTTATTACATTAAAACTGAAATACTTGCACCCGGAGGGTGCATAATTTGCTAGTATATATAATCAATAAACATTCTCATCGAAGTTAGATTTGTCGTTGGGGAGAACATGTCTATATAATATTCCCCATACATTGGGAGGAGCCTTTGGCGATAAATCTCACTTTCATCTTTATATTATAGATTATACACCCAACGGCTATCTATGATATTTTTATCACTTGGAGCAGTTTTTAATTCGGAACTCTCATTCTCAACTAGAGAATCGCTTTCTTTCTGCATGGCAGATAGCCATTGTTTTGCATCCCGCGAATTCATAGCTTCAATATGATTATTGGGTATTATTTGGATTTTAGTTAACTCACTAAATTCTAATCTATTTTCCCAGAGTCACCTAATCATGCAACTTCCTAGACCAATGAGAGCCGCGATTCTAAATATGCCATTTTGTGTCTTGTTCTCATTCTAACATCCATCATGTGGGCTACCCATCAAGGACCTACATCGATCAGCTCTGCGTAAATTCTGGATGCTGCACAGAGGATCTCCCAGGTTCAATGACAGATAGGGATGGTTGGCAAGAGATTGTCATGGATATCCATGCTACCAGCACAATATGATAATGATCATGATCTACTTTAGATTCTGGATGCTGCACAGAGGATCTCCCAGGTTCAATGACTTAGTATCAAAATCCTTTTTTTTCAAACATTAAAACTCTTAACATCCTGTTGAGAATTTTCTAAGTCCAGAACCCAATTCTGTCAATCAAACTCTCTAACCGTGATATTTTTTCATTCGGATTATCGTTATTTTAAAACCTAAACTCCCTTACAACAATGATAGGCCTCTGCCGATTCATTATACAACATCAAGGGAAGTATTACAAAGAAAATTAATGTTTCCTTCATTGTACATTTCAGTCTTGGTAAATACAGCTTTCGTTTCGAATATTTTGGGGTCATTGTTCTATTACAAGAAACATATGTTTCTAACATTTTAAAGGGATATGTGGATACGTTTTTTTATAATTACCAGCAAAAATACGTACCCTCCGAGCACAAGTATTTAAGTTTTTATGTAATAAAATACTATATTCAATTAGAAAGGCAAATGAAACTAAAGAAGAATGCAGATAAAATGATTTGAAACAGAGGGGGTATAATCGAAATATAGAACCGGTGAAACTTACTCTTCCATCACCCCAGTCTTTCATTACTATTTTTTTCTAATTAAATATCTAGTTGAATTATAAGGTAAAGAATGAGATTACATTTATTTCCCCTTGTTAATGGATTTCTTTTAAGATTTATCTCTGAGATTTTTGCTCATATCTATCAAAATAAAACAAAAGAATTAGAAATCAATAATACCAAGCACATATTTATTAATATCAATTTTTTTATATATATATATATACATTCCTTAAGTTTTTTGCTTCTTGTTTTATGTGCCTTTGTTCTTGTTGACGTTAAAGGGGTTAACTAAAGAAGCATATCTTTCCCGATTTAAACGTTTTTTGGTTTTTTTTTGTTTTTGTTTTTTTTTACTTCTTTTTTATCTTTCAGTCGAATTAACAATCTTAGCTGTCTCATGCGCAAGGATGTAATTGGCCTGAACGGACACTGTCGCTTGAACAAGTTATGGGGTTGATGATAAAATTGGGAATGAGGTGGGGTCATAAGTGCCAGTAACTGGGTGAGGGTAACGATTTAAAAGAGATTGAGGGAAAAAGGAAGGAAGAAGATAGTAAGAGAGGAAACGAAGGAGAAAGAACTATCTGTGTAAAGGGCAGGATAGACAGAATGAGTTTGTCTGTTGCATAACCTACTTTTACTTACTTTTCTTACTTATTATGTTATATTATATATACTACTTATATTATGTTATATTATATATATATATATATAAAGTAAAAGAAAAGTCGACGGGGCGGCCTAAAGTCGGTATCAGCCAGTCAGCGAGGGAGTCTATCCCCTTTTCAATAGCGCTAGACCAAGGAGATTGTTTTAGCATCAGCTCCTTACTTTACCGCACAGATCCATGTGCTACTCATACGCTGAGTTGGCGAGGACCGGTATCGAACTAGGAACCTTGTGGTTTCTAGTCGAGCGCTCTACCGACTGAGCTAACCCGGCCCGTAGTCAGATCTTAGCCCCGAAGAGCATTAAGTGAAACTTTTAGTAGGTTCGTCTGACTCATTAGATTTATCTTTATTTGCTATACTTAGGTATTGAGCACTTTTTACTTATTAGCTTTAGTCTCCTGGCGAGTTTGTATGTATATATATATATATTATATATATATATATATATATATATGCATATAAATTGTTTTTTTTGGCAAAGATATTATTTTTTGTTGGTACGATTATCTTGGTCTTTCTTTTTTACAAAATTTTTTTTCTTCCCGGTTGATGTTTGGTAGTATATTTTTACAATCAAACTATTTGCTGGGTTTTTTCTCACGCGAGGATTTACCAACAAGTTTGGTATATTTATATATATATATATATATATATATATTATATATATATATATATACTATAGTTTATATTTTTTCTTGTTATATTATATATACTAACAGGTATATGCACCCTTGCCGGGCGTAAATATGTAAGTTTAATATTATATTATGTAAGTTTTCATATTTATTATATATTATATATATATATATATATATATATATATATATATATATATATATATATTATATATATTATATTATATATACTATATTTATATAGTTTTTAATGTTATATTATATATACAGCAGGTATATGCGGGCGTAAATATGTAAGTTTTAATGTAATGAAATATATTGAATTAGAAAGACTAACCAAATTAAATAAGAACTCATATAAAAAAAAGATTACACTTATTTGATTGTATTCTAATAGGTTACAATATAAAATCATTCCTAGGAATGATTTTAATACGTTGGAGAATAAAACAATAATACAAGAGATCAATAACACTAAGTAATTATTTAATAAAACCGTTTTTGTTAAGACCAGTATGCAAATTAGCCACACTATATAGTATGTGAACATTTTTTCCTGATGTTATATAATACACATTGCAGTATTTTAAACATTCTAATAACCTGGGATATTTTGATGCAAATCCAACTCAAATTTTCACGGAGACATCGTTAATAAATAAAGATTTACTCTATATATTAGTGATTTTGACTATAAATTATACACTCATTGATAAACTTACGCAATTCCTGGGGGTATTTTCACGTAAGCAGTGACGTAGTTTTGGTTATAGACAAATATACATCGAATCTCCATTATAATAAGATTATTATTAGTATGTTCACTCCTGTGAGTTTTTCACACCAGAGTTAGCTAATGGCCTTTCGCTTGTCTGAGTGACAACACGTCTCCTCTGGTCTCCAAGACTCTTCTGAGCATTCTAGCCGATTGCAGTTGTCTGGAAGATCTCAATTCCTCCCCTGATTTCTAGTTCCTCCTGTCTTTTTTCCGAGCTTTTTGGGACTGTTCCTAGTGCACCAACTACAATTGGTATCACTTTCATCTTCATATTCCACACCTTTTTCAATTCTCTGGCAAGGTCCAGGTATTTGTCTATCTTCCTTTATGTTCATCTCCTTCATTATTATTATTATTATCATTATTATTATTATTATTATTATTATTATTATTGAGTTTTTCACACCTCCCGTAGCTGGTTGTTCACTGGCGGATGAGTGACAGCATGTCTGTTCAGGTCTCCTGGACTCTTCTGGGTATTCTAGCTGATCCAAACAGGGCTGTAATTTGGATGGTCTGGATTCTTCTTTTAATTTCCAATTCACCCAAATTCTTTTCCAGAGCTTTGGGAACCGTTCCAAGGGCACTAATCACAATTGGTACGATATTCACCTTCATCTTCCAAAGTTTCCTCAGTTCTCTGGCAAGGTCTAGGTATTTGTCTATCTTTTCGCTTTCTTTCATTTTTCACTCTGTGGTCGGCCGGGACGGCAAAATCAACGAGATGACAGGTTCTCTTTTTCTTGTCAATCCATACTAGGTTCGGTCTCCTAGCCGGAATTAGGTGACCGTCTGTACTTCGAAGTATCAGATTATTATTATTATTATTATTATTATTATTATTATTATTATTATTATTATTATTTAAAAGTTATCTCCACGAGGATGGTGAGATGTTTCTGCGAAGACAGGGCCCCCAGATGAGAGATCGCAATGTGCGTTGAGTGGTGACGATGTTCACTGAATCTTACAATTTGCATCTGTTCTCACGGCTGACCACTCTCTTCCTTGATAGATAAGCTGAGTGATCCCCCGTCCATAGCTTGTTTTTGTTTTCATGTTTTTACGTTTGAATTCTTTTTAAAAAATATTTTGTAGTGTGCAATAAATAATGATACACGGGAGTATATATATATATTATATATATATATAATTATATATATATATATGTGTGTGTGTGTGTGTGCGTGTGTGTGTGTGTCTGTGTGTGTGAGTGGGGGGGAATATGTGCTTAATTAAAGTCATACCTAATTTTGTTAATTAATTAATTATAACTAAATGAATTAGGCGTGCATATCGGTTTAAATGTAAAGCGTAAACAAATCGAGAAAAAGTCATCTCTGTATGTACATTTCAGCCCATTAGGCCTCATCAGGGTTCGAATCACGCACAAAGCACTGCGCTGTCTATAGCTCTGCTGATGAGGCCTAATGGGCTGAAATGTACATACAGAGATGACTTTTTCTCGAATTGTTTACGCTTTACATTTAAACCGATATGCACGCCGAATTCATTTAGTTATAATTCATTAATTAACAAAATTAGGTATGACTTTAATTAAGCACATATTCTCCCACAAATTGTCGGCCTTTGCCATTTCAAACACATTGTTTGACTACTTCAAATATATATATATTATATATATATGTGTGTGTGTGTGTGTGTGTGTGTGTGTGTGTGTGTGTGTGTGTGTTGTGTAGTTCGTTGGCCTTTTTTCCTGCTTCCGAAGCCATAGAGCCTAAATGGACATTATAAAACAGCCGAAGGTCCTACCAGTTGAATCAAATTGTATCTTCTCTCCCCATCCAGTTATTAACGATCATGGTATATCAATCCTCAATGACAATGATACACTAGTTAGGTACACGATCATGAAAATGGAGTAGCCCTTAATGAAAATTGAATTTGTATTAAAAAAGTAAAGTCGTCGGAGCGGCCTAAAGTCGGTATCAGCTAGTCAGCGAGGGAGTCTATCCCTTTTTCTATAGCGCTAGACCAAGGAGATTGTTTTTTGGCATCTGAGGTGGAGCGCCACACCTACCATCAGCTCCTTACTTTACCGCACGGATCCCTGTGCTACTCATACACTGAGTTGGCGAGGACTGGTATCGAACTAGAAACCTTGTGGTTTCTAGCCGAACGCTCTACCGACTGAACTAAACCGGCCCTTGCCGTAAAATCCAACCAACCAACCAACGATAGAAAAAAAACATAAAGTTTTGGAAGTTTAAAAAAAAAGTTTTTGGTTAAAGCAAATACTAAAAATGAGAGTTGGTATAAAAAGGAAAGAAGTTGGGGAATGATCCAAGGAAAACTCTCAAGTGTGGGATAGAAAAACGTCGGGAAAAATTGAAACGGATAAAATGTTTCTTTTGGGGGAAATTGGAAAATCATTGGATTTAAAAGAAACGATGAAGCGAAAAAAAAAAGGAAGAAAAAAAACAAAAGACAGAAGAAAACGAGTGTTATGAACGGGTGATAATCAAAAATAAAATTGTAACGTTCGAATCACTGTAAAAGAAAAAAAAGAAAAGAAAAATAAAAAAACAAAAAAATCGCTTCCTTGATTAAAAGAAGACTCAAAAGAGAAGAAAGGGTTAAAGGAGGAAAATTAGAAGAAAAAAAAACAAAAAGAAAAACAAGAAAGATAAAGGTACAAAAAAAAACAGTAATTTGAAAGAGCGAGATTGAATAAAAAGATGCAAGGAATGAAAGTGATGAAAGATGATTGAAAGAAGAAGAAAGATGAAATGATGAATATAAAAGGAAATGGAAATATAAGAAGAAGAAAAATAATTGAAGAAAAATTTTTTTTAAAAAAGGAAGCGGTTTAATTTATCAATATAAAAAGTAAATTAAAGAAAAGAAGATGGAAAATTTGAAACAGAGAAGAGAAATGAAAACAAATGATGTAAATGTTGGTGGCATGGTAGATGAGGTTGAACCTTCCTATTAACAGTATATATATATATATATATATATATATATATATATAATATATATATGTTGTAAACAATAGAATGGCCGAATAAAGAATAAGTGTTTAATTGGAGTCGACCTAAGAAAATTAATTAATTAATAATGAATTAGGCGGGATCTATTAAATGTTATGGCTAAACAAATCGAGAAAAATCATCTCTGTATGTACTTTCGGCCTATTAGCCTCATCAGCAGAGCTATAGATGAAGACCGCCCTGTCGTGATTTGAAACCGGACTGCCAAGCTGAAGGCCGATCCATAACCCTTACACTAAGCGGACTTCTTAGATTTTATGATTTGTTTGAGTAGGTTAATACTCTTCAAGTGACTTTTTTATTACACGACGATATAATAAGTTGTAAACAAGGTTTGTTTAGAACCGATAATTTTGGGAATAAGTGTTAATTATCGTACCTAATTTTGAAAATTAAATAATTATAATGAATTAGCGGGAATACCTATTAAATGTATTGCTAAACAATCGAGAAAAATCAATCTCTGTATGTACATTTCGGCCTATTAATCAGCAGAGCTATAGATCGGAAGACCGCCTGTGCGTGATTTGAAAGGACTGCCAAGCCAGGCCGATCCATAACCCCATACTTCTTTTTTTAGTTTGAGATTAAATTCCTCTTCAATGACTTTTTTATTAACTTGTAAACAATTTTGTTTAGAATGGCTTTTTGCCGATAATTTTGGGATAAAAGTGTTAATTGGATCGTACTAATTTTGAAAATTAATTAATTAATAATGAATTAGGCGGAATACTATTAAATGTATGGCTAAACAAATCGAAAAAATCAATATTCTTTCGATTTCATCAGCAGAGCTTAGATCGGAGACGTGATTTCGGACTGACAATGCCGTTTTTTTTTTTTTTTTACATTTTGATAATGCATTTTCTGTTAAAAAAAAAAAATTTTAAATCAGAAGCATTATAATCCACAAAGAAACTCAAAAGAGTTTGATGTAAATTATATTAAAAAATGTATTAGTATCAAAAAGTTCATGATTGACTGCACCACATAGCCTCGGAAAAATTAACGTTTCATTCATTTTGATTTTTTCAAAGACATATTATATTATATATATATATATTTTTAAACACACTTGTTATTTCGAAGAAAATCAATAACGTTTCGTTTATTATTTATTTCTGAATTGGCAAATACGACTTCAGTCTTAATACTTTAAAATATAACCCGTATTTTGAAGAAAACGAACATTGTTCATTTCCGTCTTGATTAATACAGTTTCAGTGTCCATACTTTTTGCGCATGTGTCGTAGATATTTAGCAACCATTGTCAAATTTGACTCGGGGATCCGATCAGGTATTGGCCTCAAACCCCACTTGTATGGGCTGGACACAAGGTCTCGTTTTAACGTGGGCCCACCCACAAACCGAAGCTCATGGGTGGGAAAGAAAATTGCGTCAATCCCTTCGGCATTCCCCCTCAGGCACTGGGCAATAAACCGAGCCCTGCCCTTTAAGTCAAGGGGGCAGGCATTGCCTGGGGGGACAACCCTCTGGGATCGACCCTATTAACTTGTAAAGATCCAGGGCCGAAGCCACTGGACCCCCACTCCGTTGTTTAGAGAACTTGACACACGGTAATGCTGTCTCCAGAATTTATTCCTGTCGCGGTCGCCATTTGTAACTCCGTCGCTGCGCATGGGCGGGGCAAGTAGTTTTATGACCATCAGTCATTTGCATACGTGAGCAAGTAGCTCAATAAAAGCAAGCCACTTGAAAGAACCAGTTGGACTTTGCAAGTGAAAGACTTGAACAGGGAATTTGTATTGAAACATCACGAACGGCGGCTTTGTGCGTTGAAATAAGTTGCTACTGTAGGCGTTATTTTCGTATTCGCCTGGGGAGTTGTCTGCCCGTTTAGTTTCGCTGATTCCCGCTAGGGGCCTTTGATATTTAAGCGGCTGATTTGAACGTCTCTCTCTCTCTCTCTCTCCTCTTGCCTGCTACTCGCTACGAGACACAATGTGGTAGTCTTATGACTACCCCTTCTCGTTGGGGCTTCGGCCCTTAACACTGGCCACTCACTGCTAGTAAGTCTCTTATACGATATATGACTATCCTTTAGTTATGTATCCGTAACGACGTTTTATGTACATTTAGGTATCTCCTTGATACCTAAATATCTTGTATTTTACCATTCTTGAATGTGTCATTATCTCTACTCTTGTATATGTATTTATACTACTGTTGTATGTATGTTTATGTACACCTATGTATTATGTACCCTGTTAATTCTTGTGCTGTATATAAAATGTTTTGTCTATCAACGCTTGTCGGAGTTTTATTTTCAAGTATTATCACTTTGAATCTTACACTACCTTCACAACTTTCTGTTTTTGGTCAACACAATTTCAGTGTCCACACATTTTGAGCATATGCTGTAGATATTTTTTACGGCATATCAACCTCAGTGGGTCATTTAATGCCGATAAAATTTGAGACAACTCGAACGGCGGCTTTGTGCGTTGAAAATAATTGCTACCTTCACATATTCTGTTTTTAGTCAACACAATTTGAATGTACATATTTTTATATCATGTACCGTAGATATTTGGCAATCATTGTCAAATCTGACACGGAGATACGATCAGTGACCTCGGTGTGTTTAGGGAACTTGATACTCGATAATGCTGTCTCTAGAATTTATTCCCGGCGATCCATCTGGGAACAGCTAAGTGAACTCGTGCTGCTGAAATGTCTGGACAACGGCAAGCTACCGTATATAATTTTCTTTAAATATGGACGATTTAAAAGTTGCATTGTGGTAGAGAATCCGGGTAAATTCTTGATTCCTAAAGTGATCAACAGAAGCAAATGCCGTTGTAGCAAGATACCTTTGTCTCTATCTTTCTTAACGTGCTAGGGGAATCCCATTAAATTTGACCCGGGGTAACAATTTACCACTGGGTAGGGGAAGGCCTTTATACACAGGGTTGCTGATTGAACATGAACACAGTTGGAAATATATAATGCATATGAGTTAGATAGAAAAATGAGTTTTAAAAATCTGTTTAAATAAGTGAGTTTAAAAAAATGTTGACCGCCCTGTCGGTGGGGCGTTAGAATGCACCGACTGCACCTCTGCAGAGGGGTAAGATTCCCCCAATGAGGCCACCTGTTGGCCGTGCTGTCGACCCGTGATGCTTAAAGATAGAGCCCAGGTGGATGAGCAGTCCATGACTTGCAATATTCCACTTTAGGCTTTTCCTGGGCTAGACGGGCGATTGGAGAGGCCCCCTCCGATCAATCGTCTGGCCACGTCAAGCCCTAGCACTTATATGATTGCTCCAACCCTATTGCCCTTATGGTAACCCCCAATACTTCTTATCATATGTGTGCTAGAAGGCGGTGGCTGAGGGTCTATATGTCTTGGGAATGACGTTAAACGCTATCTGATAGTGAGGTTCCAGTTCTGAAGATTTGGGGAATGTGGAGCACCCCTTCACCACCAATGCTCCCTGGTCCACTCTGACCCGGAGTGGTAGTACCTGTTAGGGTCCCATCTATGGGTTGAATAGAAAACCATGAGTTTATAAACAAAATTGTATCATGCATTAAGAATGAATTTATTTCACAACTTTGTCGGCATTAAATGACCCACCGAGGTTGATATGGCGTAAAACAAAACACACCAAACCAAAAAATGTTGAATACAATAACGAATGAATAAAACAAAAACATTTTCGGTATATATATCCTAACAAGGGTTGACATGCCGTAAAATCCAACGAACCAACATCCTATTTGCTTGTTTCTTCTCCACTGCACTCCGCATATTCTAAACCCTGTCGACAGGGCAAAGCTTATACAGGAGCAAAACTCTTCTTTCTAAATATCCTTAACTAAGTGTGTTTTTTTTTCTTTTTCTAAACTGTAGATTATGGTTTCAGTCAAATGAATATAGATAAGCAATATAGTTATTTAATAAGCGGAGCATAGATATGGCACAAGGCCAGAGGTTTGGGGCGCCCAATGAGATTCGAACTCACAAACAATGGTATGGCTATTATATATATCTAAATATATAAAAGTAATTTTGGTATATACGTGTCGACGTATAAGTTCAAAACGGGAGGTCACTCTGATTCGAAATCTTGCATACTTATTAATATCCTTCTAACTAAGAAACACGCCAAATTTGGTTATTGATTTTTACTGATCAAGGGATATAATTAATTAATTAATCTAAAATCCCCAATTTGCGAAACTGCCCGTATACCAACTCCTGTTGATGATAAAATATTGTCCGCTGCCTGACTTTTTGTTACAGCGATTACCATTTAGTGAATAGATTTCGCAGTGTTAAGCCGTTCAGCTCGGAATTTACGCCTATTTATAGTCCAATCTTTAAAATATCCGTATGGTTGGAAAGAAGAGAAAATAATCTTTCTCAATATATAATTTGCATGAGTCTTTATCCATTGAATTATTTTTTATAGCGAGTCACTCTTAGAATTCTCTATCCATTCTTACACACTTCTACGTGGTAGTACACTCTCCCTGTATTATGCTTTGATGAATTTCAGACCGTGACGCTCTTCCGAACAGAAAAATAGGATCACTGTCCCTGACACTTATGAACATAAGTCATGATGAAAGTGCGGATATATTTTTACTCTCCCTCGTATATATATATATATATATATATATATATATATATATATATATATTGTCTCACCTGCCTTAGCTTACATATTACAATTGGTCTGATGTCCTGTTTTATAAAACAGAAGCACCTGCCTACATACGCACACAACTACACACATGCAGAGACGCACACTGTCCCCAGAACTGAACATTTTGGTAACCAATAAATATTTAAATATAAGCGACGAGATAAAGCATTAAATATTAAAATTACTGGCTAAATACAGAAGAATAACTTACCCTACGACGCAATTCCGGAAGTTGCAGAGAAAAAGAAATTCCTGAAGAATTGAATCAACAGGAAAACAAATGCAGATTACAGAAATTGTTTTAAGAAAGTTAGTCATTCAAGAAAAACATGGAGGACAACTGAATTGACATTGGTAATTTAAGGTAGAATTTATTTACTGGCGACTCAGCATGCCAGTCAGACACAAGGTCCATTAACTTGAGGAGCCACGCACAAAGCGAAGCTCGTGCAAGGGGTAGTACAAAAAATGTGTAGATCCCATGTGCATTCCTCTATTGAGACGCCTCAGGCACTGGGCAATAAACCCAGACCCTTCCCTTTAAAACTATGGGACAGATGTGATGGCCCCCGGAGATTACACAATTATTAATTACTTACCGCCGTTAGATTTGCCTCAAAACAGCCCTTAGTTATTATAATATTTACATCGCGTATTACCTATTCGGGTATGACACAAGGTCTTTTAAAGTGTGACTACCCACGAGCCGAAGCTCATGGGATGTTGTGTACAAAAAATTCGTCGATCCTGTCGAATTCCACCTCAATAGGGACGCACCATGCCCTGAGCAATAAACCCAGCCCTGTCTCTTTAAATCAAGGGGAAGTGTTGGTGGGATAGCCCTCTAGGATCACGCCGTTAATTTAACCTTAATAGTCCAGTGGCCGAAGCCACCGTACCCCGGACCGGTTATTACTACTTTTAAAATCCTGCAATGTGTCTTATACGTTACTAAGAAATAAAGGTTTATATAATATATGGTTTCGCCAATATATAGGTTAACCAAAACCGTGTTTGATAAATAATTACTTATTGATCTATTATTATTGTTTTATTCTCCAACGCATTTAAATCAATCCTATGAATGACTTCACACAGAAACCAATAAAAATATAATAAAATAAGTGTACAATTTTTATGCATTTAAATCAATCCTATGAATGACTTCATACAGAAACCAATTAAAATATAATTAAAATAAGTGTACAATTTTTACGCATTTAAATCAATCCTATGAATGACTTCATACAGAAACCAATTAAAATATAATTAAAATAAGTGTAGAATCTTTATATGAGTTCGTATTTAATTTCGTTAGTCTTTCTAATTCACTATATTTTCATTACAATACAACTTAAACACTTTCGCCGAGAGGAGAATATTCTTGCTAGTAAAAATGAAACTACAAGAGTTGAAATTTAATGTTTTTTTACTAAATGATTCTATCATTTATACAACGTGACTTATTAGATTTTGAATTTTAAAACTGCTGCAAGACTTTTTGAAAATCCTGTTTATACAATTTATGTTTTAAGAGCATCTAAGAAGTTAAAAGTGTTTCATAATTTGCTTGAAGAATTGTGTTTATATTGTTTTGGTGGTTGGTTTTGAAGGCTATCACAATGCAAGTGTAAAGAAAAATAAGGTAACTGTGGTGTTGTTTGTTAAACATTCGTTCATTCTTATTCGAGATGAAAAAAAAATCTCTTCAGTCACCCTGATACAACATCATGAAGCTAAGAGGTCCATAAGAAAGCAACGGCAACAAAGCATCGGAGCATCATCATCTACAGGGACAACCTACAAATGCAAAATCTGTAGTCGAGAATGTTTTTCAAACATCGACTTCATAGTCACAGGAGGCGCTGCAACTTCAGTGGCACACAAAAACTTTATCATAGTCTTTCGAGACTGAATTGCCAATGAGATTCTTATCCGAGATGAAAAAAAATCTCTTAGTCAGAAGATTTCTGAAAGTCTGGAGCTTTTGCTAGGAATTTTCCATTCTGTTTTGTTTCTCATATAATCCAAATGCTCTGCCTGTGTACAGGTATTTGCCTCAGACCCCACTTGTATGGACTGGGCACAAGGCCTCGTTTTAACGTTGGCCCACCCACAAGCCGGAGCTCATGTGAGGGAAAGAACAAAAATTGCGTCAATCCCTTCGGCATTCCTCCTCAAGGGGGCGCCTCAGGCGCTGGGCAATAAACTCAGCCCTGCCTCTTTAAGTTAAGGGGGCAGGTATTGCCTGGGGGGATAGCCCCCTGGGATCGACGCTATTAATTTGTAAAGATCCAGGGCCGAAGCCACTGGACCCCCACCCCGTTGGTGGGTTTACATGCTCTGGCTGTGTATATTGTGAGTCTCAGAAGTTATATTTGTTGCGTGTGTATATGTGTGAGTCTAAGAAGTTATAGTTGTCAAAATTCAGGGTACATTCTTTTTTTAAACAACGTATATATTCAGCCGTGGAATGAGCTGTGCGGGAAAGCGTAACTCTTCGTAACAAAAAGAGAATATTGAAAAGAAAGAAATCTATTAAAAAAATTCTTCGTCAGAATATTTCTGAAAGTCTGGAGCTTTTGCAAGGAATCATCCATTCTGTTTTGGTTCTCATATTTTCCAAATGATCTGCCTGTGTATATTGTGAGTCCAAGAAGTTATATGTGTTGCGTGTGTATATGTGTGAGTCTAAAAGTGAGTCTAGAAGTTATGTATAAGTTGTCAAAATTCAGGGTACATTCTTTTTTTTAAACAACGTATATATTCATCCGTGCAATGAGCTGTACGGGAAAGTGTAACTGTTTGTAACAAAAAGAGAATACTGAAAAGAAAGAAACCTATTCAGAAGTTATCAGGTGATATCTTCACTTCATCTTTTCAGCCAATTCACTTTAAATGAATCTACGCATCGTAATTCAAGGTCGTTTTAATCGGGTATTGATTGTCTTCGTATTCTTCCCGCCCTTTTGTCATTTGCTGAAAACGACGAGCAGACGATATTCCTCTAGCTTTCAATAAATATCAATGACGTATGAAATGAATTCTCTGTAACGCTTTCCCAAGAAGCCGTTTAAATTGGCCAGTATTCATTTAGAAATAATAGTAAATCAGCGAAATAAATGAAAGGAACTTATTGATAATTGTCTTCTGAATTCCAAGATTAATCCGTTAGCTCGATGTTTTGAATAGATGGAAGATTACTTTTAGTGTATTGCGTAGAAAAAAAGTTGTGATAGAAGGCACCGTGAAAAAAATATTGTCTGGCAACAAACCGGCAATGACTGTAATGCTGATGATAATGATGATAACTAGCAGGACCTGTAAATATACCATGGTATAATATCTTAATTATGACGGATAAATAGTAGGGTTGACTAGGCTCTTCAACCTTGGTACGGCAACTGGTCTAGGAGAAGGAAAACTCTGAATGGAAACCTGGTTAACTCCGCTTAAAAATTGACCTTGTGTCACATCCTGCTCGTGTGGAGGGGTTGGTAAATACATATATCGGTGATGGCCAATCGTCAGATGGGGGAGGAGGAAAACAAAAACACAACTAATATCAAATATTAGGACTTCTGTTGAATTATTCTCTGCGTCCAGTTTCCGAGGCCATCAGGTAGGGGGAGATGTATAATGAACACAACTTAACGGGTAGTTTATTCGGTTTCGTAGGAGCCGATCTTCCCGTATCTTTGAAAGATTCTATCTCCCTCCGTAAACGGTTTACTGATCATATGAATGCGTGAACACAAAATATGTGTAGATTTTAGGAACGGATGAAGCGTGGACACGGGGATGTTATGGAATGCTATATAACTAGTCTAAATGTTGATTGAGTTTGGCTGAAATGTGAACCGAAAATAACTCTCATCAATTTCCTACCCTCGTCAACTCTCTCTTACTCTCTCTATTCATCACAATTTCGAGAATGAAGATCTGAATTATATCTTTATACAAGTGTTCGTTTATATCTATATATTAATACTCATGTTCGTTAATTGTACGACCGTCCACATCGTCCAAGATGAAATGCAAAATATGTAAATCCTGATTATCTGATATTGCTTATCTGCCGTTTCGTATTTATTATAAGGGACGTCACCTGATCTAAATAATGAACCATTCCATTTTTATTATAAAGAAAGAAAGAAAAAAGGATATGCTACACATAAAGAAATATTAGGAAAGACATAGAGAGGGGGTGAGCGTGCGGTGGTGATGACTCTAATCTGTTTCAATCAAACCTAATGAAAAGGAAGAAAGAAAGAAAGAAAAGAGATTGAGATTAATATACTTTTTACATATTGAAGTATTTGCAATAGCTTTTAAGTAAATATATCAGATGTTGTAAGAATTAAATCATCATACTGTCGTATATCTACAGGTCCTGTTAGTTTGATATCAATGGCGGTGACCGCTAACATCTGATGCAAAATCTCTCAAAATAAATAAATCAATGTTTAGGCCATGAATCCTTGCTTTATTCATCGTTCCTTGCGTCTGTAATTTTGTTTTATCATATATATATATATATATATATATATATATATATATATATATATATATATATTGATGCACTAATTCTTTCCTATCGACTGTGCCAAAAAGTGTGGATGGTCCAACACAGGCCTTCACCACTATAAACAAATCCCTGTGTGGGAGTTCATTGTGTGTATGAACCCTCATACGTCGAAAATCGACGGGAGAGTCCATTTATATATATATATATATATATATATATATATGAGTATAGATAAAAGGATATGAAAACACCACAAAATGCTGTTAAAGTGAAAAACATTTTATAACATATTCATAGCTGATATTGAACAATATTTCGATTTTATAAAAATCATCTTCAGAGCTTGTTTATACTCCGTACTATCAAGAGCGGGGACGAAAGTGCATTCAAAACGAAAACCTTTATGTTGCAAAAAAGTTATGCGGTAGTTTCAAATATGAGCACTTCCGCCACACTTATCTCGGTCACCGAATCATGTATCTCTTATTGTAACAGTTTTTGAAAAAAGAAGACATATTCCAAGATCGACACTAGACGAATTATCTTATTCAAACAGGGTGAGTATTAACCCGTTGACGGTAGGCCTGCAAAGGATTTTTAGAAAATAATTTTATCCAAAAAAATAAAAACCTTACAATCATTCATACTTTTTTACTTTATATATAAGAAAAATAAAAAATAGAAAAATAAAAAATTACAAAATTAATTACAAAAATAAAATCTCTTCCACACACACACACACACACACACACACACACACACACACACATATATATATATATATATATATATATATATATATATATACATACATACATACATACATACGAGAAGTAAACAAACAAACAATGTGTTTGATATGGCTTTTAGCCGACAATTTTTGAGAGAATTTGTGCTTAATTTAAGTCATACCTAATTTATGAAAATTAATTAATTGATACTTAATGAATTACGCAGGCATACCTGTTCAAATGTAACGCTAAACAATTCGAGAAAAAGTCAATCCCTGTATGTACACTTCAGTCTATTAGGCCTCATCAGTCTTCCTGTCTATAGCTCTGCTGATGAGGCCTAATAGGCTGAAATGTACATACAGGGATTGACTTTTTCTCGATTTGTTTAGCCTTACATTTGAACAGGTATGCCCGCCTAATTCATTAATTATCAATTAATTAATTTTCAAAATTAGGTACGACTTCAATTAAGCACATATTCACCCAATATATATATATATATATATATATATATATATATTATATTAATCCAAGAGTCCAGAGAAGAAATCTTCCTTACGACATAGGATTTTTTAAACAACCTGTCGCAGTTTGAGAGCTCAATGTGTGTTCTTATTGTTAGAGTCATAGAGCAAATTTATAGCTAAAGAAATAACACAAGACTTAGAGATTTTGCATTATAGCCTATTTCGAGGAGCTTAGGCAAAGCTGGGAGAATTAGAACTTTGTCTAAGCTCCCCGAAATAGGCTATAATGCAAAATCTCTAAGTCTTGTGTTATTTCTTTACTTATACTAGCAAATATATGCACCCCCGGGTGCAAGTATTTAAGATTTAATGTAATAAAATATTGTATTAAATTAGAAAGACTAATGAAATTAAATAAGAATGCAGATAAAAAGATTTGTAAGAGAGGGGGGTATAATCGAAAAATAGAACAACTGAAACTTACTCTTTCATCACTCTCGTCTTTCATTGTTATTTTTTCTAATTTAAGTATTTAGTTAAAAGAGGAAGTAAAGAATAAAATGACAGTTATTTTTTCTTGTTAATGGATTTCATCTAAGATTCAGTGAAGAGAATTTTGCTTATATTCATTAAAATAAAACCAAACAGTTAGAAATCAATAATACTAAGCACATATTTACTAAATTCGATTTTTTAATATTAATAAGCAAATTAACCTTCCCGTTCACACTGTAAACCGCTATTTTGTTGTATATATAAATATAATTGCATGTTCTCAGTATGTAGACATAGTTAACAGTATTAATAATGTAAGACAATTTTATTAATAATTGAGGTTTAGATAAAAATAAAACACATGGAGAATGTGATGTCAATAACTAAGAGAATTGTGACTTGAGTGGGAATATAGTTTCGGTTACAGACAGAAAAACACACAATCTCCATTATAATAAGATATATATATATATATATATATATATATATATATATATATATATATCACTCTATGGACCGAACTTTTTATCCTATACTCACTTGGATATATATCTAAGTAGCTATATTTTCAGTTATAAAAGAGTTGATCAAAAAAGGATATGCCAGTTCCTCATGGATTTATTAAAGGTATAAAACTTCTTTCATATTTCTTTTCTTTTTAAATATACTCGCTTTCTCTTATTGTTAGAGTCACAGAGCAAATTTATAACTAAAGAAATAACACAAGACTTAGAGATTTTGCATTATAGCCTATTTCGGGTAGCTTAGGCAAAGCTAGGAGAATTAGACACTTTGTCTAAGCTCCCCGAACTAGGCTATAATGCAAAATCTCTAAGTCTTGTGTTATTTCTTTACTTATATATATATATATATATAATAATATATATATATATATATATATATATATATATATATTTCACTCTATGGACCGAACTTTTTACCCTATACTCACTTGGATATATATCTAAGTAGCTATATTTTTAGTTATAAAAGAGTTGATCAAAAAAGGATATGCCAGTTCCACGTGGATTTATTAAAGGTATAAAACTTCTTTCATATTTCTTTTCTTTTTAAATATACTCGCTTTTTATTGACTTTATTGCTATCATATATCGCAGAAAAGAAAGCATTTTTCTTTTTCTTTTTTCTTATGCATATAAATATAGACTCCGTAAACTTTATTCTTTCTTTCTTTCTTTCAGGTCTTAGTACAAGTAAAACTCTTTCCGTATCTCAATAATATAACTTCTCGGGGAACAACAGACGAAGGCTGCGAAAGAATCGTACCCAGCAAACTCTTAATATCGGAGAGTGGCAGGTTACGAAGGACGAATTGCTTATCACCCGAGGAATCTTTCTCCGTCAGCAGTTATTTATTTATTTATTTATTTACTTATGTATTGCAACCGCGTAAAACAGGTGTGAAACAAAAATAATCGATAAGTCTTATAACGGAAGATCAATAACGAGCTTAGATTCAAACATAAAAATAAATTACCAGTTCATCCCAAAGAGGGTTTTATTTTTTGGTTCTTTTTTTTTTTTTGTTCTTTTCTTTTTCTTTTTTTTTTTTTTTTTTTGGGGGGGGTCTCTTTTTTTTTCTTTTGTTATTATTCTGACTTTCCTAACAGATTTTTATCGCTTTTCGATTTATACTCGTGTCGAAGTCGGTGTGTGCATACTGATGTACAGTGCGAGCACTTGGGGAATCGCAATGAAACTGAAAATGAATAGTGACGTTTCTCTTTCAAATCTACTAGAAATCCTTTTTATATTTGAAGAGTTGCTTTTTACTTTTTTTCTTTCTTTTTTTTTTCTCACATATTTGTGAAACTCAAATCTCGAACAACAAAATCGACCGTGGATCATTTTCTTTGTCGAGATAACTATTTCCTATATCATCAAAATGATTTCCGTCTTTTTTTATAATCACTAGCAAAAAAAAAAAAATCTCTGGGCGATGATAAATTATTTAAAAAAAAAAACATTTTAAAAGATAATTTCTGAGGGGTGGGAGTTAAAGATTGGTTCGGTTTGTTTTGTTTTATGGCATATCAACCTCCGTGGGTCATTTAATGCCGATAAAGTTTTTAAATAAATCAATTCTTAATGGATAATACAATTGTTTTATAAATACATTTTTCTATCTAACCCATAGATGGGACCCTAACATGTACTACCACTCTGAGTAAGAGTGGACCAGGGAGCAATGGTGATGAAGGGGTGCTCCACAATCCCCAAACCTCCAAAACTGGAACCTCACCATCAGATAAAGTTTAACGTCATTCCCAGGACATGTAGACCCGCAGCCACCGCCTTCTAGCACCCATATGATAAAAAGGGATTGGGGCTTGCCATAAGGGCAATAGGGTTGGGAAAATCATATAGGTGCTAAGGCTTGACGTGACCAGCCGATTGATCGGAGGGGGCCTCTCCGACCGCCCGTCTAGCCCAAGATAGGGCCAAAGTGGAGTATTGCATGTCATGAACTGCTCATCCACCTGGGCTCTATCCTTAAGCATCACGGGTCGCCACCCATGGCCAACAGGTGGCCCCATTGGGGGAGTCTTACCCCTCTGCAGAGGTGAAGTCGGTGCATTATAATGCCCCAGCCGACAGGGCGGAGTTAAAGATTCAATGTCAGAAGGTTTGTATCGCAAGTAGGTAAAATCAAATTTATTAAAGGAGTAAAAAAAATAAAACAAACAATTTGAAATAGAAACTTAGTTCTGGTTCCCTCAAATAAAATATTGCGTATATCTATTAATTATTAATTAAATAATTATTTTGAATATTGTACACATAAACTTTACACAAAATGATGGGTTTGTATTTATTTGTTATTAATTATTCTTTATTCTATATATTGAGATTTTCGGCCTGGTGACGTAGACAGTGACTTAGTTTCGGTTACGGTCAAATAAAGACAACATTCCATTATTAGTAATATATATATTATATATATAATATATATATATATATATATATATATATATATATATATGAGTAAAGAAATAACAAAAGACTTAGAGATTTAGCTTTATAGTCTATTTCAGGGAGCTTAGACAAATAGTCTAAATCTCCCGACTCATTAGATTCGTCGGGAGATTTAGACTCTTTGTCTAAGCTCCCTGAAATAGACTATAATGCTAAATCACCAAGTCTTTTGTTATTTCTTTACTCATATATTTGCTCTGTGACTCTAACATTAAGAGCACACATTGAGCTCTCAAACTGCAACATGGTTTTGTTTAAATACAACACTTGTGTCGTAAGGAAGATTTCTTCTCTGGACTTTTGGATGATATATATATATATATATATATATATATATATATATATTATATATATATATATATATATATACATATATATATATATATATATATATACTTTCTTTAGAGACTGGTTTAAATTAGGTGGTAGAGCAACTGTCTTGGAATCGCAAGGTTCCTTGATCGATACCAGTCTTCGCCAACTCAGCGCATGCGTGGTTCAGCTTGTTAATCTGATCTGTGTGGTTAGATGGCAGATGATTTAGAGTTGACATTATGTACAACTTATTCAAGCACATCTTAAAAGAATCAGGATTTAGGTTTTCGATTATATTTTGGACGGTCTCATTTTTAACCAGAGGTTGTTACAAGACAATAGCGGATGTACAAGGAACACGAGTATTGATATATATACTAGCAGGACCTGTGGATATACCACAGTATTATCATTTGATTATTACAACGTTTGATATGCTTACTATTGAAAAATAGTTCAATATGTAAATAGTATAATAATCTTGATTTAACTCTCTCTCTCTCTCACACACACACACACACACACACACACACACACACACACACTCTTTTTTCTCCTTTTATCTTTCTTTCCTTCTTTTATCATATTCACTATGTTTGAATTTAAGGAACAATATGATAATGGTATTATTTGTATTATTCGGACTATTGTTCTCATCTTCCTCGTTATCTGTACAACGTTTCGGAATTCCGGCCTTCTTCAGGTATTTCTTCTCGGACTCGGGAACCTTCTCGGACTCGGGAACCTTCTTGACATAATCGGGAACCTTCTTGTCGTAATCGGGAGCTATCACGGAACTTTGAACCTAACTCTTTATTCAGTCCACAGGGAAATCCTGTTCTCATTCCGCTAACTATAACTTGGGTACAGATGTTAAGCTGTGTTAATTAATATTCTATGCTACTGCTGCCTCTGACCAGGATTGAACCTGCAGTCTAGAGATAAATGTCACTTAGAACTGTCAACCTATTTGCTTTATCTACTTGGCTATGTGTCCAATTGGCCAAGAAGGTTCCCGATTCCAAGAAGGTTCCCGAGTGCGACAAGAAATACCTAAATAAGGCTGGAGGGCACATCGGCCGAAAGGTTATACAGATAACAATAAAGATGAGGACAATAGTCCGAATAATACAAATAATACTAATTATCAAGCCTCATTTAAAAAATTCAGAGAAATAGAATATGATATCGATATTGTTGCAATATGATCACGCTGATGGAACACGCGTATTAATATATGGATACTAATGTTACATAATTATTAGATTCCTAATATTCATATACAGTAGTGTAGAAATCAAAATGGCTGTTATAAGTTGCAGCCAGTGGCCTTGAAGGATGAGTGACAAGGCTTGACCTGATCCTGATCCTTCCGATGGATACCGTGAGAATCGGTGGAGAGGGCCCTCTTCCGGTTTAGATTAGAAAGAGATTTTTAGTCAGTCGGCCAAAAACCACGACGGTGGTAAGTCGTGTTATGCGCGCTCCGACTCAATCTGCGCAGGTAGTCTGGTGGGGATTTCCGAATGAAATATGATCCAAGTAAATCGAAGTCTTGTGTTATTATCTAAAAACTACCAATGACACAGGGCTTCTGATAAAGAGAAATCCCCAATGGAAGACCAGACACGAAGTCCCCAAGACGAAGTCCAGACGCTAGAAGAGACGCTAGAAGAACAGAAGAAGAAGAATAGACGTAAGAAAGAAAGGAAAGAGGTATACAACACTAAAAGGAAAAATAGTTCTGATGAGAGTGTTGAATGTTCTTTCATTAAAACAGTGATATAGTTACCATTCTAAGAAGAGATACAAATTAAGTCTCAACTTGGTTTTTAGCATTACTCATTAAAAAAAAAAGCTGTACTATATACACACTTGAAATGAATACACAACTATTGACCGCCCTGTCGACTGGGGCGTTAGAATGCACCGACTGCAGCTCTGCAGAGGGGTAAGACTCCCCCAATGGGGCCACCTGTTGGCCGTGGGTGGCGACCCGTGATGCTTAAGGATAGAACACAGGTGGATGAGCAGTTCATGACATGCAATACTCCACTTTGGCCCTATCTTGGGCTAGACGGGCGGTCGGAGAGGCCCCTTCCGATCAATCGGCTGGTCACGTCAAGCCTTAGCACCTATATGATTTTCCCAACCCT
>CM042155.1:19931048-19932212 GCA_023376005.1 Doryteuthis pealeii
TGTCTGTGGATGAATATATATATATATTATATATAATAATATAATATATTATATATTCTCGTCTATCTATGCCAGTCAAATATTATGATGTGTTCATATCATTCAATCTATCTTCTATCTCATTCCATTCATGCCTTTATAACTATCCCAGTTGGTCTAAATATATATATATATCTAACTACCTATCTATCTATATATAGATCTACTTATTCTAGCATGTTAGTATCTCTCTCTCTTTTTCTCTCACCCCACCCCTCGTCTCTTTGCTCTCCTCTCTCTCTCTCCTCTCTTCTCTATATATAATATATATATATATATATATATATATATATATATATATATAACGCTATATAACGTCGAAACATAGGGTCTGTGGATGACTATCATTATAAACCTAGTAGAGCTCTCTAGAAAGGGACTTTAACTGACTTTCACCGTTAGCGTCAAAAGCAAGGCTCGTCTGTAATTTAGTGATCGTAAAACATACGTACCGATGTATTTATTTATCAATTAAAACTCAGCTTCTTACTGGCAGCTGAAGACGACCGGGTAAATGATGTAAACTTTTTTTTTTAATTAATATGTTTTTCATTGGGAGATGGTTTGCAAGTTACAAAAATTAAATTAAAATAATAATTTATTAAGGCGAACGGCTGTGTGATATGGTAATATTTTAACAAATGGATAATTCCTCAAATTGTGCGGAGTCTTAAATAAGGTTAATTTTTTTAATATATGTTGTATGTTTGGTTAATTTCAAGAAGTGGTTGTTTTTTTATACTTTGTAGTTTCCTATAGGGTGACGGGTATATATATATATATATATCTATATATATATTAATGTTAATCATAATGAGTTAGATGTATACTACTAATAGTTTTTTCGACAAAGTAATCGGTATTGCTCAGCAGGGTAAGAGAATTGACTAGACAGAAAGACTTGGGAGCAACTTGTATTTTTTAATTACAAAAACTAGGTGCCAATTTGGTTCAAACAAATTAGCGTAAAAACGAACTATTTAGGTAGGTATATCTGACGGGTCATTAGTATTAAAACATTATTTGCTCATACTTAGGTATCGAGCAATCTCCTTTTACATTTTAGAATTAGACAATCCTAGCAGCTTATATATATATATATATATATATATATATATATATATA
>CM042155.1:19932312-19983022 GCA_023376005.1 Doryteuthis pealeii
GATCCACAGGGTTTCGATCAATACATATTAATTGAATCAAACACCTGAAGAAGATAACCAGAAGATCTGAACACATGTGCATTATGTAAGGATAAAAAAGAATGTAAAAAAAAATTTGTTTCTTAAAAAAACATAATACACCATATTGCGGAACCTTCTTTCTCTTATAAACAATATTGGAAATTTTCTCCGTTTGGAACCAGAAGACAACATATATATATATATATATACTATACTATATATATTACTAATATATATAATATAGAGGTTCCTACCATCTGACACTGTTCGGTGTTTCGACTACCTATCAAGTCTCTTCAGGTGTGGTTAGACATTTCTAAGCTTAAGCCGACAGCCGGGGAATGTGACACTCACCTTCTCCTTTCATCTGTTTCTTCTCTCTCTTTTCTCCCTTCCTCACCCACCACACACACACACGATATAACTATATATAGTATATATAATATATATGGCTAGAAAAACACAGACAGGCTCTCGGCAACCTTAACCATGTAGGCTGTTCATGCGTACACTTAACATAGATGGGAGAAAGGGAATTTTTGAGGCCTTGATTAACTCTTTTAATACCAACACATATCGCTATTTGCGTGAAAAATGAGGCCCGTCACATAGCTTGGCTCCTTTCACGAAGAACAGAGAGCGTGCGTTTACGGCTTGAGTTGGCGTTCCTCTGTCGAGCGAGATCCTCCCGCGCCCAGAAATGTCTTCAACCCTATGGGAACTGGAGCATATATAGGCGTTATCCACCCAGACACGTGTTTCTCGACTTATAATACTATATTTTAAAAGCAGTTCTTAATGCGTCAACAACAGGAGTGAGATTAAATTAAATACTTTTATCAAAAAACAGAAAGGGTTATCGCAGTTACATGTTAAACGGAATATACAACAACATAACTATATAATAAGAAATTCCGGAGAAAGAAATTCTTACCTTACGACATAGGACGTTCTTTTTTTTTAAAATGTGAGCTTGTCACAGCTTGCCAGAGCTCAATAGAATGTGTACTTCTCTATAGTTTAGAGTTGCGATCTCACAGCAGCAAAATTTTATTTAAGTATAAAAATATAAACAAAAAGACTTTAGAATTTTTTGCATTATACGTCTAATTCAGGAAGCTTAGGAACAAAGGTAATTCTTACCACCCACCAATCTAACAGTTATCGCGGAAATGCATGATTCTTTATTACCTCTTTAAGGGCATTTGAAAAAAAGAGTAATTTTTGTTATTGTTCCTATTTCGCCTCTTGCTGATGTGGAGGCGGTCATTAAAAAAAAAGATATTTTGACCTTTTGGGGTCAGGTTAAAAATAATAACAAATAGAATACAATCATGCTTACATGAACCAAACCCCTCGCCGAAACCACGTTAAATCAATTTTATCCATTTCAACATCTTATTTCCTTATTTAATATCCTTTTAACACAACACACACACACAACAACGACACACACATATATATATAACTATAAAGGGGCCGGTCTGGTTAGCTCCGCCGGTTAGAAGCGTTTCGGCTAGAAACCAACAGGGTTATCCTTAGTTCGATAACCGCGGTTCCCCTGCACGCCCAAACTCCAGCGATGCAATAAAGCACAGGACTGTGCGGTAAAGCAAGGGACAGCTTGATGTGGGTTGTGGGTGCTCCACTCAGATTGCTTTAAAACAATCTCCTTGGTCTAGCGCCTATTTTGGAAAAGGGATAGGACTCCCTCGCCTGAACTGGCATGATACCGACTTTTAGGCCGCCCCTCGACTTTTATATATATTCTTGAAGGACCAACGGGAATATAATCTTCTTCGTGATTTTTAGGTGTCTAGGCGTTCAAGGTTCTTCTTAGTGTTTTCTCGTTATATCAAGATCTTCTCAAGGTAAAGAACTTTTTCCATAATTTTTACCCAAAACGATTCAAACCTATTTCCACGGTCGGTCGTCAGAGGAGGAATTGTTGCTTGTTTGTTTTGATGCCAAACGGATATTATTCTGTTCGAAGGCAAGAAGGTTTTCATTTTGTTTGTTTTTCTTGTTTCTTTGGGTTTTTCTTTCTTGGCTTTATTTACTTTAGGGAAATCTATTCTAAAAGTCTTGGTTACAAAAATATGGTGACTCTTTCTTTACCATCTTGACTGTACTTAAAACAATTAAAAGTCAGTATCACACATACACCGTGTTTTCGAAGTTTTACTTCATCAGTTGTGGCTCTTACTTTAACGCTACCTTAGCCGGGATAACGAAACCTGACTGAATTTTCGTCTGTCAAGTCTCTTACCCATGCGGCTATTAAGCGGGGTGCTCTATTTTGAATGAACAATTAATGATCATCCCTACGGGGGAATGTTTTTATAAATACCAGAGGACTATTAGACTTGATAAATCAACGAGTTTCAACTTATACGCCAAAGGCGCGTTTGAATTTTCAATTATTAATTGTCCCTTCTACAGTGCTCACCAAGTGGGGGAACGAATACATATATATATATATATATATATATATATATATATATATATATATATATATAATATATAATATATATATATATATATGGAGGATATGTGCTTAATTAAAGTCATACCTAATTTTGAAAATTGATTAGTTAATAATTAATGAATTTTAGGCGGGCATATATGTTTAAATGTAAGGCTAAACAAATCAACAAAATGTCAATCCCCGAATGTACATTTAGACCTATTAAGTCTCATCAGCAAGGTTATAGATGCTGATGAGACCTAATAGGTCGAAATGTACATTCAGGGATTGACATTTTGTTGATTTGTTTAGCCTTACATTTAAACATATATGCCCGCCTAAAATTCATTAATTATTAACTAATTAATTTTCAAGATTAGGTATGACTTCAATTAAGCACATATCCTCCAAAAATTGTCGACTTAAAGCCATATAAAAATAAACACATTTGTTTGTTTACTTAACCTCATATATATATATGTGTGTGTGTGTGTGTGTGTGTGTGTGTGTGTGTGTGTGTGTGTGTGTGTGATCGTCACTTTACCGTCCAGATCCATGCGATACTCATACGCTGAGTTGTATACTTGGGCAGCATTTTTTTCTTTTGTTGCGTACTGTGTTGAAGACGGGCATTACATGTATGACGAGTTTCTTTTCGATCGTTTCTAGTTTTCTGGTCAGTCTTTTCTTTAAATATATGTTGATAAGTCCACCAAAGGTTTTGTCCCTAGTACTTTCAGCCCACTGTAGAGGGGTAGAAGTAATTTAGATAATTTCTGGTTATTTTTTAAATAAGCATGGTGGTTAATCAACCGTGTAGCAGCAGGAGTGAGTGGAAAGGGAAACTCACAGAAATTATATGAAAGGATGTGGTATTGGGGTGAATTTGCTGGGAATATAGATTTGGGGATACTGTTGTAAGATTCAAAGTTAATTAATGAACATACAATTCCGACACGTTGTGAGACAAAACATTTAATATATATAACAGCACATGGAAACGATAAGATACATAACGTATATATAGTCATCCACATACACGTATTTCGAAGTTTACTTCTCATCAGTGTGGCTTTACTTTAACAGCTACCTCTAGCCGGAAACGAAACCTGACTGAATTTTCGTCTGTCAAGTCTCTTACCATGTAATGAATAGAACATGTAAATACATATACAATATTTAGGTATAAACAAGATACCCAAATTTACCTAACATATAAATGTTACAGACATGGAACTAAAGGATAGTCCATGCTGTATAAAGGACTTACAGTAATGTAAGGGAGGGGGCAAAAGCCCCACGAGAAAGGGGGGTAGATAGACTCTAGCCCATAGCAGTTCTTGAGAAGATCCAGCTAAAAAGAGGAAGACAAGTTCAAACCAGACGCTTAAATTCCAGAGGTCCCCTAGTGGGAACAAATAGCAACGCAGCGAGAAGATAACTCTTCCGGCAAAGGGAAGATAATTCCCTACACTATATTCAAAACTGATGTTATTCAACGTCGGTGTATTTTGTTTAATGTAGCTTCGAGAATTTGGAGTTATGTTGGTTTCTTTCTTTGTGCACTATGTGTGTATTTTCGGTTAGAATTTTCCCATAAAATAGATATGTATGAAGATTATTAGAATTAGGAATACTTAATATAATACACTTGATATATATAAAGTGTTTACTAATGTAATCCCAAAATTAAGGCCTCAAAAGCTCTGGAGACGCAAAGAAACTGTTCGTGCGGCTATTGGTAACACCTCTGTGATTTTGTGTATATACGCCTGTGCCTGTTTCTGAGCACGCCAGGCTGTCACGCTCAATCTTGGTTTGGCAGTCGTTTCTGATGGAGCTCACGATTGACGCTACCACCAAGTGGGTAGTTGGCGCAGTTATTCACTTTTTGAACGCAAAAGACATTAAACTTTCAAATTCATCTTCAATTGACGAAGTTTATGACAAGTCGTGCATGGATGAATGAAAACTTCCGCAAATGGTGTAGGGAGCTTGCAATGATGATGAGGCTTAACGCTTTCTCAATTATATGGCGGAAAGATGGTATGACATGGGCATACAAAGACTCCCACTGGGCCTTGAAAAATCCATTGACCGAAATGGCGATTAAGCAGAAAAATAGATACCTGTTGAAATTTTAAAATGGTGTAAACACTATGGACAATAAACAATAAACAGTAAACTACTTCTTCTTCTTCTTCTTCTTCTTCTTCTTCTTCTCTCTCTCTCTCTCTCTCTCTCTCTCTCTCTCTCTCTCTCTCTCTATATATATATATATATATATATATATATGTGTGTGTGTTTGTGTGTGTGTGTGTGTGTGTGTAAATATAGTATAATAAATAAATATATAAAGGTTTACATATCTATTTATTTGGTGACAAAGGAACAGTCACAACCATTTTGGTTTCATGCATCAACAATCATCAGGTGAACTTGTGAAAATGCATTTTCACAAGTTCACCTGATGATTGTTGACGCATGAAACCAAAATGGTTGTGACTGTTCCTTTGTTACCAAATAAATAGATATGTAAAACCTTTATATATTTATCTTATTATATTATATAACAGCTCTATTCTTATATGGAGCACTCTACCAATAATACTGCCTTTGGCACACCGTTCCAGTAAAAGCTGAAGCAGTGACAATCCCACACTATATATATATATATATATATATATATATATATATATATATGTGTGTGTGTGTGTGTGTGTGTGTGTGTAAATATATATATATATATATATATATAATATATATATATATATATATATATATATTAGGGTAGCGAATACAAAGTCAACGGTGCTTGGTAACTGTGAATTTATCGCGTAAACGATATTACAAACCAAGTTAATTATCTGGTTTTATATTTTTCAATCCTCTATCAATGATTTTCTCTTAAATGTAGAAAATTATATCATCAATATTACTATACTCCCTCCCTCGGGAACTAGTAGAACACTCTAAGTATATTTAATCAATAGCTGAAAAATATGAACACACATAATTCACTTTGTTTGAAAATCGCTAAGGCTAGAAACTGATAATTATCAAAAAGTTATCCTAACTTATATATCTCAGTCGGTAAATCGTTCGACTAGGAACCACAAGGTTCTGGGTTTACCTATAGATAGGACCCTAACACGTACTACCACAACAGGGCCAGAGTAATGGTAAAGGAGGGTTATTTTATTTTCCCCAGAGTTCCAGAACTGCAGCCTTGCCACTGGATATATCTATTTGCCAACCCCTCCGCACGAGCAGGATGTGACACAAGGTCAATTTCTTAAGCGGAGTTTAACAGGTTTGAATTTAGAGTTTTCCTTCTCCTAGACTGTTTACCTAGTCTGCCTAACCCAGTCTGCCCTGCTATTTACTCATAGCTGGAGGGAGAGTAGGATTCATACCTTTCCCAAGGGTATTAGCACTAAGTGAAATGCAATTACCACGTCCAGGAATTGAACTCGGGGCGACAAGTCCATTTCCCATGACTTTAACCATTACACCACGTGCCTTGCCACTGGATATAGTTATTGTTATACCCGGAATAGCCCTTTTTGGCGCAGTGTGGGGATTACCGCTCTAAATAAGGATAGGTCAGCGTATTCTAAGTCGCTCTGACAGGGGGGTTACATTGTTCATAGATAGTCAATGAATTATGTACGTACCTGTAATAGGATATTTTGAATCAAGTGTTTGTTAGATTTATAAATATGTATTGATGTTGCACAGTTGTTTTTCCATAAATATGTATTATATCTTTACGGTTAGTTTTTCTTGTCTTTTTGAGTTGCCAAAACTCGGCAACTTGTTCCGATTAACGGCCGACCAATACAACGAGGAAGCTTGTGAACTGTTAAACTGATTTCGGCATAAAATAATGAAACACCCATTGATATTATTTGTTTGAATTTTGTTTTTTACTTTTATGTTTAATACTGACAACAGGCAAAAATAATATAGAATACTTAACGTAGCTTAACACTTGTACCCAGTCATAATAAACGGAATGAGAGCATTCTCTACCGATGGATTAAATAAAGGTTTCGGTTCAAAGTTCCGTGAATACGTCGATAACAATATGAAAGCTCCTGATTACAAGAAGTTTCACAAGTTCGAGAAGAAACATCCGAAGAAGGCTGGTCGAAACATTGTGTATATAGCAATTAAGATGAGGACATGAGCCCGAAAAATCTAAATGATACAAATCATTAATATGCTGTAAAAGCAAGCAACCAACCAATAGATAGTGGGAATCAAAATCCCTTGTAATGTATTCTATTTAATTCAATTTTTAATTGAATCAGAATTTTGGTTATTTCATGCATTAACATGCATACACCAAATCCCGGGTAATAATCTCGTTAGGGTTATGAGTGTTTGATGATAACCCCAATTAGACGCGCGAGAATTAGTTTAGTTCAGATGTGAACAGGCACTCGACGCGAGAGGATGTATCTCAGGGATCGCAACTCACCGCACAGTTGAATCTTTATGGGCTGGGTTGTTTAAATAAAAACGTAAGAAAAAACAACAAAGTTTTGTTAAGTTAATTAAAACAAGAGATGACAGCCCGAAAAAAAAAGAAGTAGAATCAACCCGAGAAATCAACCCGACAAGTCACTCCTGAAAAGAATATGGCGGTCGACAAGTTAGAAGCAGTAGAAATAACGGTTAACAAGTAAAAACCCTACTCTACTCAGTATATATCTGTTTCTGTCACTCTCTCTCTCTCTCTCCTTCTCTCTCTCTCTCTCTCTCTCTCTCTCTCTCTCTCTGTATGTCTGTCTCACTCTGTCACTGTCTCTCTCTCTCTCTGTCACTGTCTGTCTCTGTCTCTCTCTCTGTCCCTCTCCTCCTCTCTCTCTCTCTCTCTCTCTGTGTCTCTCTCTCTCTCTCTCTCTCTGTCTCTTTCTCTGTCTCTGTCTCTCTCTGTCTCTCTCTCTCTCTCTGTGTCTCTGTCTGTCTGTCTGTCTGTCTGTTTGTCTCTCTCTGTCTCTCTGTCTCTCTCTCTGTCTGTCTGTCTGTCTGTCTGTCTCTCTATCTCTCTCTCTCTCTCTGACACTCTCCCTCTCTCTTTCTCTTTCTTTTTCTCTGTCTGTCTGTCTCTCCCCCCTCTCTCTCTGTCTCTCTGTCTCTCTCTCTTTCCATTATATATACCCGATGTGTTATAAAGTGTATATAACAAGAGGTTTCAGTTTAAGTTTCAGTTTTAGAAAGCCAAACTCCACACAACATAAATAAATTGATCAGTTAATCTTGTTAAAAACTTAACATTCAACCGGAATTTTATGCTTCACGAATTGGTCGTACATTCATTGCTGCCAGTTTTTTTTTATTACAGCCATAAACACAGGCATAAAATATAACACCGACTTATAAGTTAATAAAGGTCATTGAAGGGTTAACGCTTATAGTCTACTGTCGGCCATTGCTTTGTACGACAACTTTTGATTCGATTTAACGTTTCGGTCAATACGCATTGAAAGGAACGGTTATCGCAGAGTTTAATAAGCAACAATGAGCCTGGTCAGAATTCAGATGGGTGAACACCTAGTGTACGGGTTAGGCACAAGGCCCTATTAATGTGGTACCACCCACAAGCCGAGACTCATGGGTGGCGAGTGCAAAAAATGGGTTGATCCCGTCGGCATTCCCCCTCAAGGGGGCGCCTCAGGCACCGTACAATAAAACCAGCCCTGTCCCTTTAAAAAGGGTTATCCTGTTTTCATTCCGCTAACCATAGCTGGAGTAGAGGCGTTAAGCTGTGTTAATTATTATTCTGTGTTACTGTCGTTCCTTGACCAGGATTGAACCTGCATTCTAGAGATAACTGTCACTTAGAACGGTCTTAACCTAACACCTTTATCCATTAGGCCATGTGACCAATTGAACAATTGATGAGGACAAGTCTGAATAATACAAATAATACTAGTCCACAGTTTGTTGATATGTGTAAAATTAATTTTTGTAATGCAATACTGTTGTAATCTAACGTAGGTTACTAAATGAGAAATATTAACAAAAAAAACAATTATTATTCTATATTACTGCCGTCCCTTGACCAGGATTGAACCTGCAGTCTAGAGATAACTGTCACTTAGAACGGTCTTAACCTAACTTCTTTATCCACTAGGACATGTGTCCAAATGGATCCTTAATAACCACTAGATTATTAAGCAATAACAAAAGCAAATGTGTTTTCTGAAATATTTTCATCTTTGCTTTCCATAGCCTTTATGAGATAAACCGAATTGAATGTACTGCTCATAGATATTTGAACAAACACAAACCTGTTTTTAGAGATTAATTTTGCAAATATTTGTTATAAAACCGGAATGTAAATGGACAGATTAATATGGCACCTCAAATATTTTTCTTTGATCAATTCGGAAAATGATTATAGAAAGAAAAAAGTTGTCTTTTTTTTCAAGTCAAAAATTCAATTATATTTCAAAATATCCAGTGATTTAGCATTTACCACAAGAAAATATGCTTAAACTGCATGCCATTTTCCATTAAATAAAATCAGTTTTGGATCTGTCTGAGTAATACATACATACATACATATATATATATATATATATATATATATATATATATATATATATATATATATATATAATATAATAATAATAATAATAATATATATATATATATAATATATATTATTATTATTATTATTATTATTTTTTAAATTATCCTATTATTATTACTATTATTATTATTTTTATTATTATTATTATCTTTCTTTATCTTAATATTATTATTTTATTATTAATTTTAATTTATTTTATTATGTTTATTTGTAATTTATATATTTTTTCAAATTATTTTATTATTTTAATTAATTTATCCTATTATTATTACTATTATTATTATTTTTTTATTATTATACTCTTTACTTTATCTCAATATTATTATTATTATTATTATTATTATTATTATTATTATTATTATTATTATTTTTAATTATTTTACCATTATTATGATTATTTTATTTATTTATTTATATATTTTTTCAAATTATTTCACTTTTTTATTATTATTACTCCTTTTGAGTTTTCACATCAGTGTTAGCTGATGGTCTTTCACTGGAGTCCGAGTGACAGCAAGTCTCCTCTGGTCTCCAGGACTCTTCTGAGTATTATTTTTTTATTTTTTGTATTATTATTTTTAATTAATTTTTATTTTATTTTCTATTAATTTTTATTTTTTATTTTATTATCTTCTATTAATTTATTTTATTATTTATATCTTAACTAGTATTTTCTTTTATACATCATTATACTCTAATGTTTAAATTTAAAATCTTTTTATTTTACTTGTCTATTTATATTTTAATATACTATTCTGTTTTTTCTGTCATGTCACCTTTTTGTCTGTCTGGACACCCTAGAAATCAACTTTGAGATGTATCTCTTTTTTTCATTCACTTCCTGTTTCTATGGTTACACTCCCACACTGTTAAAAATATATATAATTTTTTATTATTTTTTTCTTTGAATTTATATATATTCAGCTCTTTGGGGTTTTTTGTGATATGCTTGTTCATAAGTGAATTGAGACCCATCTGATGAGGCAAATATTTGGGGAGCCGGTTTAAATCAACTTAGATTTATATGGGCCCCAATTTTTGTCGAAATAAATTTATTATGGGATTACTGTATTGAGTTCTTCCTTTATTGATAAATATTGCTCTGTATATAATCTAAAAGGTTATTTTACATTGAGCTCTCTTTAGTGATTTAATGATTCACTGTATTTATACATACTGGATCATCAATATTAGTACAGTGGATCTTGAAATCACATATAGAATCATCCCTTACTACCAAGTTTTGGATAAATCTTATATATATATATATATGTGTGTGTGTGTGTGTGTGTGAGAAAGTTTTGAAGAAAAAACAACAAGATGTTAAAAGTTTGCTGACAGAAATCTATTTCGACATTATGAATATGTCTTTATCAAAGCAACATTGTAAACGTTTTCTGTCAGCAAACTTTTAACATCTTGTTTTTTCTTCAAAACTTTCTCACATATTTTCGGATTCAATATCCATTTTTACCTTTCATATATATACATATATATATACACACACACACGCGCACACACACACATACACACATTATATATATATATATATATATATATATATATATATAATTTTGATTTACACTTATTATTTTTGCCGATGTTAGCGTAAAAATTTAGCATACAATTGTAACTCAACTTGTTTACTAATTCATACAATTCGTTAGTGGGTGGAAAATGCTCTTTTAATATTTTGAAAAAGTCACTTTCCAATTTATTTTTAACTGTCATGTTCTAAACAAGCTCTTGAAAACATTTCGTATAAAGCCATCCTCGAATAGAATACTAACTGATTCTGGTGGGAGGGGAAAAAAGAATAGATCGAAGAATATTTTATGGTTTTCACTACCACTTTAAGATGGCAGTTAAAAAATAAATTAGGATGTCACGTTTTTAAAATATCAAACACGCATTTTCCACCCACTAAGGAATGGTATAAAATATTTAACAAAAGTTCTCTTAAGTTTAGGTAAATCAGCAAAATTATTCAGTGCAAATTAGTTTAAAAACAGCTGTTAAGTGTAGAATAACCATAAAAAGTAAGTAAGTAAAGTCGTCGGGGCGGCCTAAAGTCGGTATCAGCCAGTCAGCGAGGGAGTCTATCCCCTTTCCAATGACGCTAGACCAAGGAGATTGTTTTTGGCGTCTGATAAACACAGAAGTCAACATAATTATACCACATATTATACCGCAGATAAACACATAGTATTACACGTATTTATAGCGCTTATAGTCATGGGGGTGGGCTAAAGTCGGTATCAGCCAGACAGCGAGGGAGTCTATCCCCTTTCCAATGACGCTAGACCAAGGAGATTGTTTTTGGCGTCTGAGGTGGAGCGCTACACCTACCATCAGCTCCTTACTTTACCGCACAGATCCCTGTGCTACTCATACGCTGAGTTGGCGAGGACCGGCATCGAACTAGAAACCTTGTGGTTTCTAGCCGAACTGAGTTACCGACTGAGCTAACCCGGCCCCAGAATAACCATACTAAGTTCGAATTACGGTTGAATTGGTAAGACGATGCAACAGGGAGTCGCAACTTTATACGGATGTAACCTTGCTGCAATACTACTGTAAAATGCCAGGTTATTTATGAAGCCTCATAACATTATAGAAAACAAGCAGCATATCAGGATTCATGGAATGGAATCACCCACATACATGAATGGACTATTCTTGAGTTCCATAAGTACCAGCTGTTTTGGACACTAGTTCAGTTGTGCTTAGCCAGTTGCTGTTGTCCAAAACAACAGTATACGGACTGACTGACCTCAATATGTCGCTGCTGACAGGATGCGAACCTGAACAGGCAATGCCCATAGGATTTCGATTTATTGACTGCCCTCAATATTAAGCAGTTATAGCCGTATGCTTAATGTTGCTGGTAAATCAGCAAAATTAATTAGTGCAAAAACAACTGTTAAGTAGAGCTACAGAGTGGATCCGGAAGTAATGGTGATGAAGAGGAGCTCCACATTCACCAGACCTCCAGAACTGGAAACTCAGTTTAACATCATATATATATTTACCAACCCCTCCGCAGGGTGCGACACAAGGTCAATTTCTTAAGCGGAGTTCAACAGGTTTGAATTCAGAGTTTTCCCTTCTCCTAGACCGGTTGCCTAATCAAGGTTAAAGAGCCCAGTCTGCCCTACTATTTACCCATAGCTGGAGGGAGAGTAGGATTTATACCTTTCCCAAGAGTATTAGTTTAACATCATATACGATAAAAAAGAGGTTGGGGTTGCAATAGAGTTGGGACAATAAAATAGGTGCTAGGCCTTGACGTGACCAGTTGATTAATCAATGACCCCATTGATCAATCCCAACTGCCCGTCTAGCCTAAGTAAGGACTAAAGTAGTGTGTTTTCATGTTATGGACAGATCATCCAACAGGATTATGTCCTTAAGCATCACGGGTCGCCACCCATGACCAACAGGTGATCCCATTGGGGCGAGTCTTACCCCTGTTCAGTATTCTAAAGTCCCAGTCGACTAGTGATGCTTAAGGACGGAATCTTGGTGGATGAGCAGTCCATGACATTCAACACTCCACTTAGACCCTTACTTAGGGTAGACGGGCGGTCAGAGAGGCCCCCTCCGATCAAGCGGTTGATCGTCAAGCACTAGTACCTATATGATTGCCCCAACCCTATTGCCCTTATGGCCAGCCCCAAACCTTTTTATCATATAGGTGCTAGAAGGCGGTGGCTGAGGGTGTTCATCTTCTGATAATTAGGTTAAACCCTATCTGATGGTGAGCGTCCTGTTCTAGAGGTCTGGGTAATGTGGACCCCCCTTCATCACCATTGCTCAGAGGGGGACTCTCCAACTCCCCGTCTAGCCTAAGTAAGGACTAAAGTAGTTTTTGATGACATCCCTAAAGTGCTTTTTGGGGTTTGTGCCTTGGACGTTTCCCATATTGCAGTTCTCCATGCAAGTTTCACAATGATAAGACAGCGATATAACAAATATAAAGTGCTCAGTACGTGAGTAGAGCAAATTTATTATAACAATGGTACACAGTAATAACCTACTCGAGTTTCACCATAAGGATCTTCAGAGTTAAATCCACTGAATTAATCAAGATATTGATTAATTACAACCGATTGTACGTGTGTATTTTTTGGCATACACACGTACAATCGGCTGTAATTAATCAATATCTTGATTAATTCAGTGGATTTAACCCTGAAGATCTTTATGGTGAAACTCAAGTAGGTTATTACTGTGTACCATTATAATAATAATAATAATATATATATATATATATAATATATATATATATAGTTAAATTTATGCTAAAAACTTTATTAATGAAAGAATTATGAGTCCACCAATATGGGAATTAGTTTTCCTTTGTTTTTATTGAATTGTTTGCAAGTTTGTTTATGGTTTTTTTTTTAATACGAGAAAAGATGTGTAAGATTGTCTAACTACCCAGAATTTTCATGGCCATCAGACATCCCTTTCTTGGTTCGGATGAAAATTTTTCAGTGACTATCAGCAGGATCATTTGAAAAAAATATTTTTTTCTGTTCGTAAATTCGGACATTAATTATGGAATGCCGTATATTTCTTTCGGGTATATTTAATTCCCATGCTAAAAATATTCCAATGTGTGGCGTATAAAATGACACCTTTAACACTTGATCCTAATCAAGCAAGCAAAAGGTGATGATTCTTTTAACACCTTACGAGAAACTTCAACATTCATTAATTATTACGAACAAAAAGCAAAGGAATCGGTAAATTTCAACTCTTTGAACTTCGGTATCAAAGTTAAAGATACAATAGGTTGTCTAAGAATAATGGAATTTCGACAAATAGTGAGTCCTTCATATTTCCATTGCCTTTCTGCCACCATCTCTCGCTTCGCGCATTACGAGTGAGAGACTACGGTCATCCAAGCATTGGATTAATTCCGCATATATTGTAGCATTTTTGTCTACAAAAACTGGGTCCTCCGGTTGGTCAGATGGTGCATTGATTATGTCATGCAGCTGAAGGGTTCTCAGATACCCCTGGAACTTAGTCTCCCAAATTTCGTAGTTGGCCTCGTTGCCATTGAAGAAGATCCGAGCGTACCTTGGCCCATAACCTGTTAAGGCCGCCATCCTTGGCGAGTTGTAAAGAACTTAAAGTAAAGAACTTAAAGTAAATAAGTAAGTAAGTTCCGAGCTATAGAATCCTTTGGTAAGTGAATAAGTCCTAAGTTTTGGAATCCTACGTAGTGTCAAAGAGGTCCAGCGATATAATCCTATGATCCGTCGTCCATGAAGATCCAAGTGGTTGTGAGTAGCTAAGATTAGAATCAGCCAGTATAAATAATAATATCAGCAGCAGAGCACTGCCAGTGATTGGACAATAGGTTGGTCACGTGCTTATCGGCGAGTCTATAAGTAGAAGTGGGCTTTTGTCACACGCCTTATATCTTGAAAACTCCAACACTCATATATTGGCTTTTATAGACTAAACCAAAGTTGAGAATCTGCAGCCTTATACTCAGTCGTTAGAGTGTCCACCTAGGAAACACAACGTACCAGGTTCGAAACCAGCCCTCGCAAACTTAGCGTATGAGTAGCACAACGATCTGTGAGGTAAAGTAAGAAGCTGATGGTAGACGTGGCGCTCCACCGCAGACGTAAAAACCAATCTCCTTAGGTTTAGCGCTAGTGAAAAGGGTATAGACTCCCTAGTTGTCTTGCTGATGCCGATTTTAGGCCATCCTGACAACGACTTACGACTTATTTATAGATTACAAGTAGGGAATAAAAGGGGGTTATATTAAAAACATAAATAAAAAATAAAACAAAATAAAAAGTAAAATAAAATATATAAAATAAAGAAAATAGAAATAAAACAAAACTTTAGAATTAGTAATTATTTTGTAATGATGTAGGGTTAACTTACATTGTCTTTTCCAAGGCTCGTAATCCGTTTCGATGAAGAAAGAAAAGTGACAATGTCCCCGAAGACCACTCAAATAGACCGTGCTAGTTGTTTGCAACAGCCAATCAGATGCTCGGTAGAGAGTTTTTCCAAAATCAATAAAGCCAAATGTCTATTAGCGTTTCAAAAGTGTTAGGTTTGATTAGCTCTGACTGGATCAGCCTGGTGTGGTGAATATGATAGTAGTAAGAAGCGTATATTTAAAGTAAAGTATATCCCCTTGTACCAAAATGTAAAAAAACAAACTTTTTTCTTTAACCTTTTCCGGATTTAATGTTGTTTGTAAACACAGTCAAAAAGTATACAAGGCTAAATAACCCACTCTGTTTAATAACTTGCCCATATCTCGGAAAGAACAGACTGATTCAGGTTAAATCAAGCTTAACAGACTTAAATTCCGCCATCATATGTCACCACGGCGAAAGAAAAAAAAACAAAAAAAACAGGGAATTAACCGAATTTGATAACATTTGCAGTGTTGATATATTAATAAATAACTGATATAATGCTCCAGTTATTTTATTACAAAGCTTTTACATTTTTTTTTTTTTAGGTCAGTTAACTTTGTACCACGTATCATAGAGGAGTAAAACAAATTCACAAACATACCTGGTTTAAAGTTAATTGAATGGAAAAAATTTACGAGTTTCTAAATAAAACATCTAATGCATTATATTTTTCATTCATTAATATATTAATACTGAACATTTTATTAAACTCGGTTAATTCCCTGATTTTTAGTATTTTTTTCTTTCTTTTGGCGGGCTGACATACGATGGTAGAATTTATGTTCGTTAAGTAGGATTTAACCAGGATTCATGCCTTTTATGATGTTCTTAACAAAACGATTTAAATTTAGTTTTGATCGTCATCATCATCATCATCATCATCATCAGCGCTGACAGCAAGGATTCTCATCTCTCTCTCTCTCTCTCTCTCTCTCTCTCTCTCTCTCTCTCTCTCTCTCTCTCTCTCTTACCTTCTCTTTCCACCCCTCTCTCTTCCTCTCTCTCACTAGCTTTCCACCCGTCCCTATTGTCAATGCCCCCTTGCTGACCTCTCTGGGCTATGCAGCAGTGATGCGACCCGTGCGGATATATTTGCGAAAAGCGCTAGATCATCTGCGTAATCCGCATCTGTCATTATTTTCTGTGGGATTTCGCCTCCTTCTTGCCTTTTTATCGTGTTTTGTTTTTCGTTCATTAGATTTAATGAACCTCTTGGTACGTTTTATTTGTAAATATAAATATTCATTGAGTGTGACTTTATTAACATTAAATACATTTTAATGTGACATTTATACATGAAAAGCCACCCCCCCTATTTTCGACAGCAGGTCTGATTTTCTGAATCAAGCTTTTAATCCTGCGCTTTACACCCACTCTAGAACCACTTTAGAACTATTAAACGTTAACCTCTCTGTGACATTTATTAACTCTTCATTACTCACTCTTTTATTTTCTATAAGAAATTGCAACGCATTTATCAAATGAACATGGTCAATGGGATATACATTTTTTAATTCTACAAGATTTGTCTAGGAAGTTGGTATTTAACGAACTCGTTCGCCACAAGGTCATGAATATGGGGTATCAAACGAGTATCGAACACGTTATTCAGTAGTAATGAATCTGCGAGATTAGCTTATTGAGAAAATGTACAAAATTTAATTAAGTGTTCTGGACACCCTGATGAAGAGCAATGCCTAACAGAAAGTCTTAAACGTTAACCTCTTTACGACATTTATTAACTCGTAATTCCTCTCTCTTTTAATTTCTATTAATAAATACAATACATTTATTACATTTATCTGTTTCTGTACATTTAATCAATCCGTGTATAACGCCATTGATTTTTGGTCAACATGATGTGCTGCAGTAGAAACTATTAAACGTTAACCTCTCTGCGACATTTATTAATTCTTCAGTCCTCGCACTTTTATTTTCTATAAGAAATTGCAACGGATTTATCAAATGAACATGGTCAATGGGAAATACATTTTTTAATTATAAAGATTTGTCAAGGAAGTAGGTATTTAACGAACCCGTTCGCCACAAGGTCATACGTATGGGGTATCAAACGAGTATCGAACACGTTATTCAGCAGCAATGAATCTGCGAGATTAGCTTGCAAACTATTACGCCCTGATAGGATCGCTTCCTTTTTTTGTCCGATGCTTTCACCATGGATAAGATGTGACACAAGGTGTTATATACTGGTCTTTTCACCGTACCAAATCTATATAACGTTATATACCTTTCTTACTTCTTACTCTGGTCGTATTTCATCTGGCCGGCTTTGCTATTCTATCTTCTAACATCTTGGTCTGGTCTTGTCGTGGTGTTTCTTGGAGACTTCGGGTCTGGTTTCTGTTGGGGATCACTCCTTATCAGAAGCCCTGTGTCATTGTTAGTTTTTGGTAATAAACACAAGACTTCGATTTACGTTGATGTTACTTTATTTGTAAATCCCCAACCAGACATTCTGCGCAGATGAGGCTTACATGTTGCTAGCTTGGCTTCTAAGTTCTAACTGACTAACTGAGTTGCTTACTCCTTAAACCGGAAGAGGGCCTTCTATTGCCTTCCGGTTCTCACGATCCATCCCCGGAAAGCAAGGTAGAGTGAGGTCAAACGCTGTCACTCACTCTCAAGGCCATCAGCTGTACTAATCGCCATAATGGTTTCTACAATACCTTATAAAAGCATTAGGGATCCAATAATTATGTAACAAAGGTTGCAAGTATGGAGTGTCTAGTGAGGATCGAACTCGCTATTCTGAAGTAATGAATCTGCGATACAAGCTTACAAAGCATTATACCGCGATGAGATCCCTTCTTTATTTGCCCAACCCATTCACCACGGGTAGGATGTGACACAAATTTGCAATTATGGAGCATCCAGCGAGGATCGAACTCGCTTTTCACTATTTAGTCTACGAAGTAATGAAACTTGAAATAAAAATAATCTTTTTGGTTGATAATCGTGATTTAAAATCACACAATCTATGTTGACTTTAAAAAGGCTTTCAAATTTAGTTCAAGTTTGACTTAGAAAAGTCGGTGGACGGGCTTATTATTGGTATCAGCCGGGGAGCGAGAGAGTCTAAACCCTTTTTACTAGCGCTCGATTAGGGAGATTTTTTTTTTGTGTGTCTGTGGCACAGAGCTATATTAAGCATCAGCTCCCCACTTTTACTGCACATATCCAAGCCGTACTACCCATGAGCTGATTTGGCGAGGGCTGATATCGAACTCGGAATCTCATGGTTCCGAGACGGTTGCTCTACGAACTGGTAACCTTGTTCAGTCAACCAGTCGAGATGGAAAACTCTGAATTTCAACGTGTTAAATTCATCTAAGAAATAAAAACGTCTTCGTCATAAAATAACCCTCACCGCCAGACATTTTGTATCGTACATAGAGCACGTTTATTTTCGGGGGTCTTAGAGCCGGTTTAGTTCAAACGTTAGAGCGTTCGATAAGGAAACATAAGCAAGAGTAGCACAGGGATCTGTGAGGAGCTGAGGGTAGGTGTGGCGCTCCACCCTAGACGTAAAAATAATCTCCTTGGTCTAGCGCTAGTGAAAGCGGGATAGACTCCCACACTGTATGGCATATACCAACACCTAGGCCACCGCGTTGAATTTACTTTTTTTTTACTTATATACCGCTAACTAAGCTTAAAAAGGCAACGCTCTCTATAAAAGGGATGGAGAACTCTCTAGCAGCCTTTACATAAATACAGATGTGTATATTTATCAGTTAAAATCCCCTCCCTGTTTGTTGGTTACGATGGCCGAGTGGTTAAGGAGCCTAACTGATGATGAATTGATCGGGTTTTCTTCCCGGCTGAAGGTAGCCTGCAAATGTCTAGCCACAATGAAGAGATGGAATACGTCGAAATACCTGTTTCGACGTCGGTTTAGCTCAGTTGGTAGAGCGTTCGCCTAGAAACCACAAGGTTCCTAGTTCGATACCGGTCCCCGTCAACTTAGCGTATGAGTAGCACAGGGATCTGTGCGGTAAAGTAAGGAGCTGATGGTAGGTGTGGCGCTCCACCTCAGATGCTAAAAACAATCTCCTTGGTCTAGCGCTATTTTAAAAGGAGATAGACTCCCTCGCTGACTGGCTGATACCGACTTTAGGCCGCCCCGACGACTTTACTTTACTATATATATATATTATATTATATATAATATATGGGTGTGTGTGTGTATGTGTGTGTGTGTGTGTATGTGGAAACTTTTTTAAAGAAAACAAACACAGGATGTCATGAACGATGGAAACTCTCTATGTCGATACTTAAGTATTTCGGAGTATTTTTTTTAAATAAAACCTTCTTCAGGACATTGAAAATTTGTATGAGTAAAAGATGAAAGATGTTCAGTGTATGTTGAATGTGTGATACATACAAATTTTCAATGTCCCGGAGAAGGTTTTATTTTAAACAAACCGAAATACTTAAGTATCGACATAAAGAGTTTCCATCGTTCATGACATCCTGTGTTTGTTTTCTTTAAACATTTTCTCCACATACTGTCGGATTAATTTCCTCATCTTACTTCCATCTGTATTTCTGTCTGTAACAAAAACTACGTCATAGCTTACGTTACAGCTTACGCCACAATATTCTTATGCTATATACACCCAAAATTTGAGTAAGCAAGTTTAAAAATTATGTTTTACTCTCGTTCTTCTTTTAATTTTTTTTTTTTTTTTTTACAGTAACAAGAAGTTAACCAAAAAGTTTACAAATAAATAAATACCTACTATTTTGTGTAAAATTGATGTGGAAAATATTCAAAATAATTGATTGATTATTACATGCACGCAACATTTTATTTAAGAGGGACGGGACTCAGTTTTCATTTCAATTTTTTTTATTTTTTTTTTTACCCCTTTAATAAATATGAGAATTTTGCTTACTTATGATGCAAACCCTCTGACATTGAATTTTTAACTCCCACCCTCCCCAGACAATGTCTTTCAAAAATTCATTTTTACGACGCCCGGAGGGTGTTTTCTGTTGCTAGTAATATAATAGATCTACAAGTACCATTAGACTCCTGCGTGTATCTATTGAGGGTAGTTTAGATGTGTCATGCGAATACAAGTACCACACAACAAGTGACAATTAAACTCTACAAATGATTTATGAAAGCAATACACTACAATTGAACTTTGTAAAATATCTAACAACCACGCAGCGCAACAGAAAGCATGTTAAGAATGTTTAAAACAATGAGCAATTTCAATCGGTGTTTTCAATAACGGGTTAAGCTCCCCCAAAAGTCTGAAAAGCGACGGATGAGATTTCTCATGTTATTAAAACCTATTCACCTCTAAAAATCCAATCGAGGCACGACGAAAACAACAGAGAGTAATAATATATCTCCAGTTTATTAATAGTCTTGACAATGGATAAAACAAACAAAAGGGAAGTAAAAAATAATCAAATGGAGAATTGAAGAGATGGAAAAAGAGAAAGAACGAAAAGGGAACAGAATTATAATAGACATGTCATTTTTGGAATAACTCTCGGCCAATCCTATCTCTTTTTATGAATTATCTGTTGTGATAATTTTGAGCCTCCCTTTGCTCCATTATCTGAATAAGGCTCAACTGATTTTAAGAGTGTTTAATGACGAACCCAGTTCTTTCTTTAAGAGCCACTTGTCGCCTGCTGTTAATGACTTAGTCTGAGTAATAAATTCAGAAATTTTATGATTTGTGTTCAATTATGCTCGTTATAAAACTATTTACAATAGTAAAACAAGAAAGCGCCCGTGCTGACAGTTACTAAGCACAGTTGTCTTTGTGTGTTCCTAACTTATATATATTTATATATATATATATATATATATATATATATATATATATATACGTTTTTTAAAAAGCGAATGTTGTAAAATATTCCAACTGCTGTTTTTGCCATAGCAATTCTTCAGGGAATTATTGCTTATTCCAGCCATCTACTTTTATTAATATCCGGGTTGTATAATTCCCTGAAGAATTGCTACGGCCAGAAACTGCAGTTGGAATATTTTATAACATTTGCTTTTAAAAAACGTATATTTAGCTCTTTTTATTGAGCACTTTTTAAATCGATTTCTGTTAATCCAGAAGTAAATTTATTTGCTTCGTGGATTTGCAAAGATCCGTAATATTATATATATATATATATATATATATATATATATATATATATATATAAGTTGGTCAGAAAGCTCGAAAATTGTTAATAAAATTGTTAAACAGGAGATGTGCCTTTTGTTTAAATCTACATGTATAAATGAAAGAATGCTGCCCAAATACACACACATACACACACACACACACACACACACACACACACACACATATATATATATATATATATATATATATATATAATATATATATATATATATATATAAAAAGGGTATGAAAAAACACAATAATGTTAAAATGAATATATTTTTATATCATTTTCATTGAACAATATTTTGATTTATAAAAAATCATCATCAGAGAATAATGATAATTAGATTCGTTTTTAGATGTAAATGTTTTTAATCCGGACTCATCGAACGGACGTAATTATCATTATGCACTGATTATTATTTTTTATAAATCGAAATATTGTCAATATTAGCAATGAAAATGATATAAAAATATATTCCTATTGACAACATTGTGTGTTTTCATACCCTTTTATCTATACATTTACCGTCGGATTCATTTCCTTACTCTTAACATATATATATATATATATATATATATATAATATATATAATAATATATACTATATATGAGTTTTCCTTCTCTTAGAGCGGTTTGATGTAGCAGATTAAAAAGCCTAATGTGCCCTACAGTTTATCCATAGCTGGAGGGAAAAATTAATTATATTCATACCTTTCCCAAGGGGATTGCGCTATGGGAAATGCAAACACACTCGTATATTTTACACACACATACACACACACACACACACACACACACACAACACACATATATATATATATATATATATATATATATATATGGGGGGGTATGCGCGCGGAGTGTGTGAGTGTGCAATACCAAATAATTAAAATAGACATTCCATTATGCCTACTCTGATTGAGCATGTGTCTATAAGTTATAGAAGTGAAGACATAAAGTCAATAGCGCTTAGCAACTGCAAGTTCTCGCCTAGACGCTAATTTCAAAGCAAAATCACATAGGCGAGAAACTGTCGGTTACTAGCCGTTGTCTTTATATCTTCGCTATCAACATGTATAAGAGAAAGATCGGTAGCCATACAAGGCTAAGAGCCAATCAGCCGTACTATTTACCCATAGCTGGAGCGAGAATAGTTGCATTCATATTTTATTAGTAATTGGTGAAATGCAAACACACTCGTCGTATACACACACACACACACACACAACACACACACACATATTATTATAATATATATATCACACCACACATATATATTACACACCACACAACACACACACACACACACATATATACATATATATATATATATTTATATTATATGTAAGTTAAAAGAAAGGAAAAAATCCGACAGTATGAGTATGAAAAGGTGGAATGAAAATATCACACACAAATGCTGTTAAAGAGAAAATTATATTATAAATTGTTTTCAACAAATTGTGTGATGTTTTCATTATACACCTTTTCATACTCATAATATATATATATAATATATATATATATATATATATATATATATATATATTATAATATGTATGTATTTATATACACACACACACACACACAACCTTGAGATTTGTTTCGCTGTCGGTTATCGCAAAAGATTTATACACAACGCGCAACCATACACCTAAAAAATGCACAATGCTTTCTTTTCGATACACACACTTACACAGTCCCATACTTACACCGTAAAAGTGAATATTTGACGTCATATTTCAAACCGTCTCCTTTTTTCAAACTTCAAATGTTAAATAAACTGATAAACAAGGACTATCACTCGCTTTTCTCGTTATTCTGTGATAAAACATTCTTATTACCTTCCATATACCAATAAATGCCCTGAAGATAATCTAATTAATAGATCGAAACACTGCAGCGTTGGACAATAAACTCACCACTCAACTTATTTAAACCTGTGTTTTTTCAATCTTTCTTGATATACTACATACCGTCGGATTCACTTCCTTTTCTTCACACACACACAACACACACACACACCACACACACACACACACACACATATAACTATATATATATATTATATATATATATATATATATATATATATAAATAAAGTAAGCCTGAGGAGTCTACCTAGGTTTATTCTAACGGATCATCAGGATAAAGCTAGGTATAAAAAGGCTAGAGAATTACTCAATCGTAGAACAGAGGTTTTAAATAAATGTAGACATAGAAAAGCCTTGCTTCTTGGCCAATAAAATTTAATTAGATAAAAGAAAAATAAATAAATAAAATAAAGAGTTAAATAAAGCTTTGTTTTGTTGTCATTATTTTTGTTATTTCTTTTTTATGTTAATTCTGTTTTCTTTGTTACGTTTTTTTTTTAGAAATAAGTGGAAATGTGCACCAGCTCCTAGCATTCAGAATTATCCTGATGATCCGTTAGGAGAAACCTTGGCAGACATTATCTGACTCATTAGGCTTACTTTATTATTTATTTATTGTCTCTGCGTTTTGTAATGAGTACTTTAGTATATTCAACTAAGGCAACTCTTACGGTATTTTTTCTCTTTTTTTCTTTCTTTTGGACATTTTACTGTTGTCGACAGATTATTTTCAGGAGGTTCATATGATTTGGTCTTTCCTTCTCTATGATTTTTCTTCAGACGAGAGTTTGTATTGTTTAATTACGAACTATAAGTTCGGGATTTTTTCATACAGTCGGAGTTTAGAAATAAAAATAGAGAAATGAATATATATATATATATATATATATATATATATATATATATATATATATATATATAGTGTGTGTGTGTGAGATGGTCACTGTTTCAGCTTTTGCTGGAATGGCGTACCAAAGGCAGTATTATTGGTAGAGTGCTCAATATAAAATAGAGCTGTTATATAATATAATAAGATAAATATATAAAGGTTTTACATATCTATTTATTAGGTGACAAAGGAACATTCACAACCATATTGGTTTCATGCGATGCAATCATCAGGTGAAGATGTTTCAAATGCCCGCATGAAACCAATATGGTCGTGAATGTTCCTTTGTCACCAATAGATATGTAAAACCTTTATATATTTATCTTATTATATCATATCCTATTATATATATATATATATATACACAAGGGCGAGTCAAATAGTAATGCCATTTCGTTTAGGACAGGTATAATTACCAACACAGGAACATGTATCATACATTAAAATGAAGCTGGTCCTCTGTGGATCACAACCATACTTCTCCACATAGTCACTGTTTCTCTCAATAGCAATGTTCTACCTTCGAATGAGAGAATTTATCCCTGACCAGTAAAATTCTGTTGACTGTTCTTTGAGCCACTTCTTCACTACAGATTCCACATCCTCGTAACTGGAATAATTTTTACCTTCAAACCCTCTTTCATGGGGCTGAAGAGATGATAGTCTGAATACGCTAAATCAGGTGAGTATGGAGTATGCGGTAAAGTTGTCCACCCGAATGAGGCGATTTTCTCCCTTGTCCTGATGCTTGTGTGTGGTCGAGCATTGTCATGCAAAAGGAGGTCGATTGCCGATTGGCAAAGTGGCTCTTACTTGTCGAATTCTTGCTCTGAGCCTTGTTAGAGTCTCAATGTAGGCCTTAGTTTTATAAAAAAAATCGAAACAAAGAAAATGGCATTACTTTTTGACTCCCGTCGTATATATGTATATGGGGGGTAGGTGAGAGGGGATAAGTGTGCGTGCATGTGTGTGTGTGCTACTAAACTAGAATCTCTTTAAATCCACATACTGTGATGCCTATCTTAATATATTACTGTAATTAAAGTCATTATACAACACTTTATATTGTATATCTAATGTTATAAACTGCTTTGATGAATCTATTATCACCGAGATGATAAAATAATCAAAGGAGGTTATGTCACTCTGTTACGCTTGTCTTATTTCCTAACTATTATCAGACACATTTACGCTTATTTCTTTATCTTTTACTTCTTGATTATGTGTTGAATTAGATAGGTATTATCTTCTAAATTCCTAGGGAATTAGGCTAGATAGATATTATCTTTTTTTAAATTCCTTGGGAATTATGTCTATAATTCTGTAATTTCACACTTTTTGTAATCTCTTACATAAAATACGTGAGAGACAAAATGTAATGCCATTTTCTTTATTTCATGCGAAGCTTTTTTATTTTATAAAACTAACTAAAATATTGAGACCGTAACGAGGCTCATAGCAAGAATCCGATGAGTAAGATCGAACTTGCTAATCGACAATGACCTCCTCCTGCATTACAACGCTCGACAGCACACAAGCATCAGGACAAGGGAGAAAATCACCTCATTTGGATCGACAACTCTACCACGTCCTCCATACTCACTAGATTTACCGCCTTCAGACTATCACCACCAGATATTTTGTATCATACATAGAGCACCTCTATTTTCGTAGGTCATAGAGCCGGTTTAGTTCAGACGGTAGAGCATTCGACATTGTTCCGGGTTTGATACCGGTCCTCGCTAACTCAGCGTATGAGTATCATAAGGATCTGTGCGGTAAGGTTAGGCGCTGGGTATAGGTGTGGCGCTCCACTTCTGACACAAAATCAATCTCCTTGGTCTAGCGCTTGTGAAAATGGGATAGACTCTCGCTGCTTGGCTGATACCGACTTTAGGCCACTCGATGACTTTACTTACTTACTTTACGTCTTTTCAGGGAAACACAATTGGTGTGATCTAAACCTCACCAAGAGAGCGGTGTTTGATACTCCTCAGGGATCTAGAACTGGAACCTCACCACCAGATAGTTTGTATCATTCATAGGGCCCCTCTATTTTCGAGGGTCTTACGCCTTTGCTGGAGATACAGGTGGAGTGTTCTTAACCCCACCAATAGAGCGGTGTTTGATACTCCTCAGAGATCAAGAACAGGAGCCTCACCACCAGATATTTTGTATCATTTGTAGGGCACCTCTATTTTCGAGGGTCTCATGCCTTTGCAGGGGAATACAATTGGAGTCTTACTGAGATGGCAGGGTGTGACATTTGCATCTTTATTTCCCGTACGTAAAAGCTATGCATATTCATCGTAGTAATTGTGAAATGCCAATACCTGGTCTCATACCTTGTAATTTTCTGACAGGAAGATACTTCACATACACCAAAGTATAGTGATTAACAATTTGCTTCTCAAAGATCTATACATTTTCCATCGACAATTACTCAATTAGAAGGACTGAATTGAAGTAATTGGTGTCAAAACAGACACCGTCTCTTGCTACCGAGGTTAAAATTTAGATAGTGACTATTCAAATTTCATCTGAGACATTGTCCATCAAATCGACAAACCCATACTTTCCCGGCAACATTGGTAATAATAATAATAATAATAATAATAATAATAATAATAATAATCATAATAATTAGAGTCATCGGGTGGCCTAAAGTCGGTATCAGCCAGTCAGCAAAGGAGTATATCCCCTTTTTACTAGAGCTAGACCAAGGAGATTTTTTGGCGTCTGCGGGGGAGCGCCACACCTACAATCAACTCCTCACTTTACCGGGCAGATTTCTGTGCTACTCATGCACTAAGTTTGCGAGGGCCGGTATCGAACCTGGAACGTTGAGGTTCTTAGTCAGATACTCGACCGACGGAGCTAAACGGACCCTAATCTGAAAAAACTGTGGAACATGAAGGTAAAGGTCGTGCCAATTTTAACTGAGGCCCTTGAAATGGTTCCCGAGGGTTTGGAAGAATTGGAAATCGGAAGTAGAATCGAAGCCATCTAAACAACAGCACTGTTAAGATCAGTTAGAATACTCAGAAGAGTCCTGGAAACCTGAGAAGGCTTGCTTCACTCAGCCTTCGGGGAACCACCAGCTTAGGCGGGTGTGAATAATAATAATAATAATAATAATAATAATAATAATAATAATAATAATAATAATAATAATAATGAAACCATTCAAAACACTGCACTGCTGCAATCTGCCAGAATACTCAGAAGAGTTCTGGAGACCTGAGGAGACTTGCTGTCACTCAGACTCCAGTGAAAGACCATCAGCTAACACTGATGTGAAAACTCAAAAGGAGTAAATAATAATAATAATAATAATAATAATAATAATAATAATAATAATAATAATAATAATAATAATAATAATAAAATGAAACCATTCAGAACACTGCACTGCTGCAATCTGCCAGAATACTCAGAAGAGTTCTGGAGACCTGAGGAGACTTGCTGTCACTCAGACTCCAGTGAAAGACCATCAGCTAAAACTGATGTGAAAACTCAAAAGGAGTAAATAATGATAATAATAATAATAATAATAATAATGATAATAATAATAATAATAATAATAATAATAATAATAATAATAATAATAATAATAATGAAACCATTCAGAACACTGCACTGCTGCAATCTGCCAGAATACTCAGAAGAGTCCTGGAGACCTGAGGAGACTTGCTGTCACTCAGACTCCAGTGAAAGACCATCAGCTAACACTGATGTGAAAACTCAAAAGGAGTAAATAATAATAATAATAATATAATAATAATAATAATAATAATAATAATAATAAATAATAATGAACCATTCAGAACACTGCACTGCTGCAATCTGCCAGAATACTCAGAAGAGTCCTGGAGACCTGAGGAGACTTGCTGTCACTCAGACTCCAGTGAAAGACCATCAGCTAACACTGATGTGAAAACTCAAAGGAGTAAATAATGATAATAATAATAATAATAATAATAATAATAATAATAATAATAATAATAATAATAATGAAAACTATTCAGAACACTGCACTGCTGCAATCTGCCAGAATACTCAGAGAGTCCTGGAGACCTGAGGAGACTTGCTGTCACTCAGACTCCAGTGAAAGACCATCAGCTAACACTGATGTGAAAACTCAAAAGGAGTAAATAATAATAATAATAATAATAATAATAATAATAATAATAATAATAATACCTCAGAAAAACAAGAAAGGTCTTAGAAACCAAGCTCAACAACAGAAATCTTATCAAAGGAATAAATACCTGGGCCATCCCCTTTATCAGATACTCTGGGCTATTCTTAAAATGGACAAAAGAAAAACTCAGACAAATCGACCAAAGGACTTGAAAATTAATGACAATGCACAAGGCTCTACACTCTACAGATGATAGAGATAGGCTATATGTATCAAAAAAAGAAGGTGGAAGAGGTCTTGCCAACATAGAGGACACAATCCAATGACTCGAAGAATACACAGAAAAGGGCAAAGAAATATTACTTATAGCGGCCAACAACAGCAGATGTAATATATGAAAACAGAAAACAATGAAAACTAGAAAACAAATATGGGAAGGAAAACAATTATATGGACAATTCAAACGACAAATCGGAGAGGTTGCACATAAAAAGACTTGGACATGGTTAAGAAGAGGAAACCTCAAAAGAGATACTGAATCACTAATAAATGCTGCACAAAATAATGTCATAAGAACAAATTATATCAAACAAAAAATTGATAAAAGTAGACTGTACGGTGACAGAGATGAGACTGTAAAACATGTATTAAGCGAATGTAGCAAACTAGCACAACGGGAATACAAAGCTAGGCACGACTGGGTTGTGAAGGGGATTCACCGGGAATCAGGCAAAAAATTAAATTTTGACTATATAACAAAATGGTATGTGCATAAACCAGAATCTGTTCTTGAGAATGAAACGCATAAAATTCATTGGGACTTTGTTGATAAATAATTAAAGGAATTGCATGAATTTTTTCTCTATTGGGTTTATTGCAATTGATTTTCTGTGACGGAGAACGAGTACCACCGTACTCATTTGGAAAAAGAGTTAGAGTGTCTTACCTGCCGGAGTCGAACCCGCACTCTCCGGAATGCAAAGAAATGAGAGTTAGGCGCTGGATGGACGTGAGGTGCAATTCAGGTGCCCGGATGTTATTGCCTACACGCGTCCACGAGAATTGTGCACGGGCGCGAGGTTCGACTGATGGGCCCGGATGATAAGGGGAAACGGCAGTATAAGTAGAAGTGGGTGACGGCAGTAACAGTGTTGCGACTTCAGCTGCTGGGCGACGACGACAGTGTTGTAGCCTGCGAATAAGGCGTTTGACTCGCTTCTTTTTGCCCCCCACCTCAACAAAGAACATTTACTTGAAACCCCATAATTGTGCAAAGAAACCAAACCAATCTTAAACAGACTGGAGATCGAAAGACTGATCATAAGCAGAACAAACAAATATTTATTCCCCCCCCCTCTATTTTTTTCCTTTTATATTTTCATAAGTATTTTTAGGTCCATTATTCTATTTGTCTGTGTTATTAATTTACAACGTTTCGACTGTGTAATCACCAGCGTTCTTATTTTGTCAAATTGTTGTGGAATTGATTATGTCAACCATCCTTTATGAGATTCCATACAAATATGAAGAATTATTCATAGTTATTTATGAAATTATTTATTACTGTTCATAATAGACTAGAAGCGACTATCCAGTATCACTTGGGTAAGAGGGAAGGGGCAAAACATATCTGGTGTATTGATTTGTTTACTTATGAGATTTACAAATGCTGGACATTTTTAAGAAGAATTTATTCAATGCTATTTCTATGTATATTCTAATTGTTTTAATATTTTCAAATATAAAACAAATCCTCATAATTTTTGTACAAAAAGCGAGAACCGGTGATATTTAAGGTTTATATACATTTACTTTGTCGTGAATTGTTTTATTTTCGTAGTTTCATCCGAACGTACATATATACATACACACCAATTGCCCTATATATATTATATATATATATATATATATATACCTGGGTAGAAAGGGGGGAAGGTAATCTCGCAAATCCATTATTACTAAATCGTGAGTTGCATACTTGCACGATGCCCCATTAAAATCCCTACGTAAAAAAAGACCTTGCATTGATTGGGCTTGGTGGTGCATCAAAATAAAAAATAAAAAGTTTGCAGACACTCCGAAAAGAAAAAACAATGTCTTCTATTTTAAATACTAAATGCAAAAAAAAAATCCATGCCGTTACTATTTAAATTTTATTATTTTAAATTTCATTATTTTTGCTCAAGAAGCAAGATCTGGTAATAGCGAATATATATATATATATATATATATATATATATATATATATATATATAATTATGGAATCTCTCGTCGATTTTCGACGTATGAGGGTTCACACACACAATGAACACCCACACAGTGATTTGTTTATTGTGGTGAAGGCTTGTGTTGGACCATCCACACTTTTTGACACAGTCGATAGGAAAGAATTGGTGCATCAAGGGTTGCCACAAACCCAATCAACGACCGACCTCAGGAATTTTGAATTCAGAGTTATCCCTCTCCTAGACTGGTTACCTACTCAAGGCTGAAGGGACCAGTCTGCCCTACTATTTAACCCATAGCTGGAGGGAGAATATATGGATTCTTACCTTTCCCAAAGGTAGCGCTATGTGAAATGCCAACAGATTTGTCTAGGAATTGAACTTGAATCGACTCTAACTACTAGCCCACGCGCCTCCACACACACACACACATACACACACACACACACACACACATATATATATATATATATAAATATATATATATACTTTGTCGTTAATTGTTTTATTTTCGTTGCTTCAGCCGGAAATACGTATATACATATATACAAACAACTGCCCTTATTATATGTACTAGCAGCAGCTACCCGGCGTCGCCTGGGTAGAGGGGAATTTTTCAAGTTAGTCCCGCAGATCCATTATTACTGAATCGTGAGTTGAATCCTCGTGGGATACCCCATTTAAATCTCTATGTAAAAAAAATAGACCTTGCATTGATCCAGCTACTATGAAAAGAAATGTTAATGTCTGCTTAAATTGAAAAAAATCCATGTTGTTATCATATAAATTTTTTTTTTAATTCCCTTCACGAATACAAATCAAATCTCAATTATTTTTGCTCACAAACCAAGCCCTGGTGATATTTAATGCGTATATATATTTACTTTGTCGTTAATTGTTTATTTTCGGAGTTTCCTCCAGACATACATATACACACATCATCAGCATCATCATGTCGCGCAGTTTGCACGGATATCCATGACGATCTCTCGCCAACCTTCCCTATCATTCATCGACTCTAGGAACTTCTCAACACAGCAGCCAGCATCCTTACATAGTTAGTCAATGTAGGTTCTGGCTGGGCGGCCCACATTAGCATGTCCATGTGTTGGCCTCCACAGTAGTACGTCGCTTACGAGCTCATCCTTGCTTCTCAAGCAATGTCCTGCATGTCTAGCCCGTCTTACTCGTATGGTTTGTGAGATAGGGGGCAGGCGGCCATACAGTTGCTTCTTTGTGGGTTGCTGCTTCCACGACTTATTCAGGACCGCTCGCAGCATTCTTGTGCAGTTCCCATCTAGCTTATTCTCGAGGCGCTTCGTTAGGGTCCAGGTGGTACAGCCATACAGCAGTACTGACACAACCACTGCCCTTTATATATGTATAGATTACCCCCGGACATACATACACACAACTGCCCTTTATATATGTATAGATAGATATAAATGAAAAATTGGAATTAATCAATAACCTCTCCCTTATTTTTCATATAAAAAAAAATCAATATATCAATTCAATGTTACAATGCATGTATCAAACTTTAAACTACTGCAAACATCACTGTCAATAAACAATAAACGTTTCTGTGATTTCGAAATATTTTTTTAGACCTTACCTATGGGATTACCCTCTTATTATCCTGACTTTTGGGCGGGCTGCATTTTTCACTTAAGCTTTCTATTTTAACATTTCACCTTTTTAAAAAAAATAATTGCTATTGTTTTATTATTGTATTCGAGCTGTGAATCGTCTGCTGTAGAGTCACATGAATATTAACCAACTTGTCGGTATTTGTAGAATGCATTGATTTCAGTGAGCGACTTAACAAAAACAAAACACGCCTATATTTAGATGTATACACACAGAAAATGATTTCTATGTACTTCTGAAAGGTTGGCTAGCTACACACAACACACACACACACACACACACACACACATATATATATATATATATATATATATATATATTATATATATATGTGTGTGTATATATTTAAGAAATGGATATAAAGTAACCTACTCGAGTTTCATCATCTGAATCATCAGGGTTACATCCGCTGAATTAATCGAGTTTTCGATACCACGTATGTCTGTTGGAACGGGTCTTATCGTTACTATATATATATATATATATATATATATATATATATATATATATATATATATGTGTGCGTGTGTGTGTGTGTGTGGTGTGTGTGTGTGTGTGTGTGAGAATTAAACAAAGGCACGTCTCCAGTTTATCAATTTTATAAACTATATTTTCGAGCTTTTCTGGACAACTTTTTTTTTTACATTTGGATTAGTCCACCGAAACTTTTATCCCAAGTACTTTCGGCACTTCGTTGTGCCTTCATCAGTGGTTATGTGTCTGTGATGCTTTTTTTTTTTTCAAGTTAGTAGTATTGAAAGTAACCAGCCTCCACACCCCTTAATATAATATCTACGATTTCCCCTTCGAGTTACTCTCACTACTGTTTAAAAAGGAGACGTACCTTTTGTTTAATTCTACATGTATAAATGAAAGAATGCTGCCCAAATACACACACACACACACATATATATATATATATATATATATATATATAAGATTTTTGGATGTTTGTTTTATAGAAGCAATGTTGAATAAATTATTATTTATATTTTTGCTTGAAGGCAATTATAAATGCATGTATCGCATAAAATTCGATAATTATAGAAAATAATCTTGACAAGTAAATCCCGCAAAGGATGGCTCCCTATGCAGAACACCGTACAGACTGTTTCGACTTTATTAAGTCTCTTCAGCGATGTATACTAACGACTCCCCTCCGACAGGAATCGAAACCGGGACTTCACAGGCATAGTCAGAGACCATATCCGTTCGGCCGCCGGTACATAGCGAACAATCCCTGCGAAATTAACCTTGTCAACGATACTATTACACGCCCCTGCCATAGTAGGCAAGTGGACGTTTATTTAGTAAACAAACCCGGCCGTAAGCTCTTCGGCGAAGTGAATAAGATTTTTGGATGTTTGTTTTATAGAAGCAATGTTGAATAAATTATTATTTATATTTTTGCTTGAAGGCAATTATAAATGCATGTATCGCATAAAATTCGATAATTATAGAAAATAATCTTAACAAGTAAAATATATATATATATATATATATATATATATATATATATAGAGAGAGAGAGAGAGAGAGAGAGAGAGAGATTAGGAAAAACTAATAAACGAAGATTTAGGTTGAAAGTGTAATAGACTATTTCAGGGAAACTAGAGGAACTATCTATCAGTTACCATGTCCAGATGCAAAACTAATTTTGCTCTGTGACTCTGACAATTAGAGCAAACATTGAACTTTGTAAATTACAACTGAAAAACTACTACTTCGTAAGGAAAATTATTTCACTCAATCTTTGGATTATATATATATATGTGTGTGTGTGTGTGTGTGTGTGTGTTCAGGGTGCTCTTGAAGTCGTGGCGCTCTGTTTGTTAAGGCGACCCTTAGGAAAAGTATTTATCTAACTATGGGTAAAGTCGTATAAACTGGGCTCTTTACCTTTTGTATGACAACCGGTCTAGGAGAAGGAAAGGTCTGAAAATAATCTATAAACGTTTCTGTGATTTCTACATATTTTGGAGATTTTACCTATAACATCACCCTCGTATATATATATATATATATATATATATATATATATATATATTAACAATTAACAAATTAATTAACATATTAATAATTAACAAATTAATAAATTAACCACTAACAAATCATACATACGTATAATTCTATTTATAAAAAAAAATGAATAAATAAATAAAATCCCTCATGCTTTGAAAATTTAGAATTCCTCAAAACCTCTCCGCGTCAAAATCTGTTCGCATCCATTTGTATCCCACAAACTATATGAGTAAGACGAATACTGAATTACTGAAGATGGATACTGCTGGAGAAGCTAAGGCGAACTCTTAAGTGATGTTCTCCCGTTAATATTTGTAAATTGATCCCGTAAACTCTTTCGCAACAATAACATAACAGTCTCCAACGTAACCTCAATATGACACTCTAAATCGTCCCGCCTCTTTCCCTTTCGACTGTTTTTAGGCATAGCTTATTCTAAAAAAAAAAGCACACGTGCAGATAGTTGCTCACCAATTCTCTTGGCTCCGAGATCGCGCTTCCTTAAATTAATCAGCCATATTTTCTTTTCTTTCGATCCCTTCACTCATTTTGCACACAGGGCACATTCACGTCCGCTTTGAGCTCCGAGGTACGTCATTTCTTTTGCTACAGTCGTGGACACCTACACATACACCCAGCAGTATAGACCGACCAACAAAACCCTACATCAATTAGCTATGATCGAATTCTGGATGCTGAGTGGTTGACTTCACAGGAGCGATGACAAATAGGGACAGTTGGCGTGTGAGAGTCATGGATATCCATGCTGTTAGCGTGAGCTGATGATGAATATTGTAATGACTCGTTTGACATTCGATCCTTTATTTCGTCTCTATTTCGTCTGAATGTGAATTTTTTTAAAGTTCTTTTTTAGAACATTTGAAATATTCTCCGCTTTTTCCACCGAATTTCATTTCAAATAAGCATTTACTCTGATGAAGGTCGAATTTTCTTTGAGTGCGGAACATTTCTACATTTTTTTCTCTTATTATTATTTCATTTCATTTTGTTATTTAAAACTGATAATAGTTTGAATAATGTACACATGGATAAACTCCTGACCGAAACACGTGTAAGTAAAATTGATTAAAATATCCTATTTTATCCATTCTATACTTCCTTTCCTTTATGTGTTTTTTCAACATACCGTCGGATTCACTTCCAGTTTCATTTTACATATCTTATTATAATGGAGATTGTGTGTTTTTCTGTCTGTAACCGAAACTATATTCCTACTCAAGTCACAATTCTCTTAGTTATTGACATCACATTCTCCATGATTTTATTTTTATCTAAACCTCAATTATTAATAAAATTGCCTTACATTATTAATACTGTTAACTATGTCTACATACTGACAACATGCAATTATATTTATATATACAACAAAATAGCGGTTTACAGTGTGAACGGGAAGGCTAATTTGCATATTAATATTAAAAAATCGAATTTAATAAATATGTGCTTAGTATTATTGATTTCTAACTGTTTGGTTTTATTTTAATGAATGTAAACAAAAATCTCTTCAATGAATCTTAAATGAAATCCATTAACAAGATAAAATAACTGTCATTTTATTATTTACTTCCTCTTATAACTAAATACTTAAATTAGAAAAAATAACAATGAAAGACGAGAGTGATGGAAGAGTAGGTTTCAGTTGTTCCATTTTTTATTATATTCCCTCTGTTTCAAATCTTTTATTATACTCCCTCTGTTTCAAATCTTTTTATCTGTATTCTTATTTAGTTTCATTAGCCTTTCTAATTTAATACAATATTTTATTACATTAAAAGTTAAATACTTGCACCCGGAGGGTGCATATATTTGCTAGTATATATAATGCAACATTATCTCAACCCAGAATTATTTTATGCACAGACATAACGGTTCGATCAAATGTATATACAGGACGCCATATTTTGTTGATATTTTTTGTTTGTTTTCTATTTTCATTCTCACAAAAAACCTTTTATAGAGGTTAGGGAATCACGTTTAACTAATTTTTATTTTTTTTGATTTTTTTTTGTAGTGGTTTCTAGAATGTTATGTTTTTTCTTTTTGTGCTTTTTCTTTTTTGCACAGTGTCCTATTGAATATGAATACATTTAAAACAGATGTATCCGACCCACAGATTGGACCTCAACAAATACTATCACTTCGGGCCCTTACTTAGGCTAGGCAGGCGTTCGAAACGACCCCTCCGATCAATCGGCTGATCACGTTGAACCCTAGCATGTATATAATTGTCCCAACGCTATTGCACTTTTGGCAACCCTTAAACTTTTTATCATATATATATTGACCAACCCATCCACACGAGCAGGATGCGACACACGGTCAATTTCTTAAGCGGAGTTCAACAGGTTTGAATTCAGAGTTTTCCTTCTCCCAGACCGATTGCCTAACCAAGGTTATAGAGCCCAGTCTGTCCCACTATTTACCCATAGCTGGGGGGAGAGTAGGATTTATACCTTTCCCAAGGGTATTAGCGCTAAGTGAAATGCTATTAACATGTCCAGGATTTGAACTCGGTGCGACCTTTTATCATATATATGCGAGAAGGTGGTGACTGGGGGTTAGTTTAATGGGTATGATATTAAACCGCATCTACTGGTGAGGTTCCAATTCTGGAGCTCTGGGGAGTGTGCAGTACCCCTTCATCGCCATTACACCACGTCTCACTCGTACTTGATTTGATAGTACATGTTAGGATCCATTCTATGGGTTAAATATATAGATATATTTTTTCAAATTGTTTTAGTAATTTACCACATGAACTCCTTCCAAATAAAAATAGCAGCAGGTTCTGCGCTTAAGGGAGAGTTATTATTTCAGCAGACAGCCGATAAGACAGCCTCGCGTGTTGCCGACTCTTGGTATATGTTTGTATTACTGTTCTTTGTTAATATATTTGTTTAACTCATTTCCTGTCGTTGTATCTTTATTCTGACCCCTAACCAAGCCACAACAGAAATGAGTATTTAAAAATGTTTTTAAAAATTGAGTTTGGGGAAAAAGTGATACTCAACATGATAAACACGGCAACAAAAACCTTCGGCATGAAATAACCCAACAAGGGTTGCCATGCTGTAACAAATTTCAACCCGCCAACCAACATTCCGAGTCCTCCACATTGAGTCTCTGATTACGTACAGTTTTGTTTAACTGACCCTAAATAATTATTACCACTTCACAATTATGTACTCATAACCAGTTGTGATACAAAGTTTGACCTCTTACCCCTTGATCTCTTGATGGGTGCATCAATTTGATTATTTAGTCCTTCCATTTCAGATGCACCGAGGCAAATGTTCTAGCCTATTTTAACATCCACGTTCCACTCAGACAAATTCTTTCTATCTTTTTCGAAAAACCCGTAACAAGAGATATCCAAAAACTAAGGTATTTACTCACGGTCGGTTCTAGGGTCTCATGCACCCACGAATTTTAAGAGGGGTTTAACAGGTTCGAATTTAGAGGTTTCCTTCTCCTAGACCGGTTGCTATACTAAGATTAAAGGGCTATAGTCCGCCGTAATATTTACTCATAGCTGGAGGGAGAATTGTTGGATGCATACCTTTAGCGAGGGAATTGGAACCATTTGAAATGTTAATAATCTGTCTGTCTGTCTGTCTGTCTTTCTCTCTCTCTCTCTCTCTCTCTCTATATATATATATATATATATATATATATATATAAATATGCATCTGATGATCGAAGACTGACTGAAGCAAAATATTATTTTTTTTAACTCGCTGTAAAAAATAATTCAATGGATAAAAACTCAATCAAATTACATATTTAGAAAGATAATTTTATTTTCTTTCTAACCAGATAGATATTTTAAAGAAGATTGAACCGTAAATAAAATAAGTCTTATCTTCTTATTATAATATTAGGTAGAATCGTACTTAACGAACATAAACTCCAGCAATGAAATTGTACTTGCGCATTATTTGAAATGAAGTTAGCTGTTACTAAAAAGAGTTTTTTTTAATGTTATTTTCGAGTTAAAACATTCGGTTGAATTGATTTGACAAATATTGGCGATTTTTGTTTATTATCACTATTGTTATGTAAACTGTGACGTAGTTTCGGTTACAAACAGACCTATACTGAATCTCCATTATAATAAGATATTACTGGGTTTTTTTTTATTGGCACAATGCAAAATCTCGTTTATAATACATTAAGTCTTTTGATATTATGGGTCTTGTGTTTAAAACGACGTGCAAATCTGTAGCTTTACTGCATTGCAGTAAATGATTTCAATGCGTAAAAAGAAAAAGAAAACAAAAAAAAACAAAGAATCCCGTGAGTTCATCATGGAACACCTTTGCTTTGAAAGAGGGCGTGTCCTATTGTTGAGAATCATAGGAGAAAAAGATATGGAGAAACGATATTATAAGAACATTATATAAAGACGTAGCATGAATAGCATAAATGTATACATTCGAAGGGGCCGGGTTAGCTCAGTCGGTAGAGCGTTCGGCTAGAAACCACAAGGTTCCTAGTTCGATACCGGTCCTCGCCAACTCAGCGTATGAGTAGCACTGGGATCTGTGCGGTAAAGTAAGGAACTGATGGTAGGTTCTGGCGTTCCACCTCAGATGCTAAAAAAACAATCTCCTTGGTCTAGCGCTATTGAAAAGGGGATAGACTCCCTCGCTGTATGGCTGATACCGACTTTAGGCCGCCCCGTCGACTTTACTTTTTATATACATTCGAAACAACAGTAGGAATATTTTTTTCTGTAATTTCACCCTATTTGATTCAAGAAGTAATTATCAATACAAATATGTATTTAACAAACCCTCCACACGGTAAGGATGTGACACAAGGTCAACATCTACCCTGTCGGCTGGGGCGTTAGAATTCACCGACTGCACCTTTGCAGAGGGGTAAGACTTCCCCAAATGGGGCCACCATTTGGCCGTGGGTGGCGACCCGTGATGCTTAAGGACGGAGTTTTGGTGGATGAGTAGTCCATGACCTACAACACTCCACTTGGACTCTTACTTAGGCTAGACGGACAGTCGGAGAAGCCCCCTCTGATCAATCGGCTGGTCACGTCAAGCCCTAGCACCTGTATGATTGAACCAACCCTATTGCCCTTATGGAAAGCCCCAACACTTTTTATCATATGGGTGCTAGAAGGTGGTGACTGAGGGTCTACATGTCCTGGGAATGACGTTAAACTCTATCTGATGGTGAGGTTACAGTTTGGGAGATTTCGGGAATGTGGACCACCTCTTTATCACCATTGCTCCCAGGTCCACTCTGACCCGAAGTGGTAGTACCTGTTAGGGTCTCATCTATGGGTTAAAATGAAAAATGTATTTATTAAAAAAATTGAATTTCCGTTAAGAATTAATTTATTTAAAAACATTATCGGCATTAAATGACCACTGAGATTGATATGCCGTAAAACAAAACGAACCAAACCAGATATGGTCAACATTTAAAATCACCTTATTTTGTTGGGGGTGGGGTTCAGATTAATTTGATTTGATTTCGTGTCTGTAGTTGTTCAGCCTAAAATAAAATGCCTACCCTGACTTTCCAACATATTTCTTTTTTTTAATGTTGTGTGCATTCAAGTAATTTAATTACGTCTTGGCTTCTGCAGTTTGATTCGTGGTTGATTTTAAAAGATTAAATTAGTTGCTATGTTGTATAAAGGCTACACAACCAATTCTTGGTAACCGTTCACAACCTAAATGCGACTGGTTGCATTTCATATAGCACTAATACCATTGGGAAAGGTATGAATCCACCGAATCTCCCAACAGGTATGGTCAAATAGTAGGACAGACTGGGCTTTTACACCTTGATATGGCAACCGATCTAGGAGAATGAAAACTCTGAATTCAAACCAGGTGTATTTTACTTCAAAAAGATGACAGTGTGTCTCATCCTACTTGTGTTGGTGGTGTTGGCAAAATAAAGAGAAAACACTGTTTTTTTTCACAGAGTCATAACCATTAGATAACTCAAGTCAACCATGAATTTTAGGAAACACATTTAGTGTAATGGTTCTTGTGATGAAAATGGATTCGGCAATCTGAGTTCAAATACTGGATGAAGCCCATATAAAAAGCATGATTCCATCTCTTCTACTCCTAACTGTGGATAAATTGTAGGGTAGATTATGCTCTTCAGTCTTCATATGGTAGATTAAAACCACTGAATATTGTAAAGCTATTGATTGAGTTTGTTGATTTTAGGTGCTTGCAGCATTAGAAGTTTTTAATATTACACGGTTGAAAACAAAATTAGAATATCTATTTGGGGGCTTTATTATTGAGTATGTTGTTGAACCGTTTAGATGAGTAAGTTTAAACGAGCATGAAACCAACATGGTAGCTGATAAGTCTCAATGCAATTAAATATATACAAAAACTAACATATATTTATTCATTATTAATATTGCTCAATAAAAGCTACTGAGCATTATGCTAATGATACAGTATATATTGGCTTACGACTGTCTCATCAAGTGAGATAGTGTTAACCATAAACAGTCATAATATATATATATATATATATATATATATATATATATATATATATATATATATATATATAATAAAATAATTGCATAATAATAAAAAACACATAACCACACGCCCAACTTTACTTCACCCTGAAGCCGAAAAATAAAAAATTAATCAACACCCGAGATTACGTCATTAAAGGTTCTTTATCGGTCGCGTCTGAAAATGAATTTTAAAAAAAAGTTCTCTTTCGAACATTTCAAAAATTCTTCGCTTTTTCTAATGAATTTCATTTTAAATAAGGATTCACTCTGATGAAGGTCGAATTTTCTTTGTGTGCGGAACACTTCTACATTTTTTCTATTATTATTATTATTTCATTTCATATGTTTATTTAAAAATAATAATAGTTTAAATATTGTACACATAGATAAACTCCTGACCGAAACACGTGTAAGTGATATTGATTAAAATTATCCTTTATTATCCTTTCTATACTTTCTTTCCTTTATTCATTCTTTCAACATACATATATATATATATATATATGTGTGTGTGTGTGTGTGTGAGAGAGAGAGAGTGAGAAAGAGAGAGAGAGAGAGAGAGAGAGAGAGAGAGAGAGAGTGTGTGTGTGTATGTGTGTGTGTGTGTGTTTAATTCCTTATCCGCACTTGCTCAAGTGTAAATACTTTATCTAGCAATATACACCGATTAGGGACACAGGAGTGTCCCAAAATTAGGTACGCATTTTCTCATACATATCTTGTGTTCATATATGTAAACAGGCATTATATATATATATATATATATATATATATATATATATATAATATATATATATTATCAGAATTTGAGATCAAAATATATTTTGATCATTCTCCCGTGTGTATTAGATCCGGTAACTTTTGAGTGTAAACAATATATATACATAAATATATCTATATATATATATCTATATCTATATCTATCTATCTATATATATATATATATATATATATATTGTGTGTGTGTGTGTGTGTGTGTGTGTGTGTGTGTGTTTGTGTGTGTGTGTGTAAGTGTAAGTGTGTGAGTGTGTAAGTGTGTGTCTGACACCCAAAATTTACCGGATATGATATCAACGAAAGAATGATCAAAGGAGATTCGCATGTAGAATTATGAGAAAAATAAACGTTTACGTTGCGAATTTGAATAATTCATACAATAATGACAATGGTGCACATCTGAACTGATGACAGATGGAAAGAAGAACAAAGAAAGAAAAAAATTAGGAACAACGAAAAAATGTATTCATTCCCGTGTAAACACGACCGTATGATGTTTAACCTAAAAATAAAGTTTCATCTTGAAATTTTCAGATATTCAAAAATATTTCTCTGAGTGTTTGAGATGAGGCTTGAAGATTAGTATTATCTGCGTTATTCGGAATATTGTCCCCATCTTCATTGTTATTTGTACATCTTTTCGGTCGATATACCCTCCGGCCTTCTTCAGGTATTTCTTGTCGGACTCGGGAAACTTCTCGGACTCGGGAATACGACAAGAAAGTTCCCGAGTTCGAAAAGAAGGTTCCCGAGTCCGACAAGAAATACCTGAAGAAGGCCGGAGGGTATATCGGCCGAAACGTTGTACAAATAACAATGAAGACGGGGACAATAGTCCGAATAACGCAGATAATTCAAAAAGAAATTTGAAAAAAAAATACCGGGAAGAAATTATCAATGTGTGATCAATAAGTAAGCAAGTAAGTCGTCGGGGTGGCCTAAAGTCGGTATCAACCAGACATTGAGGGAGTCTATCCCCTTTTCCTTAACGCAAAGAGCTTGTTTTTAGCGTCTGAGGACCAGACCTATCATCAGCCCCTCACCTTACCGTACAGATCCCGGTGTTACTTATACGCTGAGTTGGCGAGGGCTAGTATCGAACCAGGATCCTCGAGGTTCCCAGCCGAACGCTCTACAGACTGAGCTAAACCGGTCTGATCAATAATACCCGAAAAGAGAAAAGAAACGCAGCGCAGATACCTTATGCAAACAAACGTGATAGGAATTTATAATTTCTATTGGATTATTGATAAAACTATGGTTTCATATTTACCAAACCCTCCGCACAAACAGGATGTGACACAAGATCAATTTTTCGGCGGAGTTTAACATGTTTGAATTTAGAGTTTTCCTTCTCTTAAATTGGTCGCCTAACCAAGGTTAAAAATCCCAGGCTGCCCTGCTATTTACCCATAGCTGGAGGGAGTGCAAGTGGATACATATCTTTCCGAAGGGAATTATCGCTATGTGAAATGTTGACAGCCTCGTCTAGGATTTGAACTCGGATTGATGAGTCCATTTCTTACGACTGTAACCATTACACCAAGCGCTTCCACCAAACAATACGGGTATGGCTGCAGAAATGGTACACTAACTAAATGTCCTGACAATAAGCTAGATGAGAGCTACACAAGAATGCTGCGAACGATCTTAAACAAATCGTGTAAACAACACCCCACAAGGAAACAGCTGTACAGCCACTTGACCCCCATCACAAAAACCACTCATGTGAGACAAACAAGACATGGTGGACACTGCTGTATCTACCCAGGCAACGACGGGTAGCCATTTCTAGTATATATATAAAGGGCTGTTGGTGTGTATGTTTGTCCGGAAGAAACTATGAAAATAAAACAATCAACGAAAACAAAGTAAATATATATACACACTCACTATCAGCAGATCTTGCTTTGTGTGCAAAAATAATGAAGATTTGATTTATATTTATGAAGATAATTAAAAAAGATTTTTAAAAATTAAATCATAACAGTATTATCTAACATTTATTCTTTAGACGGTTGCTTTATTATGTTTAATGGCATATCAAACTTTGTGGGTTAATTAATGACTATTTTTGAAGGACAACAAAAGCATGTGATGATCAGCTGTTCACTTCTATTTAACAACAAAAATGCTGGAATTTTTTCTGAACAGGATTTTAAATCTTATTATAAAAGTATATTTTTGTGCACATTTGTATCGATACATTTACCATTGCACTTAAAAGTGCAAGGTGATGCCTAAATTTAAAGTGTCGATATTTGTGTTCCCCAGATGCCAGCCGCCAAAAAAAAAAAAAAAAAAAAAAAAAAAAACTCATCAAACGAGACACATCAAAAAACACAGCGAAGATAATTAAATAAAGAAATTATTGCCGAAAGTTATTCGAAAGTCACGTGATAATGTAAAAAAAAAATACCAATAAAAAGTGATGAGATTTTTACTTTTATTACCCAAGAGACCAAAATGTTTTAATAAAGATGTGGAAAAGAAATATGTGTCTCTCAACTTACATTACTGTTCTATAGAAGTCATATATATATATATATATATATATATATATATATATATATATTATATATATAGTTGTAAAAGAAGTTGTTTCCCGACCGCGGTTTCGGTGTTATTCCAACACCTTCATCAGGGGAGATTGAGTGTACTTTTTTCCGGTCACTTTATATGGCTAGACTGATATCTTTTTAATTCTTCCTGAATATAATTTTAGTAGGCTGCTAGTTTGTAGTTGGGGTTAAATTCCTCCTATTTTGACCTACGTGGGTAGTAGCGCGCTGTAACATTATACTTTTATTACCCCTTACCACTATCTTCAACTTACTCTATTGACCTTTGTGGGGTCAGTTAGTTTGGAGTATGGCTAAGTTTTTTTAATTTATTTCTTTATTTCTTCTAGTATTTTTTTTTTGTTGTTACTGCTATATCATAACTTACTGTATTATGCCCTTATTGATTAATTATATCTTATTGGTATTCTAATGCATTGCGTAATCTATGCATACATTTTCCTAGGAACTCATCCTTTTTATTAATTAAGTCATTTTTATTTGGGAATCTAATTATTTCTAATTTTTCTTGTAGACACAAGAAGCTTGGATCATAAAGTGACCGGAAAAAAAGTATACTCAATCCCCATGATGAAGGTGTTGGAATAACACCGAAACCGCGGTCGGGAAACAACTTCTTTTACGACTATTAATGCTCTATATTCACAATATATTGAGCCCTATTGGATTAACTACTTACGCTATGTTCACATAGTAGTACCCATAAATAAATAAATAAATATATATATATATATATATATATATATATGTTTAGGAGGTTGATTTAGAAGGATATCACAATGCAGGTGTAAAGAAAAAAATAATAATACGGTAACAATGGTGTTGTGTGTTAACCTGTATTTAATTCTTGAATTTTCGAGATAATATCTCTTTTTCAAAAGTTCACTGGAACAGAAGCAGTCTAGTTATGACATTTCTTTTTAAATTATTTTTTTTTTTTTTAAATGATGGTATTTTTATTTAACTGTATTCTTGAGTTGTATGTTTATGTGAATGCGGGGTTTTATTGTACTTGCGCGTATATTGTCATGTGCGTGTCCATGAAAATGCGTGTTGGTTGTGACGCTATGACTGTATCATAGCGCGGGATTGCACGTGCGTATGTATGTGCGTATTAAAGAGCGTATTTGAAAAAGAGATAGTATCTCGAAAATTCAAGAATTAAATACAAGTTAACACACAACATGATTGTTACCATATTATTACTTTTTCTTTACACCTGCATTGTGATAGCATTCTAAATCAACCTCCTAACCAATATATACACAATACTTCAAGCAAATTATAAAACTCTCTTATATATATAGAGCTGTATCAAATTCACCTTTGTCCGAAAAAATGCTGCAAAATTAAACTAAAATAGATTTTGTAAGGACATAGTTGGGGTAGCTAAAAACTAGAATTCTCCATAAGAAATTTCGAAATATTTCGAACTATATATAAAAAAGAACCAGGCGATATCCTGCACAAACAGACACAGATGCAGACTACGCTGATGACCTTGCGCTTCTTGCAGACACACCGGCATAGGCTGAGTCCCTGCTGCATAGCCTGGAGAAGGCAGCAAAAAATATCGGCCTCAATGTGAACTCCGAGAAAACAGAGTTCATGTGCTTCAAAAAGAAAGGAGACATCTCCACACTTGACAGTAAGCCTCTTAAGCCAGTAGAACAGTTCACTTACCTAGGTAGTAATATCTAATAGGAAAGGCATGGCGGCCACAAACAGACTATCAGTAATATTGAGATTCGATCTCACTGACAAACTAAAGCAACAATTCTTCCAGGCTGTGGTTATATCAGTGCTGCTGTATGGCTGCACCACCTGAACCCTGACAAAGCGCCTCGAGAATAAGCTAGATGGTACCTGCACAAGAATGCTGTGAGTAGTCCTGAACAAGTCATGGAAGCAGCACCCCACAAAGAAGCAACTATATGGTCACCTGCCCCCCATCTCACAAACCATCCGGGTGAGACGGACTAGACATGCAGGACACTGCTGGAGAAGTGGGGATGAGCTCATTAGCGACGTTCTCCTGTGGAAGCCAACACATGGACATGCTAACGTAGGACGCCCGCTAAGGACCTACATTGACCAACTATGCGAAGACTCTGGATGCTGCACAGAGGACCTCCCAGGGGCCATGAGTAATAGGGAAGGTTGGCGAAAGATTGTCATGGATATCCGTGCTGCGCACACGACATGATGATAATGATGATCAAACAAACATGTTATATGATTTGGCTCTGATAGAAACAGCAATTAACAGATTACTATTATTTTAAATCAGGAACCGTTCTGATATCTTTACAACGTGCCACGATATTACACCTTGATGTACCGAACGTAGATAGATACTTCATTTACTATATTTGCCGGCATATAAGACGCATGAAAAGCGCGTGGTGTAATGGTTAAAGTCATAAAAAATGGACTCGTCGCCCCGAGTTCAAATCCCGGATGTGGTAATTGCATTTCACTTAGCGCTAATACCCTTGGGAAAGCTATGAATCCTACTCTCCCTCCAGCTATGGATAAATAGTAGGGCAGACTGGGCTCTTTAACCTTGGTTAGGCAACCGGTCTAGGAGAAGGAAAAATCTGAATTCAAACCTGTTAAACTCTGCTCAAGAAATTGACCTTGTGTCACATCCTGCTCGTGCGGAGGGGTTTGTAAATATATATAAGACGCACGGGCATATAAGACGCACACCTATTTCAGCAGGACAGATTCAGGAAAAAAATTTGTTAGTATATTTAAGCATATATTGTTGAAAACAGTCTAGCTGTGTATTACACAAGCAGAAACATAGCTGGATAGAAGAAATTTGACATTACAGGCAAGCAATAAGCATACACAAGACATCTCAATAGCAGAAAATAATACGATTAGCCTAGGCGTACGGGAGGCCTCAAACTTCACCTACGATGTATAAGACGCAGGGCAATGTTCAGAGCCAAAATTCTGGAAAAAGTGCGTCCTATATGCCGTCAAATATGCCGTCATTAGGAAGCGCGTGGTGTAATGGTTTGAGTCATGGGAAATGGACTCGTCGCTCCGAGTTCAAATCCTGGACGTGGTAATTGCATTTCACTTAGCGCCAATACCCTTGGGAAAGGTATGAATCCTACTCTCCCTCCAGCTATGGGTAAATAGCAGGGCAGACTGGGCTCTTTAACCATGGCTAGGTAACCAGTCTAGAAGGAAAACTCTGAATTTCAACCTTTTGAACTCCGCTTAAGAAATTTGACCTTGTGTCACATCCTGCTCGTGCGGAGGCGTTGGTAAATATATATAAGACGCACGGGCATATAAGACGCACCGCCATTTCAGCAGGTCAGATTCCGGAAAAAAAAGTTTGTAGTATATTTAAATAATAAGATTAGCCTAGGCCTACGGGAGGCCTCAAACTTCACCTACGATATATAAGACGCAGGGCAATGTTCAGAGCCAAAATTCTGGAAAAGGTGCGTCTTATATGTCGTCAAATACGGTTATTTCATTTGTATTTATATTTCTAGGAATTACTTAGTATTTTCAATGATAATGTGGTATGAAGGATATTCTCTCATAGTAAATTATCAATATTTACAAAAAAACAGATTCCTTCATACAAAATGGCAGCAACACTGGAATAACTGTATCCACAATAAACTCTTCCTAATCAAACCGACTTTGGGAAGCTGCAAGACCAACTTTAAGGAAGTCTAGAAAGGAACAAGTCATTATGTCCCGATTATGCATTGGTCATTCACTAACAACACTCTTTATATACTCAAACAAGAACAACAACCACAATGTGAAACATGTCAAACACCCTTGACAGTTAAACACTTATTGATGGAATGCAGATTTTTTTTGCTCCCATCAGAAACCATTATTTTAAAGCAAACAATATGAAGGATCTATTTGAAAATGTTTAACATTGGGGATATTTTTCTCTTTTAAGGGAAATAAATTATACCATAGAATATAGACATGAAACAAATCATGCATACAATATAATTCCCAATAATGCTAACACATTGTTAAAACCAATTACTAAAAGTATATATGAATACACAATATGTAAACACCCCAACCGCTAGGCATGATATAACCCTGGACGGGTTGATATGCCGTTAAAATCAATAAACCAACCAAAAAAACAAGACTACTCCATAGCTTTTGATCACACCTCGTATTTGGCGATGGTGATAAAGGGCACAAATATCTTTAGCTCTGATAACGGAATTCGTTTTGAAATTGGCACTAACAGCCTTTACGGAACATGAACTCATCTAAGCGGGTATTGATCGCTGGACTTCGGCTTTTGCAACTCCCGTAATTATAATATTCGAATCTCCATTATATCTATAGATAATACTAACACTGATAATATCATTATATACATTGAATATTTCCCAAAAGCTTTTAGTTCATGAAGGGATGAAGCCGTGCAAAGTATTTCCCTTCATCACATCTTACAGATAAAATGGACGTTGCTTAGCAACACCAACCTTCTCTTCATTAACATGTGACAGGTTGAATTATATATCCATAATCCATTGCAGGCTGCGCACCATCTAAGTCCGCCTTGTCGGTTGGGGCTTTAGAATAAACCGACTGCAGCTCTACAGAGGTGAAAGACACCCCTTTCAATGAGGCCACCTGTTGGTCGTGGGTGGTTACCCATGATTCTTAAGGACGGTAACCTAGTGGCTGAGTAGTCCATGACATGCAACACTCCCCTTGACCTTTACGTAGGCTAGACGGGCGATAGGAGAGGCCCCCTCTGATCAATCAGCACGTCAATCCCTAGCACCTATATGATTGTTGTTGGGATTATCTGGATATAGTTATTTACTAAGCTTAGCGTAGATGTGGCACAAGGCCAGAAGTATGGGGCACCCAGTGAGAATCGAACTCACTGACAATGGTCTGTGAATCTAGCTTGTTAACCATTACACCATTAAGTATATAGTTTTTTACTAAGCTTAGCTCAGATGCGGCACAAGGCCAGAAGTGTGGGGCTCCCAGTGAGAATCGAACTCACTGACAATGGTCTGTGAATCTAGTTTGCTAACCATTACACCACATGAGGGGGGTTATCTGGATATAGGATGTGCTCTAAATACCCGCCTCTATTTATTGACTAGCCAAGGTCACGTGATTGACTCTTGTAACCAATCACTAGCAATACTACTGGCCTGATAGAATAATTAACCCCCCACATTGGTCATAACTAAAACTGCACTCTTTGAGGACGAACACACATAGGATTGTCGGATCTGTTCCAATACTCTCGAAGGACTTATACTTTATACCAGTAACTGAGAACACTTTAGTAACCAAAGGATTCACATTGTCGACCGACCCTTTATCAAGGATTCCACCAGATAAGCACTTCTGCTATAAGGCCAAGCAATAGCCCTTAAAAACGTCCCGACCCTATTGCCCTTATGGCAACCCCAACCCTTTTTATCAGCCCAGTTCTTTAAATCGACGTATCTCGTATCGTAAACATGTATACACATGGTTGTATACAAACGTATACGCATATATGTATCTTGTGTTTCTTCTTCTAAAGTTATGAGTAGCTGTTATTCTTTCTGCGTAGCTTGATCCGTCTATCCGTTATCTTCTATCTTATCTTGTAGTTGATTTTTTTTTACTTTTTGGAATAGGTTTTTGTATTCTGGCAAAACTCATTTCAACTTTTTTTTACATTCATAGGACATATGGCCCTTTTTATTGCAAATATAACAAAAATATTTGTATTCCCTAGTATTAGAGTTCTTGTTACCGTAGTGAGGTTTATTATGATTTGTTAATTTACAATCATAGCGTGGATTCCAAGTCTTGTAAATTCATTTTTAAAATGCAGTGATTATTTGTAAGATGGTATTATTAAACTCTGTCGAACACACTTCATCAGTCTCTTCATAGCTTCTTAAACTCACTTTGAACTCGGTAAATGTTTGGCTTTTTCTTTTTGGGTTTTTTACACTTCAACTTTTTACTCATAAATTCCTACCATAAAACTTGGCTCGGTTCAGATAATACCCAAGCCTACTTTTATGGTAGGAATTTACGAGTAAAAAGTTGAAGATTACCTTTGTTGTTGTTATTTCTTTTCTTTTTTTTGCTTTGGTACTCTAAAATAAAACGTCAGATTTTAATCATCGTCGACGAAATAAACAAAATTACGGTCATAAAAGGAGGATCCAATTTATGCCTAAATTGTAAAACGAGCCCCCACTTTAAAACTAACCATTCTCACAAAATAAAAACTTTTAGAATATACACATTGAAGTGAATATTAAAATAAACAAATAAAATATATTCAGTATTGTAAAGTAACGGGTGGAAGAAAAATAAAACATCTATTGCAAAAACACGGACATAAAATGAGGGTTCAGTTTATTTTATGGTAGGAATTTACGAGGAACTAGTTAAGGATGACCCCATGATAACCGTCACACAAACCCGCGCTTTCAAATGCAAAGTGATAATAAGGAGAATTATAAATAACGCTGGTTGTAATAATGACAAGAAAAATACTGAAATAGCGGAAGTTAGCGATGCTGATGATAATAAGAACAAGACAAGCGCTGGCTTGTTTTTCACTCGTAAGTTGTAATTGCATGTCCAGCAATTTGTACTAGGCTGTGTGTCCATAAACCGGACAGTTTCTGTGTAGGCTGTGCATCTTTGTTCAGAGAGAACGAGGTGGAGGGGTGATAGGGTGAATATCGATTGCTTATTATCAACTGCAGTTTAGAGCGTTGTG
>CM042155.1:19983122-20018122 GCA_023376005.1 Doryteuthis pealeii
AGAGATGTCTGTGATGTTTTTTTTTTTTTTTCAAGTTAGTAGGTATTGAGAGTAATCAGGCCTCCAGCACTCCTTAAATATTAATATTACGACTGTCCCCTTCTAGTTACTCTCACTACTGCTTAAAAAAGGAGAACGTGCCTTTGTTTAATTCTACATGTATAAAATGAAAAGAATGCTGCCCAAATACACACAAACCACAACACACACACACACACAACATATGATATATATATATATATATATATATATAGTATAATATATATATATTAGAGAGAGAGAGAGAGAGAGAGATTAGGAAAAACTAATAAACGAAGATTTAGGTTGAAAAGTGTAATAGACTATTTCAGGGAAACTAGAGGAACTATCTCTCTGTTACCATGTCCAGATGGCAAAACTAAATTTTGCTCTGTGACTCTGACAATAGCAAACATTGAGCTTTGAGATACAACTGAAAACTTCTACTTCGTAAGGAAGATTACTGTCACTCAATCTTTGGTTATATAATATAATATATATATATATATATATATATATTACATGTGTATGTGTTGTGTGTGTTTGTGTGTGTTCAGTGCTCTTGAAGTCGTGGCGCTCTGTTTGTTAAGGCGACCCTTAGGAAAAAGTATTTATCTAACTATGGGTAAAGTCGTATAAACTTGGCTCTTTACCTTTTGTATGACAACCGGTCAAGGAGAAGGAAAGGTCTGAAAAAATAATCTATAAACGTTTCTGTGATCTTCTTACATATTTGGAGACTTACCTATAACATCACCCTCGTATATATATATATAATATATATAATATAATATATACATATATATATATATAAGTATATATATATTATTATATATATTATTATATACTATTAACAAATTAATAAATTAACGCATAACAAATCATACATACTTATAATTTCTCATTTATAAAAAAAAATGAATAAAGTAAATAAATAAATAAAATCCCTCATGCTTTGAAAATTTAGAATTCCTCAAAACCTCTCCGCGTCAAAATCTGCTGCGCATGGCGATATGACGTCTGAATGTGAATTTTTTTTTAAGTTCTTTTTTAGAAACATTGAAATATTCTCCGCTTTTCCACGCGAATTTCATTTCAATAAGCATTTACTCTGATGAAAGGTCGAATTTTCTTTGAGTGCGGAACATTTCTACATTTTTTCTTATATATTATTTCATTTCATTTTGTTATTTAAAATGATAATAGTTTGAATAATGTACACATGGATAAACTTTGACTGAAACACGTGTAAGTAAAAATTGATTTAAAATATCCTATTTTATCCATTCTATACTTCCTTTCCTTTATGTGTTTTTTCAACATACCGTCGGATTCACTTCCAGTTTCATTATATATATATATAATGAGCAAACATTATCTCAACTCCAGAATTATTTTATGCACAGACAAACGGTTCGATCATGTATAATACAGGACGCCATATTTTGTTGATATTTTTTGTTTGTTTTCTGATTTTCATTCTCACAAAAAAAACTTTTTATGGGGTTAGGGAATCATGTTTAACTAATTTTTATTTTTTTAAATTTTTTTTTGTAAGTGGTTCTAGATGTAGATTTATATTAGAGATAGATTATTATATATTTGCACAGTGTCCTATTGAAGTATGATATATAGAGATAATAGGACCCACAGATTGGAGCGCTACAGTAGCAAATACTATCACTTCGGGCCTTAGCTTAGGGCTGTGAAAGGGCGAGTGAGCGTTCGAAGACTACCCCTGACCGATCAATGCGCTTGATGCACGTGTGAGCCTAAAAGCGTGCGGAGATCGAGGGCCGGGTAGATTGGTTGAAATTAATATGTCTGACTACGAACAGCGCTAGTTGAGTGCAATGCATGTGGTGGATGGTGTCGAGTCTCCTTAAACCTTTTTGATCATGTGTGAAGGTCATTATGAGGATTGAGGGTGAGGCGGTCTTAGTGCCGCTGTTCGCGCATCGAGTGATGCAGAGTATAAATTGCGGAGTATCGAGCCCACAGTGGCTGGAATTCATTTATTAAGCGGTGAACAGTATCAGCAGTGGTTCTGGGAGGCAAAAGGCTTATTGGATGAGATTTCTCCTTCGGTCCCGGACCTGTTGGTGATGGTCTCTAAGGAAAGCATGGGCTCCACACGTCCAGATAGAGAAGAGGAGCAATAGGTGCCAGTGAGTATAAAACGTCTGCATGGTCTGATATTTCACGGTTCTGACACACTAAATCCCATTAGGCCTGGGGGAGAGTAGGGATTTATTCGAGAGTACGGCTTTCCCAAGAGGGTATGAAGATAAGTGGCTAATTAGTACAATATATACCGGATTTGAACTGCGGTGGGACCTTATATCTATATATGCGATGGAATGCGCTAGGCTGTAATTAGTGATGCTGATGGGTATATTAGAGGCGTGACGCTTGTGAGGAACGATGGATAGAGTGGGTATGAATTAGGATGCAGGCTGCCAGAGGAGATTGATACCGCATCTACTGAGTGAGGTTCCCAATTGCTGTGGGACGCACTGTTGCGTGTGGGTAGTGATGCGAGGGTATAAGGAGAGAGTCATTGTAGTGCTGTATTCAACATCTGTATAGGCTAGGTGTGTGATAGGCACGCGGGGTCGGGGATCTCAACTCGTACCGGTGATGTTGAGTAGTTGATCTGTTTTAATGGTTGATGGCGAGAGAGATAGATAATAGTCAGATGGATCGGGTTAAAATATAGTAATATTATTAAGTTGTTTAGTAATTTACGCACATGAAGCGTCTTCAAATAAAAATTAGGACGAGTGCATAGGTTCTGCGTTAAGGGCTGTAGAGTTAGTAATTTCAGGCAGCAGCTGATAAGTCGAGATACGGCTGAGGAGACGCTGGAAGACCGTCGCAGTGCTGGCCTGACTTCGTTGGTAGTAGATGTTTGTAGGGTTGAACTGTTCTTTGTAGTAGTATAGTAATTTGGTTTAATCTCATTTTCCTGTCGTTGTAATCTTTAATTACTGGACCCCTAACCAAGCTACAACAGAATGAGTATTTCAAATGGGTTGTTGAAAAATTGAGTTTGGGGAAAGTGGATTTCAGGCGTCATCGATCAACCGATACGAAAAGTTCTTCGGACAGTAGAATATAGACAGCGGCATCAAGAGGTTGACCAATGGGTCGTACACAGAATTTCATACCCAACAAGCCGCAAGCGCGTGCCACCGCCAGCCCCAACCATTCGAGTCCCCCCACATGGAGTTCTGCATGAGTTAGCGGTAGTCAGTTGTTAACTGACGCCTGATTAGGAAGTTCTTATGACCAGTATACTGTGGTCAAGTTTAATGCTAGCTTACATAACCAAGTCGTGATAGCGTTAGTCAGCATAGTTGACGCTTTAGCTCCGTGGTAGGGGAGGGCGCCTTGCGTCTGCTCTGTAAGAATGGGGTGCTGCGAGGTACGAATCGTGGATGTATATGATGAATTGAGGCGGCGGCAGGATCTGAAAGGTGATCATGACCCGTATGGGATCGCGGTCCAGGATCTAGGATGTCTGATGAGGGCAGGTGGAGTGTGATTATGTAGGACACTCTTCGGAAGCGGATATGTCCATGCTGTCAGTTGACATAAGAGATTCTTGTGCTCTATCCATCGGCTGGTCTTTCATGGCAAAAAACCGCTGGTGATGACATTGAGGATAGAATGAGCCACATGAAAACTGAGAGGGATAGTTTAAAATCTGCTACTGGTCCGGTTCTAGGGTCTCATGCACCCACGAATTTAAGGGAGTTTACAGGGTTCGAATTTAGATGTTTTCCTTCTGCCTAGATTCGGGAATGTGGTGCTAGTTTATATCGATCGGTTCGTGGGATGAATTGTAAGTGACGAGGGCCTAATAGATATCGGAGAGAGTGGAGCGAATATGAGCCGGTGGGCGGCGTGAAGATACATGTGTGTCTGAGCGAGGTGGAGGCACATGGTGTGATTGACGAGAGGCTGTGGATTGCGGATGGGAGCGGTTCCGTAGTAGACGGGGGTGTGGGTTTCGAAACCTCCGTGAAAAGTGTTATAGTTGAGAGAGGATGTAATAAGTATATGTCGTAGGATCAATGATTATAGTGCAGTCTGAATGAGTGCGAGGGCTGACTGAGCAAAATAATGTATTTTTAACTCGCTGTAAGAAAATAATTTCAAGGTGGATAAAACTCAATCAAATTACATATTTAGAAAGAGATAAGTTTTTTCTTTCTACCAGAATAGATATTTTAAAGAAATTGAACCGTAAAGTAAAATTAAGCTCTTATCTTCTTATTATAAATATTTAGAGAACTAGAATTAGTACTTTAACGAACATCAAACTCGCGCAGCGATAAAATTGTACTTTGCGCTTATTTGAAATGAAGTTAGCATGTTAGCTAAAGAGATTTTTTTAATGTTATTTTCGAGTTAAAAAACCCATATCGGTTGTGAATTGTTTGACAAATATTGGCGATTTTTTGTTTATGTATCACATATTGTGTTATGTACTGTGACGATAGTTTTCGGTTACAAAAACAAGACCTATAACTGAATCTCCATTATAATAAGATAATTTACTGTGGTTTTTTTTTTATTGGCAGCACAATAACTCGTTTATAATACATTAAGGGATCTTTTGAAGTGATTATGGGTCTGGTGTTTAAAACGACGGTGCAACATCTGTAGTTTTTACTGCTTGCGTAAATATTTCAATGCGTAAAAGAAAAAGAAAGACAAAGAAAAAAACAAAGAATCCGCGTGAGTTCATCCAGTGGAACACCTTTTGCTTTGAAAGGAGGGGCGTGTCCTATTGTTGAAGATCATCAGGAAGAAAAGATATGGAGAAACGATATTATAGAGAACATTATATAAGAAGACGTAAGCATGATAGCATAAATGTATAAGCAATTTACGAAGGGGCGCGGGTTAGCTCAGTCGGTAGAAAGCTGGGGCGTTCGGCAGAAACGCACAAGGTTCGCTAGTTTCGATACGGTCGTGTCGCCAACTCAGCGTATGAGTAGCACTGGGATCTGTACGGTAAAGTAGAGGAACTGATGGTAGGTTCTGGCGTTCGCAGCCGTCAGGATGCTAAAAAAAACAATCTCCTTGGTCTAGCGCTATTGAAAAAGGGGATAGAGCTCCCTCGACTGTAATGGCTTGATAGACCGTTGATTTAGGCCGGCCGCCGGACGACTTGTTAACTTTTTTATATACAATTCGAAACAACAGTAAGGAAGTATGTTTTTTTCTGTTATTTCACCCTAGTTGTGGACTTCAAGAAGTGAAATGGTATCCATACAGAATAGGTATTTAAGCAAGACCCTCCACACGGTAAGGATTGACACAAGGTCAACATCGTACCCTGCTCGGTCGCTGGGCATTTGAATTCAACGGTAGTACTCGCAACTTTGCATGAGGGGTAAGACTTTCCCAACATGGGGCCGACCATTTTGCCCGTGGGTGGTCGACGCCGTGATGCTTAAGGACGGAGTTTTTGGTGAATGAGTAGTCCATGACCTACAAGCACTCCACTTGGACTCGTTACTTTAGAGCTAGAGCGGAGCAGTCGGAGAAACCCCTCTGATCAAATTCGGCGCTGGTCACGTCAAGCCCTAGCACCTGTATGATTGAACCAACCCTATTGCCCTTATGGAAAGCCCCAACACTTTATGCATATGGGTGCTAGGAAGGTGGTGACTTGAGGGTCCTACATGTCCCTGGATGACGTTTAAACTCTATCTGATGGTGAGGTTACAGTTTGGGAGATTCGGGAATGTGACCACCTCTTTATCACCAAATTGCTCCAGGTCCACTCTGACCCGAAGTTGGTAGTACCTGTTAGGGTCCATCTATGGGGTTAAAATGATAGAAAATGTATTTATTAAAAAAATTGAGTTTCCGTTAAGAATTAATTTATTTAAAAACATTATGCGCATTAAATGAAGCCCACTGAGATTGAATATGCCGTAAAACAAAACGAACCAAAACCAGATATGGTCAACATTTAAAATCACCTTATTTTGTTGCGGGGTGGGGTTTCAGATTAATTTGATTTGATTCCGTGTCTGTAGTTGTTCAGCCTAAAATAAAATGCCTACCCTGGCTTTCCAACATATTTCTTTTTTTTAATGTTGTGTGGCATTCAAGTAATTAATTACGTTCTTGGCTTCTGCAGTTTGATTCCTGGTTGATTTTAAAAGATTAAATTAGTTGCTATGTTGTATAAAGGCTACACAACCAATTCTTGGGAACCGTTTCACAACCTAAATGCGACTGGTTGCATTTCATAATAGCACTAATACCATTGGGAAAGGTATGATCCACCGAAATCTCCCAACAGGTATGGTCAAATAGTAGGACAGAATGGGCCTTTTACACCTTGGTATGGCAACCGATCTAGGAGAATGAAAACCGTTGAATTCAAACCAGGGTGTTATTTTACTTCAAAAAAGATGACAGTGTTTCTGCATCGGCACTTGTGTTGGTGGTGTTGGCAAAATAAAGAGAGAAAAACACTGTTTTTTTTCAACAGAGTCATAACCATTAGATTAACCTCAAGTCAACCATCGAATTTTAGGAGACACATTTAGTGTAATGGTGTCTTGTGTGGGAAATGGATTTCGGCAATCGTGAGTTCGAATACTGGATGAAGAGCAGTGTTGTTTGCACCTTTGCTCTTAAGACCTATAAAAAGCCATGATTCCATCTCTTCTACTCCTAGACTGTGGATAAATGGTGGGGTAGATTATGCTCTTTAGTCTTCATATGGTAGATAAAAAACCACTGAATATTGAAGAGATTGAGAGTTTTTAGGTTCTTGCAGCATTAGAAGTTTTTAATATTAGACAACGGTTGAAAACAAAAATAGAATATTCTATTTGGGGGGCTTTATTATTGAATATGTTGTGTTGAACCGTTTAGGATGAGTAAGTTTAAACGAGCATGAAACCAACATGGTAGCTGATAAGTCTCATGCAATTAAATATAACAAAAACTAACGCATATATTTATATTCATTATTATATTGCTCAATAAAAGCTACTGAGCATTATGCTAATGATACAGTATATATGGCTTACGACTGTCTCATCAAGTGAGATAGCGTTAATCAATAAACAGATCATTAATATATATATATATTATTATATATTTAGGTGTTATATGTTATAGTGATACAGTTAGTCGTATATATATCTATATACGTAAGGTGTGTGTGTGGTGTGTGTGTGTGTGTGATGTGTATATATATATAATAAAATCATTGCATACAAAATATAAAAACAGATAACGACGGCCAACTTACTTCACCCTGAAGCCGAAAAATCAAAAATTAATCAAACACCGCGAGATTACGTCATTAAAGGTTATTTATCGTCCGTGTCTGAAAATGAATTTTTTTAAAAGTTCTCTTTCGAACTTTCAAAAAATTCTTCGCTTTTTCCACGAATTTCATTTTAAATAAGGATTCACTCTGATGAAGGTCGAATTTTCTTTGTGTGCGACACTTCTACATTTTTTCTATTATTATTATTTCATTTCATATGTTTTTTTAAAATAATAATGTAGTTTTAAATATTGTACACACGATAGATAAACTCCTGACCGAAACACGTGTAAGGGATAATTTGATTAAAATAATCCTTTATTACCTTTCTATACTTTCCTTGTCCTTTTTATCATTTTCGTTCAACATACAGTATTAATATATATGATATAGTATGTGTGTGTGTGGTGTGGTGATGGTGAGTGTGTGAGAGAGAAGAGAGAGGAGAGAGAGATAGGAGAGTTAAGAGAGAGAGAGAGTGTGTGCTGTGTGTCGTTGCTCTCATAATTGCCTTATCCGCACTTCGCTCAAGTGTATAATACGTTTATCTAGCAATGTACAGCCGATTTAAGGGAGCAACAGGAGTGTCCTCAAAATTAGTACGCATTCTCTCATACATATGCTTGTGTTCATATATGGTGAAACAGTGATGGCATTTGGTTATAGTACTATATACATAGTTGAGTATCGGTTAGTAGAGGGTATATAAATGATATTATTATAATACTATTATATAATATGAGTAGTTATCAGAATTTGGGAAGGGAAATCAAGGGATAGTAGTGGTTGATGCATTACTCTAGCGGTGCTGAGGTTATTAGATCTGCGGTAAACTTTTGAGAGGTGTTAGAACAGATGATTATGGATTAGGCAGTAGGAATGATAGTAGTCTATATGAGGATAGGTATAGTATATAAGAGGCGCATATTGTCTGATACATGGTGACATATGCGGTGAGATTGGATTAAATGCTATAACGGCCTGTGCATCATAGTAATAAGTGTGGAGTTAAGGTTATAAGTGGTAGCTGAAATATAGTGTATAATTAGTTATAGTGGTAGGTATTAGGGGCGGTTGTTGTGTGGTGTGTGGTGATGTAGTGTGTTTTTGTTGGTGATGATGGTTTGAAGTGGTTACTGTAGTGTCGTAGATGAGACTCTAGTTAAGCGAGGATTGATGTGAGGTGGGTGTAGAGTGTGTGTCTGACGACCGGAGGTGGTGGTACGAGTCGGTGTGGTAGGTGTGCGAGTAGATGAGTCGGTCAAGAAGTTGTACGCCCTCGAAGGATGAAGGAAAGGATGAATTGGGACATAATTAAAAAAATTGAATCAGAGTGTGAAGAGCTAATGAGAGTCAAATGCAAGGAGATTCCGCATCTAGAATTGATGGAGAAGAGAAATAAATCGTTTACGCGATTGGGAATGGTTGAGATAATTCATACAATAAGTGACAATGGTGGCATGATGCCGAAGCTAGGAGAGTGATCGAGAGGATGGAAAGAAAGAAACAAAGAAAGAAAAAATTAGGAACAACGAAAAAATGTATTCATTCCCGTGTAAACACGACCGAATGATGTTTAACCTAAAAATAAAGTTTCATCTTGAAATTTCAGATATTCAAAAATATTTTCTCTGAGTGTTTGAGATGAGGCTTGAAAGATTAGTATTATCTGCGTTATTCGGAATATTGTCCCCATCTTCATTGTTATTTGTACATCTTTTCGGTCGATATACCCTCCGGCCTTCTTCGGGTATTTCTTGTCGGACTCGGGAAACTTCTCGGACTCGGGAATACGACAAGAAAGTTCCCGAGTTCGAAAAGAAGGTTCCCGAGTCCGACAAGAAATACCTGAAGAAGGCCGGAGGGTATATCGCCGAACGTTGTACAAATAACAATGAAGACGGGGACAATAGTCCGAATAACGCAGATAATTCAAAAGAAATTTGAAAAAAAATACCGGGAAGAAATTATCAATGTGTGATCAATAAGTAAGTAAGTCGTCGGGGTGGCCTAACGTCGGTATCAACCAGACATTGAGGGAGTCTATCCCCTTTTCCTTAACGCAAAGAGCTTGTTTTTAGCGTCTGAGGCGGAGCACCAGACCTATCATCAGCTCCTCACCTTACCGTACAGATCCCGGTGCTACTTATACGCTGAGTTGGCGAGGGCTGGTATCGAACCAGGATCCTCGAGGTTCCCAGCCGAACGCTCTACAGACTGAGCTACACCGGTCTGATCAATAATACCCGAAAAGAGAAAAGAAACGCAGCGCAGATACCTTATGCAAACAAACGTGATAGGAATTTATAATTTCTATTGGATTATTGATAAAACTACGGTTTCATATTTACCTAACCCTCCGCACAAGCAAGACATGACACAAGATCAATTTTTCGGCGGAGTTTAACATGTTTGAATTTAGAGCTTTCCTTCTCTTAAATTGGTCGCCTAACCAAGGTTAAAAATCCTAGGCTGCTCTGCTATTTACCCATAGCTAGAGAGAGTGCAAGTGGATACATATCTTTCCCAAGGGAATTATCGCTATGTGAAATGTAGACAACCTCGTCTAGGAATTGAACTCTGGTCGATGAGTCCATTTCTTACGATTGTAACCATTACACCAAGCGCTTCCACCATACAATACTTGTATGGCTGCAGCAATGGTACACTAAGTGTCCTGAGAATAAGCTAGATGAGAGCTACACAAGAATGATGCGTGCGATCTTAAACAAATCGTGGAAACAACACCCCACAAGGAAACAGCTGTATAGCCACTTGACCCCCATCACAAATACCACTCGTGTGAGACAAACAAGCCATGGTGGACACTGCTGGAGAAGCAAGGACTAACTCATAAGTGACATCGTTCTATGGAAATCAGAACTTGGACATGACAGTGCGAGGCGTCCAGCAAAGAACTACATTGAACAGCTCTGCGCGGATACGGAATGCTGTGTAGAAGACCTCCTGGGGACAATGAATGATAGTGGCGAGAGATTCTCATATATATCCGTGTTACTAGCGCGGTATGCTGATGCTGATGCTGCTGCTGATGATGATGATGATGATGAGGATGATGATCTTTATGAAAAAACAAATCTGAGGAAAATTACAATAATATATCCGCAAAGATGTTAAACAGATGGGGACTTTAAAATCTTAAAATAACAACAAAACCGTCATAGAAATGTTTACTTTTGAGATTTACAAATGTTGAACATTTTTAAGTAGAATTTCAACGTTATTTCTATGTAAAATTCAATTTTTAAATATCATAAGCCAGTTCACATAACGCTAATACACTTGGGAAATGTATGAATCCAAGTATTCTCACTCCAGCTATGGATAAATAGTAGTGCAGACTGGGTTCTTTAACTTTGGTTAGGCAACCAGACTAGAAGGAAAATTCTGAATTCAGGCCGTTTAAATCTCCGCTTCGTGTGGTCACAATTAGAATAGCATCAGGCCTATATCAATTTTTTTTAAATAGTCTAAAATTTTTATCTAAAAAATAATCAAATCTTTATAATTTTTCCACAAAAAGCAAGAACTGGTGATACTTAATGTGTATATATATTGACTTTGTCGTTAATTGTTTTTATTTTCGTAGTTTCACCCGGGAATTTCTACCATTCATTATTAATACAAGGTTTACTTAGTACAGCAGAAAAATGACTCTCAGTAAGGCTCGAAACTCACCATAAAATCCTATTAACGGACAAACCGCTACTCTATGGCGACATAACAAAACTTCGTATAATTTCATTTATAGTTTTAAAAGAATTATTATTCCAGTATTTATTTTTTCCGGTATAAGTTGTTTTACTGTGCCAAAATCTTTATTTGAATTTGAAATTTCAAACATTTAGTTTAGAAAACTTTTTTGATCAGATCTCGTGATCATCACAGGGTGCCACTCACAGCCAAAATTTAAGAATGTTACCGAAGTATATTTTTCAACATAGACCCTCTTGAGGTCCACACATACACTTCTTCCATCGATGTTTCAGTTCTTGGATCCCAATGGTCAACTTTAATATACCAACGCTTAAAGAATAGAACTATTCCTTATTTGCCAACGATGTCTACAAACGTTTAGGATATTCGAGATCTGGTCGATTTTTAGCTCTCCAAATTTGGTGAGGTTTGCGAAAAATGGCGACTTTTTGTAATCTATTTTTGTCTGTAAAACGAATTCTATCGCGATCCACCTCAAATTTGGAGAGCTAAAAACCGACACAACTACGCCAATTTTTGGAATTGGAAGCTCAAATTTTGGGGAATATCTAACTTTGACATAGTCCACACCTGTACGAAATTTCAGAAAAATTGAAGGTAGTGGGTGACGTGGCCTGGATGATTTGACCTGGAATTACCCCACTACCAAAATATATCTATAGTTAGCCTCATCATTTTGTATTCAATGTTTCTATCTTTATATATTTGGCTTAATGTAAAGAGAAAACAAAAACAAAAAAAAAACAAAGCAAAAAAAAATAATAGGTGTATTATCCAAATTTTACAAACAACACTTTGCAGTATCTACCCAGGCAACGACGGGTAGCCACTTCTAGTATATATATAAAGGGCTGTTGGTGTGTATGTATGTCCGGAAGAAACTATGAAAATAAAACAATCAACGAAAACAAAGTAAATATATATACACACTCACTATCACCAGATCTTGCTTTTTGTGCAAAAATAATGAAAATTTGATTTATATTTGTGAATATAATTAAAAAAGATTAAAAAATTAAATAGTAACAGTATTATCTAACATTTATGCTTTAGACGGTTGCTTTATTGTGTTTAATGGCATATCAAACTTTGTGGGTTAATTAATGACTATTTTTGAAGGACAACAAAAGCATGTGATGATCAGCTGTTCACTTCTATCTAACAACAAAAATGCTGGAATTTTTTTCTGAACAGGATTTTAAATCTTATTATGAAAGTATATTTTTGTGCACATTTGTATCGATACAGTTACCATTGCAGTTAAAAGTGCAAGGTGATGCCTAAATTTAAAGTGTCGATATTTGTGTTCCCCAGATGCCAGCCGCAAAAAAATAAAAAATAAAAAAAAAAAAAAAACTCATCAAACGAGACACATCAAAAAACACAGCGAAGATAATTGAATAAAGAAATTATTGCCGAAAGTTATTCGAAAGTCACGTGATAATGTAAAAAAAAAAATACCAATAAAAAGTGATGAGATTTTTACTTTTATTACCCAAGAGACCGTATTGTTTTAATAAAGATGTGGAAAAGAAATATGTGTCTCTCAACTTACATTACTGTTCTATAGAAGTCATATATATATATATATATATATATATATAATATATAGTTGTAAAAGAAGTTGTTTCCCGACGCGGTTTCGGTGTTATTCCAACACCTTCATCATGGGATTGATTGTACTTTTTCCGGTCACTTTATATGGCTAGACTGATATCTTTTAATTCTTCCTGAATTTAATTTTAGTAGGCTGCTAGTTTGTAGTTGGGGTTAAATTCCTCCTATTTTGACCTACGTGGGTAGTAGCGCGCAGTAACATTATACTTTTATTACCCCTTAACACTATCTTCAACTTACTCTATTGACCTTTGTGGGGTCAGTTAGTTTGGAGTATGGCTAAGTTTTTATTTATTTATTACTTTATTTCTTCTAGTAGTTTTTTATGGGTTTTTTTTACTGCTATATTATAATTTACTGTATTATGCCCTTATTGATTAATTATATCTTATTGGTATTCTAATGCATTGCGTAATCTATGCATACATTTTCCTAGGAACTCATCCTTTTTATTAATTAAGTCATTTTTATTTGGGAATCAAATCAAGATCTGGTGATAGTGAGTGTGTATATATATTTACCTTGTTGTTAATTATTTTATTTTCATAGTTTCTCCCGGACATACATACACACCCACTGTCCTTTATAGATGTATAGATAGATATATAATTAGTCGAGCACACGTCTTCATTTAAAATTTAAATCTTGAAAAAACTTATTTGGTCACACTCCATGTGGGGAATTTTACTGCCGACACTCAGAGATTTCATTCGTTTTACGTTGATTTGAAAATAGAGCTGTATTAAATGCACTTTTGTCCAAAAAAATGCTACAAAATTAAACTAAAATAGATTTTCTAAAGACATAGTTGTGATAGCTAAAAACTAGAATTCTCCATAAGAAATTTCGAAATATTTCAAACAAACATGTTATATGATTTGGCTCTGATAGAAACGGTAATTAACAGATTACTTTGGGGTTTTTTTTAAATCAGGAACCGTCCTGATATCTTTATAACGTGCCACAAAATTACACTTTGATGTACCGAATGTAGATAGATACTTCATTTACCATATTTGACGGCATATAAGACGCAAGGGAAGCGCGTGGCGTAATGGTTAAAGTCATAGGAAATGGACTCGTCGCCCCGAGTTCAAATCCCGGATGTGGTAATTGCATTTCACTTAGTGCTAATACCTTTGGGAAAGGTATGAATCCTACTCTCCCTCCAGCTATGGGTAAATAGCAGGGCAGACTGGGCTCTTTAACCATGGCTAGGTAACCAGCCTAGGAGAAGGAAAACTCTGAATTTCAACCTGTTGAACTCCGCTTAAGAAATTGCCCTTGTGTCACATCCTGCTCGTGCGGAGGGGTTTGTAAATATATATAAGAGTAACGGGCATATAAGACGCACATCTATTTCAGCAGGTCAGATTCAGGAAAAAAAATTGTTAGTATATTTAAGCATATATTGTTGAAAACAGTCTAGCTGTGCATTACACAAGCAGAAATATAGCTGTATAAAAGAAATATGGCAGTACAGGGAAGCAATAAGCATACACAAGACATCTCAATAGCAGGAATTAATAAGATTAGCCTAGCCCTACGGGAGGCCTCAAACTTCACCTACGATGTATAAGACGCAGGGCAATTTTCTGAGCCAAAATTCTGGAAAAAGTGCGTCCTATATGCCGTCAAATATGCCGTCATTAGGAAGCGCGTGGTGTAATGGTTAAAGTCATGGGAAATTGACTCGTCGCCCCGAGTTCAAATCCTGGACGCGGTAATTGCATTTCACTTATCGCTAATACCCTTGGGAAAGGTATGAATCCTACTCTCCCTCCAGCTATGGGTAAATAGCAGGGCAGACTGGGTTCTTTAACCATGGCTAGGTAACTAGTCTAGGAGAAGGAAAACTCTGAATTTAAACCTGTTGAACTCCGCTTAAGAAATTGACCTTGTGTCGTATCCTGCTCGTGCGGAGGGGATGGTAAATATATATAAGACGCACCGCCATTTCAGCAGGTCAGATTCCGGAAAAAAAGTTTTTAGTATATTTAAAAGTTTTTAGTATATTTAAAAGTTTTTAGTATATTTAAATGATAAGATTAGCCTAGGCCTACGGGAGGCCTCACACTTCACCTACGATGTATAAGATGCAGGGCAATGTTCAGAGCCAAAATTCTGGAAAAAGTGCGTCTTATATGTCGTCAAATACGGTTATTTCATTTGTATTTATATTTCTAGGAATTACTTAGTATTTTCAATGTTACGTGATATGAAGGATATTCTCTCATAGTAAATTATCAATATTTACAAAAAAACAGATTTCTTCATACAAAATGGCAGCAACACTGGAATAACAATAAACTCTTTAAGGAAGTCTAGAAAGGAACAAGTCATAATGTCCCGATTATGCATTGGTCATACAAAACTAACACATTCTTATATACTCAAACAAGAACAACAACCACAATGTGAAACATGTCAAACACCCCTGACAGTTAAACACTTATTGATGGAATGCAGATTTTTTGCTCCCATCAGAAACCATTATTTTAAAGCAAACACTATGAAGGATCTATTTGAAAATGTTAACATTGGGGATATTTTCTCCTTTTTAAGGGAAATAAAATTATACCATAGAATATAGACATGAAACAAATCAATGCCATACAACATAATCCCAATAATGCTAACACATTGTTAAAACCAATTACTAAAAGTATATATATGAATACACAATATGTAAACACCCCAACCGCTAGGCATGATATAACCCTGGACGGGTTGATATGCCGTTAAAATCAATAAACCAACCAAAAAAAACAAGACTACTCCATAGCTTTTGATCACGCCTCGTATTTGGCGATGGTGATAAAGGGCACAAATATCTTTAGCTCTGATAACGGAATTCGTTTTGAATTGGCACTAACAGCCTTTACCGGAACATGAACTCATCTAAGCGGGTATTGATCGCTGGACTTCGGCTTTGCAACTCCCGTAATTATAATATCGAATCTCCATTATATATAGAGATAATACTAACACTGATAATATCATTATATACATTGAATATTTCCCAAAAGCTTTTAGTTCATGAAGGGATGAAGCCGTGCAAAGTATTTCCCTTCATCACATCTTACAGATAAATGGACGTTGCTTAGCAACACCAACCTTCTCTTCAATTAACATGTGACAGGTTGAATTATATATCCCATAATCCATTGCAGGGCTGCGCACCATCTAAGTCCGCCTTGTCGGTTGGGGCTTTAGAATAAACCGACTGCAGCTCTGCAGAGGTGAAAGACACCCCATCCAATGAGGCCACCTGTTGGTCGTGGGTGGTTACCCATTATGCTTAAGGATGGTAACCTGGTGGCTGAGCGGTCAATGACATGCAACACTCCCATTTGGCCTTTACGTAGGCTAGGCGGGAGATAGGAGAGGTCCCCTCCGATCAATCAGCACGTCAATCCCTAGCACCTATACGATTGTTGTTGGGATTATCTGGATATAGTAATTTACTAAGCTTAGCTTAGATGTGGCACAAGGCCAGAAGTATGGGGCGCCCAATGAGAATCGAGCTCACTAACATTGGTCTGCAAATATAGCTTGCTAACCATTACACCACATGAGGGGGGTTATCTGGATATAGGATGTGCTCTAAATACCCGCCTCTATTTATTGACTAGCCAAGGTCACGTGATTGACTCTTGTAACCAATCACTAGCAATACTACTGGCCTGATAGAATAATTAACCCCCCACATTGGTCATAACTAAAACTGCACTCTTTGAGGACGGACACATATAGGATTGCCGGATCTTCACCAATACTCTTGAAGGACTTATACTTTATACCAGTAACTGAGAACACTGTAGTAACCAAAGGATTCACATTGTCGACCGACCCTTTATCAAGGATTCCACCAGATAAGCGCTTCTGCTATAAGGTTAAGGAATCGCCCTTAAAAATTTCCCGACCCTATTGCCCTTATGGCAACCCCAACCCTTTTTATCAGCCCAGTTCTTTAAATCAACGTATCGCGTATAGTATAAATGTATACCCATGGTTGTATACAGACGTATACGCATATACATATCTTGAGTTTCTTCTTCTAAACTTCTGAGTAGCTGTTATTCTATCTGCGTAGCTTGATCCGTCTATCTGTTATCTTCTATCTTATCTTGTAGCTGAATCTATTTATTTTACTTTTTGGAATAGGTTTTTGTATTCTGGTAAAACTACTTTCTACTTTTATTTTTACAGTCATAGGACATATGGCCCTTTTTATTGCAAATATAACAAAAATATTTGTATTACCTAGTGGCCAAGCATTAGAGTTCTTGTTACTGTAGTGAGGTTTATCATAATTATTACAATTTGTTAATTTACATACATAGCGTGGATTCCAAGTCTTGTAAATTCATTTTTAAAATGCAGTGATTATTTGTAAGATGGTATCATTAGACTCTGTCGAACACACTTCATCAGTCTCTTCATAGCTTCTTAAACTCACTTTGAACTCGGTAAATGTTTGGCTTTTTCTTTTTGGGTTTTTTACACTTCAACTTTTTACTCATAAATTCCTACCATAAAACTTGGCTTGGTTCAGATAATACCCAAGCCTAATTTTATGGTAGGAATTTCGAGTAAAAAGTTGAAGATTACCTTTGTTGTTGTTATTTCTTTCTTTTTTTTGCTTTGGTACTCTAAAATAAAAACGTCAGATTTTAATCATCGTTGACGAAAACAACAAAATTACGGTCATAAAAGGAGGATCCAATTCATGCCTAAATTGTAAAACGAGCCCCCACTTTAAAACTAACCATTCTCACAAAATAAATACTTTTAGAATATACACATTGAAGTGAATATTAAAATAAATAAGAAAATATATTCAGTATTGTAAAATAACGGGTGCAATAAAAATAAAACATTTATTGCAAAAACATGGACATAAAATGAGGGTTTAGTTTATTTTATGGTAGGAATTTACGAGGAACTAGTTAAGGATGACCCCATGATAACCGTCACACAAACCGCGCTTTCAAATGCAAGTGATAATAACGAGAATTATAATAACGCTGGTTGTAATAATGACAAGAAAAATACTGAAATAGCGGAAGTTAGCGATGCTGATGATAATAAGAACAAGACAAGCGCTGGCTTGTTTTCACTCGTAAGTTGTAATTGCATGTCCAGCAATTTGTACCTAGGCTGTGTGTCCATAAAACCAGGACAGTTTTCTGTGTAGGCTGTGCATCTTTGTTCAGAGAGAACGAGGTGGAGGGTGATAGGGTGAATATCGATTGCTTATTATCAACTGTCAGTTTAGAGTGGTAGTGAGAAAAGTTGGAAGGAAGGGAGGAAGGAAGGAAGAATGGGGTGGAGACGTGGAGTGGAGGGTAGCGAGGACTGTTCGTCCGGTCGATCAATGGGTGGCTCTGCCGCCATTGGAAGGACGATAGGCATTGTCATGCTGAAGAATGAATTCAGTGAAGGACAAGAAGAAACTCGGTGAAGAAAAAATAAAGAAGAAAGGACAGAAGGAAAAGCAAGCGTGAATGAGAGGAAGACTAACACGAGGAAGAGCGTTGAGAAAAAAATAGTATAAACAACAAAGAAAATAAGTATAATATATATCAATATATAATATATATATATATATATATATATATATATATATATATATAGAGAGAGATACGCGGGTGACTCAAAAAGGTAATGCCATTTTGTTTAGGACAGGTCTAATTACTAACACAAGAACATGTATCATACATCAAAATAAAGCTAGTCCTCTGTGGATCACGTCTCTACTCCTCCACCTGGTCACCGTTTCTCTCAATAGCAATGTTCTACCTTCGAATGAGAGCATTTATCCCTATCACGCAAAATTCTGTTGACTGTTCTTTGAGCCACTTCCTCATTACAGATTTCACTTCCTCGTCACTGGAATAATGTTTGCCTCTCAAAGTCTCTTTCATGGGACCGAAGAGATGATAGTCTGAAGGCGCTTAATCTGGTGAGTATGGAGGATGCTTGTGTGTGGTCGAGAATTGTCATGCTGAAGGAGTACATTGTCGTTTGGTTGAGTCTTGTACGTGGGATTCTTGATTTGAGCCTAGTTAGGGTCTCAACGTAGGTCTTAGTTTTAAAAAAAAAGTTTACATGATATAAAGAAAACGGCATTACTTTTGGACTCGCTACGCTCCCAATTTCGGTAGAGCACTCTATTTAGAAGGTATATAATTGTAGATTCACCGTATTCGGCTCAGCCAAATCTCACTTTGTTTACAAAGTTTGAGAACTCTAGGTGAAGGTCATTTCCCCTTAGAAATATAGCGATTAAATAGCCTGCTATACTTGGCAACTGACTGTGGATGTGTGGGTAAGAGGCTTGGCGAGCGTAAGTTCGTTTGGGTCTCGAACCCAGCCAGAGGCAGCTGATAAAAATCGTATAACTATACTGATGAGAGGTGATACCTCGAAACACGTGTCTATAGTTTACCCATATATATATATATATATATATATATATATATATATAGGTAAAATAATCCAATTGAATGGTAAGTAGAGGATGATTCTCTTTGAGATCATCAAAATCTCACTGTACATCCACAATGTATGTAGCATGTAGGTGAAACTTATAGATTTATATAAGTATTTTTATAAATCCCTAAGTGAGCTCAATGTATAATAACTAATAAACTAATTGTATACTGAGCAATATCTAACCTTCAAAGAAAGAAAAAATTGAACAAGCCGTCATTTGTCTATAATAAATTTATTTCGAACAGAGACTCAATATGAGTCTAGTCTCATCAATTACCTTTTACAAAAGACTCATATATATATATATATATATATATATATATATATATATATATATATATATTAGGTGGGAGGATATGTGCTTAATTGAAGTCGTACCTTATTTTGAAAATTAATTAGTTAATAATTAATGAATTTTAGGCGGGCATATATATTCAAATGTAAGGCTAAACGAATCAAGAAAATGTCAATCCCTGAATGTACATTTCGACCTGATGGTAGGTGATGACGATGGTAGGTGTGGCGCTCCACCTCAGATGCTAAAATAATCTCCTTTGTCTGGCGCTAGTAAGAGATTTATCCAAAACTTGGTAGTAGATAAGTGAATTGAGACCCATCTGATGAGACGAAAATTTGGGGAGCTGTAGTAAATCAACTTAGATTTATATAGGCCCCAATTTTGGTCGAAATAAATTTATTATGGAATTACAGTGTTGAGTTCTTCCTTCCTTCCTTTATATATATATATATATATATATATATATATATATATATGAACAAGAAAGAAACTAGTGCGATAAATATTTCGGCACCGTGGTGCAATTAGTATGCATCGTAAATATATTTTTGTTTTTTTCTGACCATTATTCTAAATAGTATTTTACGAACACAACAATAAACAATGACTCAGTTTTTTTTTACAATAATTCATAGAATATTTTGTCCTTTCATCTGTTTGTCACTCCATAACTCAAAAACGCCTACACCTAGAGCCACCAATTTTGTTTTGTTATTACAAACGTCAAATTATGGTGTTCGTATATAACTTTTTGAAAATTGGAGAAAAAATAGTCAATGGCTTGATTTATAGATACACGTGCTGTTCTAAATGTGACACTTAGTTTTATGTCCGACAGTTACCTAAACCGAATCTTTTATCTATCGTTTAATCGTATAAAGTAGATATATGGCAGAAAATTACCTATCCATCAATCAGAACTATAAAAGAGTTTTCTATAATTCACCAATCTTTCATCTTTCTGTGATAACATAACTCAAAACGCCTACAGCTTAGCACAACCTCTTTTTTTTTTTATCGAATCATGTTTTTCGTACGTGTTTTATTTTTATTTTCTAGATGCTGCACAGAGGACCTCCCAAAGCCGGTGAACGATAAAGATGGTTGGCGAAATATTATCTTCGATGTCCATGTTGCCTGTACCACATGATGATGATGATGACCACGATGATGATGATGATGATGACGACGACGACGACGATAATGATGGTGATGATGATTGTGATGATGATGATGATGATGATGATGATGATGACGACGACGACGACGACGACGACGATAATGATCATGATGATGATGATGATTCCTGTATTGATCCTTATTAACATCAACTTTGGCCTATCGGTTGAGGCTTTTGAATACACCGACTGCTCCTCTGCAGAGAGGTAAGACACCCCAAAGGGGCAACCTGTTGACCATGGGTAGCAACCCCTGACGCTTAATGATGGAACCCTAGATGCTGAGCAGCTCATGACATTCAACACACCACTTTGGCTCTTACATAGATTAGACAGGCAGTCCCATTCCGATCAATCGGCTGATCACATCATGCCCTAGAACCTATATGATTGTCCCAACTCTATTGCCCTCATGGGAAGCCCCAACCATTTTTATCTTGTATGTGCTAGAAGGAAGCGCGTGGTGTAATGGTTAAAGTCATGGGAAATGGACTCGACGCCCCGAGTTCAAATCCTGGACGTTGCATTTCACTTAGCGCTAATACACTTGGGAAAGGTATGAATCCTGCTCTCCCTCTAGGTATGGGTAAATAGTCGGTCAGACTGGGCTCTTTAACCTTGGTTAGGCAACCGGTCTAGGAGAAGAAAAACTCTGAATTCAAACCTGTTGAACTCCGCTTAAGAAATTGACCTTGTGTCATATCCTGCTCGTGTGGAGGGGCTGGTAAATATATATATGTTCTAGAAGGTGGTGACTGGGGTCTTATTGTCCTGGGCATTTCGTTAAATCTATCTGATGGTTAGTTTGTAGTACTAGAAATCTGGGAAATGTGGAGTACCCCTTCATTACCATTACTCCCAAGTCCACTCTGATCCGGAGGGGTAGTACCTGTTGGGGTCCATCTATAGGTTAAATGGAGAAAAAAAAGTCAGTTTAAAGAAAATGTGTTTAAAAAGATGAGTTTAAAAAGGAAAAACTGAGTACCCATCAAGAATGAGTAAAACAAAACATCTTCAGCATAAAATGACCCAAGGGTTGACATGCCGTAAAACCCCAACCAACCAACCAACCAACCAACCAACATCAACTTTATTTGATATAATCATTAGTTCACTGTTCATTGTTCACAGGATTAACTTAATATTCTGCATGTTTAATTATCGCAATGCAAATCAGTCAATAGATATCTAACAAGATGGCGGCAAGTTGTATCCTGTTTTTTTTAATACTCAAAGTCAGTCTAAGGAAAATCATTTATGCAAAGGTTTGAAAAGGACAAATGAAGTGTAAAGATGTAATAAATGTGTATGCTTCAATGGGGAAAAAGGAAGCAATCCCTGTTACGTAGTGGTGTAGTGAGTAACGTATTGGACAGTAACATCGTAGTCAGCGAGTTCGAACTCCATTCACGCTATTATGTTCGCTGTCGAACTAACGGTTGGTTGGTTTATTGATTTTAACGGCATATCGACCCGTCTGGGGTTATGTCATGCCTAACGCTTAGGAAGTAATATATGTCGTGTATTTACATTGATACTTTTTAGTAATTGGTTTTAACAATGTGTTAGCTCCATTGGGGATCATGTTGTCTTGTATTGATTAAGTTCATGTTTATATTCTATGGTATAATTTTATTTCCCTCCTCCATCTATGTTAACATTTTCAAATAGATATTTCATATTGAAAAAAGTGAATGGAAGTGAATCCGACAGTATGAAATTAATATTTACATCAAACTCTTTTGAGTTTTCTTTGTGGACTATAATGCTTCTGATTCATTAAAATAAAATAAAATTTATTTTATTTTATTTTCAAAACAGAATATGCATTTTCAAAATTTAAAAATAAAAAAAAATGAAAAATTCCGGCTATGAACTAGAACTTTTCATCTGTACCACTTTCGTCTTATAACGGTCCACACATCGCTCTTGATGAAGACCACTTCAATAAAGGGTCGAAACAGATTTCTGTTAGCGAATTTTAACATCATGTGTTTGTTTTTTCTAAATATTAATTTCATATTTCATATTGTTTGCTTTAAAATAACGGTTTCTGATGTGAGCAAAACAAAACTGCATTTCTATCGAACTAATGCACGTAGTGTTGGATTATTTCCGTATATAAGGTGTGCTACAATACACCACTTAAATTTATAGACTAAGCGAGGTCACGTGGTTTAAACCTCAGCCAATCAACAGTCGTAATGGCTGGTTGACTACTCAATCACTGATACAGAGATACGTCCATTTGAAATAATTGACGAAGGACTTGCAATACTGAGATGTACCAAGGAAAGCAAGGATTCTTTTTTTCACCGCTGGACAAGCGCTCTTGCTTGGAGTCTAAAGAATTGCCCATAAAATCGTATCACTTAGGAAACTAATATTCAACTGTATTCAATTTCTCTTTGCTATCTTTGTATATTTTACGAGTCCCTGAAATGTTGTCTCCATGCAAACCACAGTGCTGATGAGTCTAGTTCCTATATAGGATATGGTGTGACTAATTTGCATACCGGTTTTAACAAAACTGTTAATACATAATTACTCGGTGTTTTTTATCCTAAAATCATATCACTTATGAAAGTAATATTCAACTGTATTCAATCTCTCTTTGCTATCTTTGTATATTTTACGAGTCCCTGAAATGTTGTCTTCACGCAAACCACAATTCTTATGAGTCCAGTTCCTATATAGGATATGGTGTGACTAATTTGCATACCGGTTTTAACAAAACTGTTAATACATAATTACTCGGTGTTATTGATCCTAATTGTATTGGGTTTTTTTTTCTTCAACGTATTATAATCAATGCTATGAATGATTTTATATAGAAACCAATTAAAATATAATTAAAATAAATGTAAACTTTTTATATGCGTTTTAAGTATATTTCGTTTGACTTTTCTTATTTAATGTATTTCATTACTTTATAACTTACTAGTACAAAATTAAAAAAACACCCTCCGGACGATGTAAAAAGAAATTTTTGAAATATATTGCCTGAAGGGTGGGAGTTAAAAATTCAATGTCTGCGAGTTTCTACCCTAAGTAAGTAAAATCATCAAATTCATTAAAGGATTAAAAAATAAAACAATTTGAAATGTAAACTTTAAATATGTATTAAAATAAAACAAACTATACATAGATATATAATACCAGTCATGTATTTATTAAAACTTGTTTTAAAAAACAATGAGGACTGTCTAATGTTGCATGTTCAAATTTTGAGTGTATTTGTGACGATTTTGGGTAATGTGACGTAAGCAGTGGCGTAATTTTAATTACAGACAAAAACCAGAAGCGAATCTCCATTATTAATAGAAATATTCACGCCCGGGTGGCGATATTTCTTGCTAGTTACTAAGATATAGTAAAACTTTTGACTCGCCCAAATAAATTCATCTTATTTCCTAATATTAGGAAGGGCCGGTTTAGCTCAGTCGGTAGAGTTGATCTAGCGGTAGTGTAAAGGGGATAGACTCCCCGCTGGCTGGCTGATACCGACATTAGATTATCTTGACAACTTACTACTGACTACAGTTTCCTAATATACATGTCCATAAAGTCAGTTTGCATTTGAAGTTATAAAATATTTAAAGGTGCACACGGACTTTATGGACATGGTATATTACTTCTAAGTACAAATTGTTCAACTCTGCCTTTTTTCTTTTTTTTTCAGTTGCTTATCCTTATTCTCAAAATGGCGTCAGTGTAATTGTTCCAGAAATGAACAGAAAAGACAAACATTGACAAATGTGGAAGAGTTTACCGCAGGCGCTAAAAGATGTGTTAAACTTGAGGGTGGGGGGAACAGAGAGAGAGAGAGGGCGGGGGTGGTAAAGCTGAAGAGGGAGACGTGTGAAACCGGAAGGGGTAGAAGGGTGAGAGGAAGTAATAAGAGCGGGAAAAAAATTGTGCACAATGACAAGTGTAAGCTTAAAAAAATTAACAAAAAAGAAAAAGGAACATAAAAAAAAAAGAAATAAAATTGAAGAAATAACAAACGATTTCCTTAATCCAAGTTGACTGGAATTAAACAGAATAAAATGGCAAGTCGGTGAAGGAATTTAAAAAATCGATAAAAATAAATAGAGCTATACAAGATAGAAAGAAGCGGGAAAAAAATTAAGGTTGAGGGAGGTGCGTTTAGCCTAACATTTATATATATATATATATAATATATATATATATATATATATCAATAAAGGAAGGAAGAACTCAACACCGTATTTCCATAATAAATTTATTTCGACCAAAATCGGGGCCCATATAAATCCAAGTTGATTTAAACCGGCTCCCCAAATTTTCGTCTCATCAGATGGGTCTCAATTCACTTATGGACAAGCACATCACAAAAAAAAACCAAAAAGCTGAATACTAAAAAAATATATAAATAAATTCAAACAAAAACAAAAAATAAAAAATATAAAAAATATTTTTAACAGTATAGGGTTGTAACTATAGAAACAGGAAGTGAATGAGAAAAAAGAGATACATTTCAAGGTTGGCTTCTTAGGGTGTCCAGACAGACAAAAAAGTGACAAGACAGAAAAAAACAGAGTAGTATATTAAAATATAAATAGACAAGTAAATAAATTTTTTTTTTTAAATTTAAACATTAGAGTATAATGATGTATAAAAGAAAATACTAGTTATGATATAAATAATAAAAATAAATTAATAGTAACATAATAATAAAAAAAATCTCATATATATATATATATATATATATATATATATATATAGTATGAACAAAAAGTGATAAGACAAGCAGGAATATTTCTCATATGTTGTTTATTCTCAACTAGTTTCGACCTTAGGTCATCGTCAGGAGAAAATTTCTTATTTGAAGAAATTGTTTATAGATTTTTTGAAACGGAGCATTATAGAAGAACTATAAAAAATGGGAGTATTTTTTAGGGTTTGACATGCCGGGTAGACGAGTGTGTTAGTAGAAGCAAGTCCATTTGTTCAATATATATATATATATATTTCCGTATATTTACCAATATATATATATATATTTCCGTATATTTACGAACCCCTCCGCACGAGCTGGATGCGAAACAAGGTCAATTTCTTAAGCGGAGTTTAACAGGTTTGAATTCAGAATAATTATAATATCAACAAAATACAATACTCGCCAGCGGCGTGAAAAAAGGTAATCCACTGCTAGTGGTATAAGACTACTCAGTCAGCATAATACTTCCGTATTTATATATTTACCAACCCCACCCCGCACGAGCAGGACGCGAAACAAGGTTAATGTCTTAAGCTGAGTTTAACAGATTTGAACTCAGAGTGTTCCTTCTCCTAGACTGGTTACCTAGCCATGGTTAAAAAGCTCAGTCTGTCCTACTATTTACCTATAGCTGGATGGAGAATTGGATTCATGCCTTTCCCAAAGGTATTAGCGCCATGTGAAATGCAAACAGCTTCGTCCATGAATTGAACTCGGGTCGACGAGTCAATTTCCTCCGACTTTAACCACTAGACCACGCGCCTCCATCATACTTCCGTATTTATGAGGATTGGGACATACCCATTAATGTTCATAGGTACAGTATATAACAGATACGCATTCTGAAAAGTGAGGATTATCTTTATGAAACAAATTAAACAAACCGCCGATTGCTATCATTTGTATTGAATATTTTTCAAACAAAACCGCAATAAGTATGCTCTAACCTAATAGCAGGACATACTGGGTCTCTTATCATCTAGTCTAACAACATATTGAGAAGAGGAGAGGACAGCAAGAGCTTTCAAATAATATTGATTTACGAGAAAAGACACCCTTTGGTTTGAATTCAGAGATTTACTTCTCATTGACCGGTTGCCGTACAAAGGCTAAAGAGAACTACTATTTACCCATAGCTGGAGGGAGAAAAGAGGGATTCGTACCTTTCCCTAGAGTATTAGCGCTATGTGAAATGCAAACAGCCGCGTACGGGATTTAAACTCGTAATGTGCTTTGGTTTGGTTTGGTTTGTTTTGTTTTACGGCATATCGACCTCAGTGGGTCATTTATTGCCGATAAAGTTTTGAAATATAGGCATTCTTAATGAATACTCAATTTTTTTATAAATACATTTTTCTGTTTAACCCATAGATGGGACCCTAACAGGTACTACCACTCCGGATCAGAGGTGAACAGGGAGCAATGGGATGAAGAGGTGCTCCACATTCTCCAAACTTCCACGTCATTCCCAGAACAAGAAGACCCTCGGCCACCGCCTTCTCGCACCTATATGATAAAAAGAGTTGGGGCTTGCCATAAAGGCAATAGGGTTGGGGCAATCATGTAGGTACTATGGCTTGACCATCCGATTGATCATAGGGGGCTTCTCCGATCGCCCGTCTAGCCCCCAAAAGGACCAAAGTGAAGTATTGCAAGTCATGGACGGCTCATCCACATGGGTTATATCCTTAAGCATCACAGGTCGCCACCCATAGCCAACAGGTGGCCCCATTGGGGGAGTCTTACCCCTTTGCAGAGGTGCAGTCGGTGCATTCTAACGCCCCAGCCGACAGGACGTTCGTCACGTCATATCCATTTACTTCGACGATAACTGTTACACACCGCGCCTCGAAAAGAAGGAACTCTCTTATTCAAAACCAGCTATAACTCTTTGTCTGAATGTTTAAGATAAGACTTGATAATTTGTATAATTTAGATTGTTATATACACAATGGTTCGATCGATGTACCAATCTAACCCCAATGGATTAAATAAAGGGTTCGATTCAAAGTTCCGTGAAAGCTTCCGATTACGACATGAACGCTCCCGAGTTCGACAAAAAAGGTTCTTGAGTTCGACAAGGAAAACCTAAAGAAGACCGGAGGGCACATTGACCAGAAAGTGAATAGGCATAAAGATTTGTTTACGGATTTCAAAGGCCATATATTTTTTTATGAAGTAATACCTATTATCTGTTTTGATAGTTTGATAGAACAAATAAAATCATTGCACAATTGGTTTTGAATAAAATTAACTTCTATAAAAAAAAATGTGTACAGGTTATGCGATAAGTATATATATATAACACACAATGTTGTTAAAATGAATTTATTTTTTATATCATTTTCATTGCTAATATATATATCTATATATATATGTGTGTGTGTGTGTGTGTGTGTGTTTACGCTATTAAAACGTAGATGTACATATGTCCAGCACCGATATTGGCCACTCTTTCTTTATACATGTTGTAAGGCACCTAACACAGACACACACACACACACACACAATATATATATATATATATATATATATCTTCTTATTATAATGGAGATTGTGTGTTTTTCTGTCTGTAACCGAAACTATATTCCTACTCAAGTCACAATTCTCTTAGTTATTGACATCACATTCTCCATGATTTTATTTTTTATCTAAACCTCAATTATTAATAAAATTGTCTTACATTATTAATACTGTTAACTATGTCTACATACTAACAACATGCAATTATATTTATATATACAACAAAATAGCGCTTTACAATGTGAACGGGAAGGCTAATTTGCATATTATATTTAAAAAATCGAATTTAATAAATATGTGCTTAGTATTATTGATTTCTAACTGTTTGGTTTTATTTTAATGAATATAAGCAAAAATCTCTTCAATGAATCTTAAATGAAATCCATTAACAAGATAAAACAACTGTCATTTTATTCTTTACTTTATAACTAAATACTTAAATTAAAAAAATAACAATGAAAGACGAGAGTGATGGAAGAGTAAGTTTCATTTGTTCCATTTTTTATTATACTCCCCCTGTTTCAAATCTTTTTATCTGTATTCTTATTTAGTTTCATTAGCCTTTCTAATTTAATACAATATTTTATTACATTAAAACTTAAATACTTGCACCCGGAGGGTGCATATATTTGCTAGTATATAATATATATATATATATATATATATATATATATATATATATAATAAGAGAGAGAGAGAGAGAGAGATTGATAAAAGCGTATAAAAAAACACAATGTTGTTAAAATGAATATGTTTTTTTATATAATTTTCATAGCTAATTTTACCAGTATTTCGATTTATAAAAATCTTCATCAGAGCATAATGATAATTAGGTCCGTTTTTAGATGTAAATGTTTTTAATCCAGACTTATCGAGAGAGAAGCAGAAATTAATTTAAATTCAAACCGGAAACTTTGTCCCCCCTCCCCCCCCAAAAAAAAGAATATATATTCATTTCAACAACATTGTGTTTTCATACCCTTTATCTATACATATACCGTCGGATTCATTTCCTTACTCTTAACTCATATATATATATATATATATATATATATATATATATATATATATATATATAATGGAAACGGTGACTTACCGGTGAATATGGTCACGGTGGTTAGGTGGTGCAGAATTCAGGGGGTGGGGGTAGCCAGCGATATAACAAATACAAGTCTTCAATACGTAAGTAGAGCAAATTTATTATAAAATGGGTACAAAAGATAACCTACTCGAGTTTCACCATAAGGATCTTCAGGGTTAAATCCACTGAATTAATCGAGATACCGATTAATCGCAGTCGATTACACGTGTGTGTTCATTGCATTAAAATGTTCGTTATGAGGGACGCTGGTTTTCGATTTAAATGTTCTCACACCGGAAGTTGTTTTTTTAAGGTTCAAAATGTAAACAAGAGATGTGAATCAATTTGTGTTAATGTTTTTACTAGATTATGGTTGTCTAACAACTGTATGGGTCATAATGCTTAAAAGCGGTTTCATTAAAAAATATGTTCAAATCTATTTTTTTGTTTTGTTTTGATTGGAGTTATTATGAAGTAAGTATGGTTATACGCATTGGGGTGTATTAAAATCTCGGTAATTTTGTTATTATAATTAAGGTCTAAAGCAAGTTGATAATAAAAATCAAATGACAATAAAAATTCCCCGAATAATACAAATAACACAAATTATCAAGCCTTATCTAAAAAATTCAGAGGAAAAGATTTCTATATTGATCTTATCCTCGTCACGTGATCAACAAGCGGTAATGAGTATCACCGACACAGCAACAATAGAATTGCTTTAAACCTCTAAGCCTTTTATATTGCGACTTTTTAAGAGTTACTGCCAATGCTAATTGGAAACATTTCTTTTTTTCTTACAATTGCCTGTTTTGTATGTATTTAGTAATTTATTTGTGATTTTTTCCTTTGGTTTGTTTTTTCAGTACCTGTTTTTCTTCCGTTTGCGTAATTTTTTCTACTTCCGTTTTTGTTACTTTATTTATTTATTATTATTTATTTATTTATTCATTTCATATTATTTTGTTGTTTTTTTTCTTTAATTCTTCCTGGTTTTTTTATTTCTTTAAATTTTATTTTAAATTTTTTTTGATTTTTTTAAAGAGTTGATTTTTTTCCCAATTTGCTGTTGTTAATAACAGCCACGTTTTTTTTCATTCTGCACAGCCTTTTGTCATTTTTGTTGTTCGTTTTTTTTTTAATTTTTTTATTTCTATTTCCTGTTTATTTGGTTGACTTTTTTCTTTTTTTTTGTTTGTTTTTGTTTTTGTTTTTTTGTTGAATGTTTATCTGAATCTTTGCCACGTTTTGTATTTTGTATTTCTTCACCTTTTTGATATTTCACTTCAAAATTGACACTCTAGCAAATATCTATTTGGATTTGTGGAAAAAGAATTAACAATTTAAAACATTTCCTTTTTAATCCGACCTTATTGCATTCCAACACATTTTTCTTTCGCTCTTTTTTTTTTTTCTATTCCATCATTTTAAGGATTTTATAAAAGTTTTTTTTTCTTTAAATTCTTTCCTCTTTTTCTTTTTCTTTCTATTTTTCTTCTCCCCACCCCCATATTTTTCAATTCTTTTTCTTTCTGTTTGTTTGATTCTTCCTTTCCTTTCTCATCATATTTCATACAGCCTCTCTTCCTCACCATTTATTACGGCTAAGTCCTGCTGAAATCAACAGTTCCACAACATCACAAAGTTAAGCAGTGATGAGTCTGTTCACTATCAAATTGCTTAGCCACTTAAGCAACACCAGGTACTGTAGTCAAAGTTATTTGATTCAGCATTAAATGATCTAAAAGTCGTAAAACAGACCAACTAATCAACCCTATCCTCCTCCTCTCTCTCTCCCCTCTCTCTCTCTCTCTCTCTCTTCTCCCTCTCTCTCTCTCTCTCTCTCTCTCTCTCTCTCCTGTCATTTTGTTTTTTTCTCTCGCACAAGGAATTTACAAAGTAAAAAAAAACATTTTCAAATGTATTTTCTTTAAATGTTTCTCATACGTTTCCTCCATCTGACATTTAAAAAAATGTTTGATAGGAAACTTCAGTCTAAGTTGCTCTCTCTCTCTCTCTCTCTCTCTCTCTCTCTCTCTCTCTCTCTCTCTCTCTCTCTCTCTCTTTCTCTCTCTCACACACACACACACGCACACACACACACACACACTCTCTCTCTTTCGTTCTTTGATAGTTTGTTTATTCTTTCTCAATTCATTTCATTCTTATTTTTTCTTTTCTCCTTCACACCGAGTTTGTCTTCTCTATATCTCCCCCCCCCTCTCTCTCTCTCTCTCTCTCTCTCTCTCTCTCTCTCTCTCTCTCTCTCTTTCATTCTTTCCGTTTCTATCTCTCTCACATTCTTTGTTAGTTTCTTCCTTACTTCTTCACATTTTGTTTGTCCTCTCTCTCTCGCTCTCTCTCTCTCTCTCTCCCCCCCTCTCTCTCTCTCTCTCTCTCCCTCTCTCTCACACACACACACACACACTTTCTCTCTCCTTTTTCATTTTGTTTCCTTCTTTTTTTTTGTTTGTATTATATTTCTCTCACTATCTTTCACTATCTATCTATCTATCTATCTATCTATCTATCTATATATATATATATATATATATATATATATATATATATATATATATCAAAATCTATCTCACACGCTCTTTGTTCATAACTTGATTTCATTACGCCTTTCTTCTTTCTCTTTCTCTTTCTTTTTGCATTGTTATCAACAAATTTAGATAAACTTTGACTTTCCTTCATTCCAGTTTGAATTCTTTCGTCCATTCTTCGTTTTTCATTTTCTTTTTTTTTTTATTCATCTTTAACCATTTCAAGTTTTTAGAAACCTCTTTAATAACAATCTTTATTTGAAATATTCTTCCTTTTTTTCTCTCTGATCATTTCTTCTTCTTTTTTTTCTCTCTCTTTAATTATTTTTACTTTTTTTTTAAAACATTTTTTATGAGATTTATTTAACTGATATTTTTCTTTAATTTTTAATTTGTTTTCGTTACTTCTGTAACTTGTCAGCGAATTAAGAATTTAAAACGTTTCCATTCTCATTTCAAACTCCCTTCATTCTAGTATTATTTTCTTTTGTATCACTTCTTTTTTTAATCCTCTCGCATAGTTTTGCTTTAAGGATTTTTTATAGCAATCTTCATTCAAAATTACTTTTCTTCCTTTATTATTTCATTCTTTTGTTCTGTCTTTTTTCATTACTCTATCTTTCAATATTTCTTTCTTTTTACTCGTTCAGAGTCCTTGGCATGACGTTAAACTGCATCTAGTGATGAAGTTCCAATTCTGGAACACTTGGGTGTGTAAAGTATCCTATTGGTACCATTACTCCCAGGTCCATTCTGACCCGAAGAGGTAGCACCTGTTAGATTCCCATCGTAAAATCTAACTAGCTAACCAACCCTTTTCAACATACCTTTTTCTATTTCTCTTTTTCTATTCACATTTTATTTTCGTTTGGCTTATCACAATTATTTTACTAATTTTAATTTTAAAAATCTGCTTAGTATAGAATAAGGATATTTTTCTTTCTTTTCATTCTTTATATTTCATCAGTGAGTAGACGGAGTAGCCTATTGTTTCTGGCTGCGACGGAGTCCTTTTCAGTAGTGCTACACCAGGAAGAAGGGGAAAAAAAAGACGCCAACCCCACACCTTATCTACCCAACCAAAGGGGATAATAGAATAACCTATTATACCTAAAATTTGTTAAATTGAAAGATAGTATGTTTAAATGTGTAAGTACATTTTTGTTTTTCTGTTACACCGGTGCCGAAAGTATGTTTTAATTTTAATTTGCTAATATTAACTAGCAACCTGTTGAAGTTTGTCTTGTTTAAGATATATCTTAAGGTTGATTATTATACTTGTGTTGGCTTTAATACAATTTGCTTAGAACTTTCAATGTATATAAGATATATTTTGTAAGGTAAACTAGTATCAATACACGAACATTTAAATTTGAAAATTCAAATTCAAAATAAATAAATAAAATAAATAAATAAAATAGACAAATAAGTAAAATAAATAATAAAAAATGTAATAAATATTAAATAAATTACTCAAATATAAATAATAGATGGATAGATAGTTATACAGATAAATTAGGGGGGGGCGAGGAAGGATCGAAAAAAAGGCGCCAACCCCACACCTTATCTACTCAACCAAAGGGGATAATAGAATAACACCAGAGAGATTGTTTTTGCGTCTCAGGTGAAGCTCCACACCTACCATCAACTCTCCACTTTACTGCACAGATCCAAGCTGTGAGGGTCGGTGTCGAACGGGGAAACTTGTGACTCCTAGGTGGTATTAAGAATTCTGGGGTATGGAGTTATCGTCCCTTGTCTGCGAGCCTCTGTTTCAAACCAACCAATCATGAGCCAGCATACTTTGGCACCAAATCCAAAGTGCAGACTCATTCCATCTCTTCTGCACCAGCAACGAAAGGGATTGGACCGTACAAAGGTCGCTCCTACTATACTACAACAGAACCGGAGTCGGAAGCAAACAGAAGTCCATCTATATCCGAATTATAAACAGAAGGCCGTAGCAAGGGGCTCCGTTAATACCCCATATCCCAGGATAAACAGCTAAGTGACATTTATATAAATATTATATACATATTGTATACATATTATATACATATTATATATTTGACCGCAAACGAGACTAAAGTTTGCAATTTTATATCCAATACATGGCTTTTATTCATATCTTGTCGTTCGTTTTACTTCTTTAACTCTTAACTCGTCTACCACATTTGCGGTTAACTCCAGTCAAACCTAGGAGTACTGCCGCTGGTGTTATTTTTCTTTACAGTGGATAATCTAATTTTCCCTTTTTTCCCTTACCTTTTCGTTTTGTCGTTTTTTCTCTTTTCCTCGTCACCATTATTTTCTTAGCCTTTCCTCAATTATTTTAATTTAATTCGGAAAATATTGCTCAATAAACACGATGCTTATTTCACTTTTTACTTCTTTCTATTTTTGTCTTTCTCTCTCACCTCCTTTCTTCATATCATTGTATCTTTCCCTTTTCTAAAAGTTTTACTCTCTTTTTCTAAACTTATTCCTACTCTCCTTCGTTTTCTTCATTTTCTCTTTTCCTTGCCACGGTTATTTTTTTTTACTCAATCATTTTTTTCTTTAATTCGCAACATATGGCATTGTAAACACGAGGCTTATTTCCTTTTTTTTTCTTTCTTCATATTCTATCTTTCTCTTTTCCCTTTTTTTAAAGTTTTTCTTTCTCTTTCTCTAAACATATTTTTACCTCCTTCGTTTTCTATTTTCTCCTATGTTTTTCGTTCTATCTTTGTCTTTCTCTCTCACCTTCTTCTGTCATATAATTCTACGAGGGTTAGTCAAAAAGTAATGCAATTTTCTTTATTTCATGTAAAGTTATTTTTATTTATAAAACTAAGGGCTACATTGAGACCCTAACGAGGCTCAGAGCAAGAATCCGACGAGTAAGACCCAACTTGCCAATCGACAATGTCCTTCTTCTGCATGACAATGCTCGACCACACACAAGAGAGAAAATTGCCTCATTCGGGTGGACAACTTTTGCACATCCTCCATACTCACCAGATTTAGTGCCTTCAGACTATTATTTCTTTGGCCCAATGAAAGCGGGTTTGAGAGGTAAACATTATTTCAGTGATAAGTAAGTGAAATCCGTAGTGAAAATGTGGCTCAAAGAACAGTCAACAGAATTTTACGGGCAGGGATACATGCTCTCGTTCGAAGGTGGAACATTGTTATTGAGAGAAAGGGTGATTATGTAGAGAAGTAAGGATGTGATCCACAGAGGATCAGCTTCATTTTGATTTATGATACATGTTCCTGTGTTGGTAATTATACCTGTGCTAAACAAAATGACATTATTTTTTGAGTCACCCTCATATCTTTCTTTCTTTCTCTTTTTTAAAAGTTTTTCTTTTCTCTTTAATTTTTTTTTCTTACCGTTCTTCGTTCTTTTTTCTTTATTTTTCTTTATTATTACTTTCTACTGCCGTTGCTACACAC
>CM042155.1:20023122-20055622 GCA_023376005.1 Doryteuthis pealeii
GAGGTTCCAATTCTGGAGATGTTGGGAATGTGGACCACCCCTGTATCATTGCTCCCAGGTCCACTCTGACCCTGAATGGTAGTACCTGTTAGGGTCCCATCTATGCGTTAAATAGAAACAAATATGTTTGGGAAAAAATTGAGTATCCAACAAGAATGAATAAAACAAAACCGTCTTCGGCATAAAATGGCCCAAGGGTTGAGACACCGTAAAATCCACCCAATTAACCAACCAACCAACACACATACACACACACACACTCCCTCGCTGATTGGCTGATACCGACATTAGGCCGCCCCGACGACTTTACTTTATATATATATATATATATATATATATATATATATATATTATATATAAAGGAAAGAAGAACTCAACACCGTAATTCCATAATAAATTTATTTCGACCAAAATTGGGCCTGTATAAATCGAAGTTGATTTATATTGCTCCTATATATATATATATATATATATATATATATATATATATATATATATATATATATATATATTATTGTTTACAGTACATTTAAGGTGCCATTGTTACCATTGGTTTCCAGGCGGCATGTTAGTCACCCTTCTTCAATAATAAATAAATAAATACAGCTCTTACACACGTAATCGAGCACTTTATTTTCAACTCTCCAATACTAACAAAGGACTACTCACACACACACACACACACACGTACATATATATATATATATATATATATATATATATATATATATATATATATATACACGCGTGTGTGTGTGTGTGTGTGTGTGACAGGAAGTTGTTGATTAAGAGCGGAACATTTTCTCATATACGCAAGTAGCTATGAATACAATTTTTGCCTGAAGTGATACACTATACAGCGAACTGATAACAACATAGATTATTGAAATAAATGTCACATGCATACGTAGGTTAACTCACAAACACACCTGTACTTATGAATATTGGATTAGAGAACACTATAAAGCGCGCGCATATTTTACATTTACATTTGTATCATTCTGCATTTCTTTCCTTTCTTGGAGTTCTTTCTTGCATTTCATTCTTTCTGGCAGTTATTTTTCTACTTATCAGTTAATTAACCCTACACACCTACACTTTGATCGTTCTTTCTTTCTTTCTTTCTTTCTTTCTTTCTTTCTTCATTTCTGTGTATCCCTCTTTCTTTCTGACAACTCTGATTTACATTTAGATTTTTATCATGTCTTCATTCTTTCTTGTATTTCTTTCTTGCAGTTCATTGTTCTGACAATTCATTCTCATCAGTTAGCAGTCCTGAACAAGTTGTAGAAGCAGCACCCCACAAAGAAGCAACTATATCGTCGCCTGCCCCCCATCTCACAAACCATACGGGTGAGACGGACTAGGCATGCAGGACACTGATGGAGAAACGGGGACGAGCTCATAACACATGGACATGCTAACGTAGGACGCCCACTAAGGACCTACATTGACCAACTATGCGAGGATTCGCGATGCTGCACGGAGGACCTCCCAGGGGCAATGAGTAATAGGAAGGTTGGCGAAAGATAGTCATGGATACCCGTGCTGCTTACACGACATGTTGATGATGATGACAAAAACATGTTTATCATTTTTTCTAACTTTTTTCTTTCTGTCATTCTTTCTTTCTAATTCTCCTATTAGTAGATAAAATGATCGTAAAAACAGCAGTAAAAGAATTTGTAGAGAGGCAATTGGAATGTTGGGAATTGTCTGTCTAAAATACATGGAAATGTCATACAAAATAATACAAAAATACAAACATACCAAATTAGGATTGTAAAAAAATTAGTATCTGTTAATGAATTTATTTAAAACTTTATCGGCATTAAATGACCCACTGAGGTTGATATGCCATAAAATAAAACTAATCAAATCTAAACCTAGAAGCATGGGTGTCAGTTTTCGTTTTAGAAATCCGTTGCAGATGACGATGACGTCATTCCATGTTGTTCAACAGTTGTGGACCCTATGGTGGCTAGTTAGTTCAATTCTGGACTCATTGGAAATTTCCGTCTACATTTGGTGGTTCATGATGACGAAGACATCGCTGCTCTACAGCCCTGTTAATCTCGATATTGAGCCGCTCAGCTCCTGTGCGGCACGTGTCTCGCCAACCCTGTCTGTTGGAGGCCAGATCTTCCAGGCTTGAAGATGTGATCGTGCATTTCTGCAGCTTGTGTTTATGTGGTCTTTGAATCGCTTTTTGGGGTCCTCCTGTCCTTTGCGTGCCATCTGTGAGTTTCCCATAAAGTATTCCACTGCATAAGTGTCTTAATAGTGAAAACCAAAAAAAAAAATCTCCCTGGTCAAGTGCTAGGAAAAAGAGAATAGACTCCCTCACTGTTATACTGATACCAACGATAGAACACCCGCAGACTTTTGATAAGAAGATATGTAATATTGTAACAGTGTTTCAGTCTGTTTAGATAGACCTTTATCAGGGCTTTCGTTGCTTTAAGGAAAAAATAAATTATTACTGAAAACAAAAGTATGCCGTTACTTCAGTTAAATAGGGTATTTTCCATTGATTAAAATTAAATAAAAATACACAGAAACACACACATTTTACTTAGTATCAACAGGAACGCTATTACGTAGTTTAAATTTAAGACGCTGACGTTTGCAAAAATTTCAAATAGATCTTTTCTGCCTCACATTTGAAGATCAACAAAAAGAAGCCCAACACGCCAAAAACAGAGGCTCGCAGACATTTTGTTTTCAGTAATAATTCATTTTTTCCTTAAACCAACGAAATCCCTGATAAAGGTCTATCTAAACAGAACGAAACACTGCAACGTAGGCGTAATAAACATTATTCGTTTATGAATTTTTTTTTTTTTTTTTTTTTACAATATTACATACTGTTGGATTCACATCTATTTTTCTTCATATAAGAAGGTATATTTTGGCAGGGGGTGACAATGACCTTTGGGCCACCCTGTATATCATTATTATTGTTGTTGTTGTTATGTATTACCTATTGCCCATCGTCCCGAGAATTCAAGCCAGTACATTCATTCTGAAAAAGAAAAACTGAAGTGAAAATATTTTTATCATCTGGGGAACTGGAAATGAAGTTTCATAATCTCCTTAAACGTTTCTTATTTATTGATTTATAAGAAGTGACAAAAAAGTCAGACCTCATTAACGACACTTTTCATCATTGATTTGGCGCGAAGGTTTGTTTTTTTCTCATTCATATAAACTGATGATATTCTTATTTAGTTCTAAGATATTCCCCTAAATATCTATGAATGTTATTCTAACTTCTCAGTAAATTGGGCTTTTTTAAAAATAAAACATTGATACCACTTTTGTTTTAAAGAAGACAAGACAGTGGTTTATTTTCACACATTACACAATAAAAACAACGTCACACAAAACAAAGAAAAAATATAATGTTGATTGTTGTAGTAATGTGTGGAGGATGATCACTAATTAGGACTGAGCCTATTCTACTAGTGACCACCACAATTGTTCGTTTTGTTTGTTTGTTTTTTTACAGTGATTACGTTGATTTAAAGTTTACTTATACGTATTAAAAATTTCTATTTTGGTAAATAATTTGAGTTGGTGAGCAGACATTTTGGTGAAATCAATGTTTCGAAGTTTTTTGTAAGTGTATTCCAATATATATATTATATATATATAATATATATATATATATATATATATATAACCCAAAAGTCCAGAGAAGAAATCTTCCTTACGACACAAGAGTTTTATTTAAAGAACCTGTCGCAGTTTGAGAGCTCAATGTGTGCTCTTAATGTTAGAGTCACAGATCAGATATATAAGTAAAGAAATAACAAAAGACTTAGAGATTTGTTGAATTCATATCACAGGACTATGAAATTTCAAAAATAAAAAATAAAAATCTGTTTTCAATGCCTTTAAAGTAATAAAGAATTCATCATTCGCATCTGATGAGTCGGGAGAGTTAGACACTTTGTGAAATAGACTATAACGCTAAATCTCTAAGTCTTTTGTTATTTCTTTACTTATATATATATATATATATATATATATATATATATATATCTGTGTGTGTGTGTGTGTGTGTGTGTGTGTGTGTGTGTGTGTGTGATTTAAAATAGAGAAAAATGTGAATGAAGCACAAAACAACTAAATTCAAATGATATTTCGCCTAGGTATGTTACGAAGTTTTGACCAATTTATGTTGAAGACAACTGGGATGTGCAGTCTATATCCAGACACCCCCCCTTTCCTTTCGCTTTACATTTTATGACGCATTACACCCTCCCCCTATCTTCTGCCCTTCCCAATTACCTTTTCAGCATAAAAGTAGACTGTAGATTCCGGTTGTCTTCAAAATAAATTTGACAAAGCTTCCTAACATACCGGGGAGAAATATCATTTGAATTTAGTTGTTTTGTATTTTTTTATCCGTATTTTCCGTCTATTTTCAATCACATTTTGTCGGGTTTATTCTGTCGTTACACCTCACACACACACACACACACACACACACATATATATATATATATATATATATATATATATATATATATCGGGGGATATTGCCTGCGGCTCGGGCGCAAAATGACTAAACCCAATTTGATTTGTTGTTACAAAAAGATGAGTTAGCCGCAGGCTTTGGTCGAAACCGTATAAGCCACAGGTCAGTTCCACAAGGAAAATAAATAAAGAAAATAAATACTGACCCGAGAATATAATTGTTTGACCGACTTTGTTGGTCACAATATCTCTCTATCTAATCGTGGAACAAGTGAAATACTTAGCTTTTCAATGGGCATTATATCATGGTGTAATTGTTAACCAGCTAGTCTTGCAGATTGATTACTCCTTATGGAGGTGCGTGGTGTAATGATAAGAGTCGTAGGAAATGGCCTCGTCGACTCGCGTTCAAACCCTACACGAGGCTGTCTACATTTCACATAGCGCTAATACCCTTTGGGAAAGGTATGCATCCACTTGCTCGCCCTGCAGGCATGGGTAAATAGCAGGTCAGACTGGGCTCTTTAACCTTCGTTAGGCAACTAGTCAAGAAGGGAAACTGGATTCAAACCTGTTAAACTGCTCCTAAAAATGACCTTCCTGGTTACGGAAGGATTGGTAAAGATGTACTTAATAGCGATTTCGATCCTCGGTGAATGCTCCCTACTTGCTACCCGTGGCTAACAGGTTGGATAGATAATGTCATCTCATCGTTTTGTAATGGTTAGCAAGCTAGTCTTACCGATATATTACTACTGAATACTGCGTTATATCCTCGCTGGCTGTCCCATTCTTGTGACCTTGTGTCACATACAACCCATGGCGAATAAATTGGATAAATAAAGGCGTCCCATCAAGGTATAATTGTTAGCAAGCCAGTTTCGCAGATCCATTACTACGGAATCGAGAATTCGATTTTTGTTGGACGCACCATACTTACGAACTTGTCAAAACCCTTATCCTCATCTTCATTGTTATCTGTACAACGTTTCTGCCGATGTGCCCTCCGGCCTTCTTCAGGTATTTCTTGACGGACTTGGGAATCTTCTCGGACTCTGGAAACTTCTTGTCGTAATCGGGAGCCATCACGGAACTTTATTCAGTCCACGGGGGTATCACGTTCGCATTCCGCTAACCATAGCTGAGGTAAAGGTGTTAAGCTTGTGTTAATTATTATTCTATGTTACTGCTGCTCCTGGCCAGGATTGAACCTGCAGTCTAGAGATAACTGTCACTTAACCTAACTCCTTTATCCACTAGGCTATGTGTCGGAGGGCACATCGGCCGAAACGTTGTACAGATAACAATGAAGATGAGAACAATAGTCCGAATAATACAAATAATACTAATTATCAAGACTCATCTCAACAATTCAGAGAAATTGTCAAACCAGACTAGTAGCGAACGGGTTGGGTAAATACGTACTTAGCTCTTCAGTCTAGACTAAGCAGAACGCTAAAATCAGCGAACGGACAGACATATTAAGACTTGATCATCTTTCTATTCAATGTTATCAAACGACAACTTCCTAACTCCACTGACTACGAGGGTGAGTCAAAAAATAATGCCCATGTTGTTTAGGACAGGTATAATTGCCAACACAGGAACATGTATCATACATCAAATTGAGGCTGGTTCGCTGTGAATCACATATCCCTGCCCTTTTAAAATTCTGTTGACTGTTCTTTGAGCCACTTCTTCACTACAGATTTCACTTCCTCGTCACTGGAATAATGTTTGCCTCTCTTCGGCCCCATGAAAGAGGGTTTGAGAGGCTAACATTATTCCAGTGACGAGGATGTGGAAATCTGTATTGAAGACGTGGCTCATTTGAAGGTGGAACATTGCTACTGAGAGACACGGTGACTATGTGAAGAAGTAGGATGTGATCCACAGAGAATCAGATTCATTTTGATATATGATATATGTTCCTGTGTTGGTAATTATACCTGTTCTAAACAAAATTACTTTACGCTTTGACTAACCCTCGTATATGTTCTTGTGAGGAGGGCAGGAGAGCCCAGATCAGCAGTCGAACCACCACTTGCTCTAAGCCGCACGTAAAAAAAGTAAAGTCGTCGGGGCGGCCTAATGTCGGTATCAGCCATGCAGCGAGGGAGTCTATCCCCTTTTCACTAGCGCTAGACCAAGGAGATTATTTTAGCATTTGAGGTGGAGCGCCACACCTACCATCAGCTCCTTACTTTACCGCACGGATCCCTGTGCTACTCATACGCTGAGTTGGCGAGGGCGGATATCGAACTAGGAATTGTGGTTTCTAGCCGAACACTCTACCGACTGAGCTAAGCTGGCCCCTCGTACTCAGTGCTATTTGTGATCAACTTGGATGGTGGGCCGAGAAAGGATGCCCAGCACCAAACCAGCACTGTGTTACGTTATGGCTCTTCACCGTGTGTCACAGTACCTCAAAATGGACGGCAATATTAGGACTTATACAAGTTTTATCAGAGTCGACGTGCTCGTTCATTTCTATTCGCGAGCGTACACGTCCTTGGGGTTGCCTTGTTGATCACACATAGCATCTAGTAGTCAGCCCTCAAGCCCACGAAGGAATCCTTCCTCCTTTCTTTCATTTATGTTCAGGGAGAGCCAGGCCACGTGCCTCTTTTCCGTTCCGGTCAATTTCCTCTGTTGACAAGTATCTGCTGACCTCTTACTTATGCTCAGTACGTTCATTCATTAATCTCTTTAAGGAATTCGCTGTAGTAAGAGTGAGATAATTAACAAAACTTCTTGCTTCTCAAATATGACTTATTTATTTAATTCCTTCAACTTATTATAATCTTTGGTAGTGTTTACGTCACATTACCCAAAATCGTCATAACATAGAATAAAATTTATTCTACGATTTTTGGCATGTTCAAATTTTGAGTGTATTTATTCAATAAATACACTCAAAATTTGAATATGCAACATTAGACAGTTCTCATTGTTTTTTTTAAACAAGTCATAATAAATACATGACTGGTATTATTTATCTATATATAATTTGTTTTATTTTAATACATATTTAAAGTTTACATTTCAAATTGTTTTATTTTTTTAATCCTTTAATGAATTTGATGATTTTACTTACTTAGGGTAGAAACTCGCTGACATTGAATTTTTTACTCCTACCCTCAGGCAATATGTTTCAAAAATCTATTTTTACATCGCCTGGAGGGTGTTTATTATTTTTACTAGTACCATTAATGTATATTAATGTATTGTTACGTGGCGTGGTATTTACAGTACCTCATGTGCACGGCACTATTAGGACTTATACACTAGCCACTGGCCTCTGGTCTGATGACGTTTACAAGGCACACTGCCACACACGTAAACGTTTGGGCTTGTTTACAACCCACAGAATCTAGTAGCGGTCGTTTCTAGTCAGTCGACCCCAAAGAATCCTTCCTCCTTTCTTTCGTTTATGTTCAGGGGGGCCAGGTCGCGTGCCTATTCCGTTCCGGTCAATTTCATTTGTTGACAAGTATCTGCGGATGTCTTACTTACGCTCAGTACGTTTTGTCCATTAATCTCTTTAAGGAATTCACCGTAGTAAGAGTGAAGATAATTAACAAAACCTCTTGCTTTTCAAATATGACTTATTTATTTAATTCCTTCAACTTATTGTTCTTGAGAGAGAGAGAGAGAGAGAGTCGGCTTCATTAATAAATATGTTTTTAAGGTCAATATCGTTAAACTGTGGGTGACATTAACTTTGTCCAACCGGTAAATATCAAGCGGGCTTTTTCTGCGCCCTCGCGACACCAGATCTTCTTCTCCGCTTCGCTCGTCAGTTCTCCGGCCCATCTGATCTTTCTTCAATCCATATCTATGATTTGCTAGGAACCTTCTATTTGTTCTAAAGAATTCCACCAGTTTCCATTTTATTCCACGTGTCATTTAAGGTCACCAGTTCGTCTGACAAATCGATCAAAGGAAACTTTTGTTGCCAAAAAGTCTTCTGTACAACCAGAATTTGAGACAATCGAACTGAGCCCTAGAATCATAGTTTATCACTTTATTGCGATAATGAGAATCCCATTATCTTCTGCTCGTCCCATCGCGCGGCTCCGTTACAACTAGTCGGTGCCACAACAAATCTTACTCCTGACGCTTTCCTTAAATACATAGGACCTCCATGTATTTTCCTACGTGGCCCCAAATCCATATCAAGTTAGCGGGATGGCGTATCATCCGGACAGTGAGGGAGTCGATCCCCTTTTGGTTAGCGCTAGACCAGAGATATTTTTTCTGATGAGGTGGGGCGCAAAACCTGCAATCTGCCCCCTTACTTTACCGCACAGATCAGATTACCGGAGCTGTGCTACTCATGTGCTGAGTTAGCGTGAACCGTATCGAAACAGGAACCTTGCGATTCCTAGGCGAGTGCTCTACCGACTGTGCTAATACATACATATACACTTCATACGCTTATACACATTCATACACACACGCACCCATGGGCACATACATACATACATACATACACGCATCCATGTACGTATTTATATAGACACGCTTGCATCTACACGCATATGCATTATTGCACTTAAATACATAACACCCTATCGGTTGCGACCGAAGAAAACACCGACTGCACCTCTGCAAATTTATTACTATATTGTTGTATATTTCCGTGGGGATTTTTATGGGGCAACCAGTGAGGATCTCACTTGCGATAAGTAATAATGGATCTGCGAGACTAACTTTTAAAAAATGCCCCCTCTACCCAGGCGACGCCGGGTAGCCACTTCTAATTACCAGGGCTTATCAAACGTTTTCCTTGATGCAACTTTGGTATATACAGGGTGTCCCAAAATAATCTCTTTGAATCGTTATAACTTATTCAATTTACGTATTTTAACTTGTAAATAAGATTGATACAAGAGAAAGAATACACATTTTTTTAAAGAGTGCATACATTATACTTTTTTTCTTTTTATACAAAAAGAAATTCAATCTATATTTATTAGAAAATAAACCAAAAGAAAACCTAATTTATCTCAAATGCCCGTACAAAACCAAACTAACAAATTTAGAAAAAATATAAACACTTCCTGTTTATAATTGTAATGTAAGTAAAAGACTTAGTTGAAATAAATTTATAACTTAATATGGACTGATATTTAAGCCTTTTCTTTATTAAATATATATTACTCTTTATATACTATGATGTCACAGTTCAGCACTTTAGCCACTACACCACCTATTAGCCATCAGCGGCGATCCATGATGCTGAAGGACGGAACACTGGTAGCATTTCATGGCAGTAAAACTCCACTTTAGCCTTTACTTGGGCTAGATAGGCTTGCCCAATCAATCCGCTGGTCAAGTCAAGCCCTAGCACTTATATAAGGATTATCGCATTGTCTAATGGTTAGAGTCATAAGAAATGGACTCGTCGACCCAAGTTCAATTCCTGGACGAAGTTGTTTGAATTTAACATAGCATTAATACCCTTTGGAAAGGTAGGAATCCAATTCTCCCTCCACCAAGGGATGAATAGCAGGGCAGACTGGGCTCTTTAACCTTGGCTAGGTAACCAGTCTAGGAGAAGGAAAACTCTGAATTCAAGCCTGTTAAACTCCGCTTAAGAAATTGACCTTGTGTTGCATCCTGCTCGTGCGGAGGGGTTGTTGAATATATATATATATATATGTGTGTGTGTGTGTGTGTGTGTGTGTGTATTTGGGCAGCATTCTTTCATTTATACGTGTAGAATTAAACAATGATGATGGCACTTCGAAGTGCCGAAAGTACTCGGGACCGAATTCCACCCAAATATTAAAAAATTGGCCAGAAAACTAGAAAAGATCAAAAATAAATTTTTTAAACAGGAGATGTGTCTTTTGTTTAATTCTACATTATATATACTAGCAAATATATGCACCCTCCGGGTGCAAGTATTTAAGTTTTAATGTAATAAAATATTGTATTAAATTAGAAAGGCTAATGAAACTAAATAAGAATACAGATAAAAAGATTTGAAACAGAGGGAGTATAATAAAAGATTTGAAACAGAGGGAGTATAATAAAAAATGGAACAAATGAAACTTACTCTTCCATCACTCTCGTCTTTCATTGTTATTTTTTTTTTAATTTAAGTATTTAGTTATAAGAGGAAGTAAAGAATAAAATGACTGTTATTTTTTCTTGTTAATGGATTTCATTTAAGATTCATTGAAGAGATTTTTGCTTATATTCATTAAAATAAAACCAAACAGTTAGAAAACAATAATACTAAGCACATATTTATCAAATTCGATTTTTTAATATTAATATGCAAATTAGCCTTCCCGTTCACACTGTAAACCGCTATTTTGTTGTATATATAAATATAATTGCATGTTGTCAGTATGTAGACATAGTTAACAGTATTAGTAATGTAATACAATTTTATTAATAATTGAGGTTTAGATAAAAATAAAATCATGGAGATTGTGATGTCAATAACTAAGAGAATTGTGACCTTGAGTAGGAATATAGTTTCGGTTACAGACAGAAAACCACACAATCTCCATTATAATAAGGTATATATATATATATATATATACGTATTATCGCAACCCTATTGCCCTGATGGCTAGCCTGAATCCTTTTTATCATATATTTGTTAAAATGCAGTGGCTGAGGGTCTTAGTGTCATTGGATGATGTTAAACATTCCCTGGACCCCTTCTGATGAAGTTTCAATTTTGTAGCTCTGGGGAATGTGGAGTACACCTTCATCACCATTAGTTTTAGATCAACTATGACCCGGAGTGGTAGTACCACTGAGTCCCATACATGGGTTAAATAGTTTTTTAAAATTTGAGTTTAAAAAGAAAATTTGAACAAAACGACTACTGCATTAAATAACCCAAGGGTTGACATACTATAAAATCCAACAAACCAGTTAATCAACTACATATGTAAACCTAGGGATAGAAGAACTAATAATATCCCATAGAAAATCATATGTTCGATTTTAGAGTATATATTATATAGATAATATAAATAAATTTACAAGGTTTATATATATATATAATCCCACAGTCACGTTATATATATATATATATATATATATATATATAATATATATATATATATATATATATCCATTCATTCATTGGCAAATATATATATATATATGTCATCCACAGACACGGTGTTATTATATATATATATATACATATATATATATGTGTGTGTGTGTGTGTATGTCATCCACAGACACGGTGTTATATATATATATATATATATATATATATATATAATATATATTATATATTAAAAAAGAGACATCTCACAAGTTCCATACTTGATGATGGCACAAAGTCGTGCAGAAAGCGCTCGTGAAAAAAACCTTTGGTGGATTCCTATACCAATTCTACCCGGATATTAAAAAGATGGCCAGACAGTTAGAAAGGATCGAACAAAAAAGTCGTCTGACAAGAATTGTCCGTTGAGTTTAACAAAACATGTTTAAAAGAAAAAAATGCTGCCAAAATATACTTATACATATATATGATCGACTCTCCCGTCGATCGACGTATGAGTGTTCATACAATGAACATCCACTCAGTGATTTGTTTATAGTGGTGAAGGCTTGTGTTGGACCATCCACACTTTTTGGCACAGTCGATAGGAAAGAATTGGGTTGCCACAAACCAAATCAACGGCCAACCTCAGGAATTTTTAATTCAGGGTTATCCCTCTCCTAGACTGGTTACCTACCCAATGCTGAAGGGCCCAGTCTGACCTACTATTTAAGCCATAGCTGGAGGGAATTTTGAATTCAGAGTAATCCCTCTCCTAGATTGGTTACCTACCCAAGGCTGAATGTCCCAGTCTGCCTTACTATTTAACCCATAGCTGGAGGGAGAATATATGGATTCATACCTTTCCCAAGGTATTAGCGCTATGTGAAATGCCAACAGCTTCGTCTAGGAATTGAACACGAATCGACGAGTCCATTTTCCACGATCTAACCACTAGCCCACCCGCCTCCATATATATATAACAAATTTATAAGCGTGGCATCTTAAGCTTCTTAACAAATATGAGGAGGTTCTGGAAAGTAATGGAGGTTATGCTAATATCTAAATACTTCTATAGGCATAACAATTTTCATTTGATATATACTCTGAAATCGGAAATTACATTCGTTTCAACCCGAGAGAAAAGTTGTTAGTTATATTTATACAAAAAAAGATTGCTCAGTTCCAGTGACAAAGCATGGGTAGATTTAAATTTGACTATTCTAGAAACAAAATAAAAGGTGCTTGGTGACTGTCAATTTCCTCTGCTTATGCGATCATCAGACCAAGAACGCTGTGTTTGATACGGTGTCTACGATATTCAAACTTAAATCTCTCTCACTCTCTCTCTCTCTCCCTCTCTCTCTCTCTCCTCTCCTCTCTCTCTCTCTCTCTCTCTCTCAAACATACACACACACACACACACACACACACATATATATATATATATATATATATATATATATAGAGAGAGAGAGAGAGAGAAAGGTAGACAAACACGGGATGTTATGGAAACTGGATGTTTATTGTCAACGATCCAACGTTTCGGTCTATTAGGCCATCTTCAGGACTTGGATATAGTTCTTGCTTCAATGATGGACATTCTCAAAATGCTGAAACAGAAGGTCGTCAGTAAGGGGAGGGGTAGTTGGGGGTGGTTAGCGGATTTTCTTCTCTCTAGATGGGGAGTGTCAGAATGGTGGATGGTGGTACCACAGGTGTCAACTACTTGCTGTCTATCGTATCCGATGATGACAGCACGCGAATCATTTTCCTTCAATTTAATCGGTCTCTGGTTGCGTCTTGCCAACTGCCTATGGGGATGTTCAAGTCCTTCAGGTTTCTTTTGATGTTATCTTTGTACCCGAGCTTTGGTCTTCCGAATCTACATGATCCCTCTCTCAGTTGAGAGTACAGAATCTACTTTGGTGGTCAGTCATACCCAAGTCTTTTTAAGTGGCCGGTCCATCTCAGGTTGCGTTGGGCAAGTATGTCATGTAGGCCAGGGAGTCCAGTTCTCTTCAGGGTGGTCCTGTTTGAAAGATGTTGCCACCACCTGACATTTAATATGCTGCGCAAGTGACTCATGTAATAGACATGTAGTCTATGGGTATCCGCTTTGTATATCGTCCAGGCTTCTGCACCGTACAGGAGGGTTGAGAGAACTATGGCGCGGTATACTGCACATTTAGTTTTCAAGGAGATGTTGAACAAGACTCGCCTCTTTAGCCGACCAAATACTTTGGAAATCAAGATCTGCATTGAATGTATTGTTTATGGTTTGGTTTGGTTTGTTTTGTTTTACGGCATATCAACCTCGGTGGGTCATTTAATACTGACAAAGTTGTGAAATAAATTCATTCTTAATACATAATACAATTTTGTTTATAAACTCATGTTTTTCTATTTAAGCCATAGATGGGACCCTAACAGGTACTACCACTCCGGGTCAGAGGGGACCAGGGAGCAATGGTGATGAACGGGTGCTCCATATTCCCAAACCTCCAAAACTGGAACCTCACCATCAGATAGAGTTTAACGTCATATACAGGACATGTAGACACTCAGCCAAAGCCTTCTAGCACCCATATGATAAAAAGGGTTGGGGGTTGCCATAAGGACAATAGGGTTGGGAAAATCATATAGGTGCTAGGGCTTGACGTGATCAGCCGATTGATCGGAGAGAACCTCTCCGACCGCCCGTCTAGTCCAAGATAGGACCAAAGTGCAGTATTGCAAGTCATGAACTGCTCATCCACCTGGGTTCTATCCTTAAGCATGACGGGTCGCCACCCACGCCCAACAGGTGGCCCCATTGGGGTAGTCTTACTCCTCTGCAGTGGTGCAGTTAGTGCATTCTAACGCCCCAACCAACAGGGCAGTTCTATTGTTATATATATATATATATATATAAAAGTGATGACTTACCGCTAAAAATATTGGGTTGGTTTCAATATCGGTTGGTACAAGTGTTATTTGGACAAATATAAAGTGCTCAATACGTAAGTATAGCGGATTTATTATTATAGTGTGTACAGAAATAACCTACTCGAGTTTCACCATAATGATCTTCAGGGTTAAATCCACTGAATTAATCCAGATATTGATTAATCACAGCTAACTGCAAAAGTTCATTTCTGTACACACAATAATATATATATATATATATATATATATATATATATATATATATATTATATATATTCAAGGTGAGGCTCAAATCGGGTCTAAGTATTGTTTTAAAATTTCGTCTCAAATCGGGGTGTCTCAAGCATCGGGCAATAAACACTGTCTCGCCTCTTTTAGGTGAGTGGTTAGGCGCAGTGATTGGTTGCAAGAATAACTAGTCTATAAATCTAGGTGAGGAATTAGAGCACACATTATGTGTCAGAAAATTTCCAACACGCACACACACTTATACATATATATATATATAATGATACCTTGAGTTACGAGTTTTCCAAGTTACGAGCTGTTAGTTGTTCGATTTGTATGCTTTGCGTTGTGAGCTAAAATTTGAGGTACGAGCGAGTTTCAAATACGCTTATATTACTAGGTTCAGTAAAACAATATGTATATGTTCATTACTAACTTTACCAACACCTTTCCTCACACACTTATATATATATATATATATATATATATATATATATATATATATAAATGTGTGTGTGTGTGTATAGATAAATAGATTGATATGAACTATCACTAAACAGATCCTTACATACACGAAGAAATATAGAACAACATGCCTACACTCACACACATAAACACACACACTCTCTCTCTCTCTCTCTCTCTCTCTCTATATATATATATATATATATATATATATATATATATATTTAAATAAATAACAAAAGACTTAGAGATCTTGCATTATAGACTATTTCAGGGAGCTTAGACAAAAATGTCTAATTCTCCCGACTCATCAGATGCGAATGATGAATTCTTTATTTTTAAGGCATTTGAAAACAGATTTTTTTTTTTTTTTTTTTTTAAATTGTCCTGTCCTGCTCAGCTGTAGAGTAATAAAAAATAGGAATAAAAATACAAATAATAGTAAACAATAATAAAACCAAAGACATCTGACCGCTTGTCAGTAATTTGTTAGGAGTTACTGTTAATTCAATTAATTCAGAATTCAGGGACACCCCTGTTCATTTATTTAGTAGTTTTTGTTTGACTTAATTTATTTTCCTTTCTTTCCATATCGCTTCAATATATATATATATATATCTTTCTCTCTCTCACACACACATACATATATATATATATATACACACACTCACACAATTAACCAAAAATACAAATACACCTATGTATAAAAACAATTACATTCTCATACACATCAAATCCACTAAACATATATATATATACGTACATAGATTTGTATATACACCAGAACATATGTATGTGCAAACATATACACACACTCACCAATTACGAGGACGCACAGAAATACACATGTCTATTGATATATTTGCTGAGACCATGGCCAATATTGATTAAGAAAAGAATTATATAAATTACACGTATAAATAATTCGTGATAATTTATATTCTGGTTGTATAAGGTTCCACGAGAAATAATAAATCCTCCGGAATATTTACTCTAGAACAAACTCAACTTTTTTTAATGTAGGGGTAGACTCTCTCTCTCTCTCTCTCTCTCTCTATATATATTATATATATATATTATATATATATATATATATATATATATATTAAGTTGTAAACACGATTTGTTTTGGAATGGCTTTTTTGCCGACAATTTTTGGGGAGAATAAGTGCTTAATTGGAGTCGTACCTAATTTTGAAATTAATTAATTAATAATGAATTAGGCGGAATACCTATTTAAATGTATGGCTAAACAAATCGAGAAAAATCAATCTCTGTATGTACATTTCGCCTATTAGGCCTCATCAGCAGAGCTATAGATCGGGAAGACCGCCCTGTGCGTGATTTGAAAACCGGACTGCCAAGCTGACAGGCCGATATATATATATATATATATTTGTTTACAAATGTTTGAGGCCTCTAGTGAATTCATTTCCGCTTAGAAATGTAGCAATTAAATATTCTCTATTATTTGACAGCTGCCTCTGGCCGTACGGGTAAGAGGATTGGCGAACGAAAGTTCATTCGAGTCTCAAACCCGGCCAGAGGTAGTTGTTAAACGGTATAACCACACTGGTGAGACGTGATATCTCGAAACACGTGTCTGTGGATTACTTATTTATATATATATATATATATATATATATATATATAATATTATATAATATATATAATCAAATTGACTGGTAAGTAGGGGATGGTTCTATTTGGGATCATCAAAGTCTCTCTGTACTTCCATACTGTATGCTCACATAGGTTGCAAACTTATAGATTCATACAAAGATTTTTATAAATCCTTAAGAGAGCTCAATGTATAATGACTAATAAATTAATTATATACAAAGCAATATTTAACTTTCACAGAAAGAAAAACTTAACAAACCGTCATTTGAATATGATTATATATATATATATGTGTGTGTGTGTGTGTGTGTGTGTGTGTGTGTATATGTGTGTGTATGTAGAATTAAACAAAAGACACATCTCCTGTTTAACAATTTTATTTTTGATCTTTTCCAATTTTCTGGCCAACTTTTTAATGTTTGGGTTGAATTGATGGATATGTCCACCAAAGTTCAGTTCCCGAGTACTTTCGGCACTTCGAAGCGCCATCATAAGGAGTGATGTATTCTAAAATGCCTATAACACCTTTCTCACCAATTCTTCTCCTTCCAGCCTCCACATTAATATAAGAAGAAAAAAACAAAAAAACTGGAATACATCACTCCTGATGATGGCGCTTCGAAGTGCCGAAAGTACTCAGGAACTGAACTTTGGTGGACTTATCCATCAATTCCACCCAGACATTAAAAAGTTGGGCAGAAAATCGGAAAAGATCAAAAATAAAATTGTTAAACAGGAGATGTGCCTTTTGTTTAATTCTACATGTATAAATGAAAGAATGCTGCCCAAATACACACATACATATATATATATATATATATGTGTGTGTGTGTGTGTGTGTGTGTGTGTGTGTGTATGTATATATATGAAGTAAATGGAAGTTAATCCGACATTGTGAATTTAACATTTTTAGAAAACATCATTTGTTTTTTCTAAAAATATTAAATTCATATATATATATATTTATATATATATATATATATATAATGGTATTTACATGGGGAATATTTGTTAGGACCATGATTAATATTGAATGGGAGATATCTAAGTAGTTTTATCTTTCACATTAATTATATATTTTCTAGAAGCGTAAGTACATCCACACTTCTTATCTGTGTGCTATTTGCCCCGACCGGGATTCGAACTTGTTTCGCTGACACTGATTTTAGAGCCGATTACACGCTACACCACTTCACACTAAAATTGTTCTGCACTCAGTCTATTTACGCCTTTCGGTTAAAACGAATGGTGGAGATGGCGAACGTGTAGTTTTTTAGGACGAGGCCAGTACTAAATTGGAACGAAACGAGGCAGCCATTGTTATGCAGACGGACACACAGACACAGCTGCATATCCATCGTACACGACCAGCACGCACATGATGCAGCAGCAATATGCTATAATATGCCGAGGAAAATTCTCATACCCGCATTTGACAATTTTAATATTAAAAAAAAAACGCGCATACACGCACATGCACACACACAGGCACACACACACGCAAAAAAAGGTAAAGGAGTGTACAGACAAAAACACACACACACACACACCACACACATATGTATATATATATATATATATATATATATATTATATATATATATATATATATATATTTGTGTATAATTTTATATGCATAAGTATTAACTTACCGGGTGGGTATGAGAACGATCGTTGGAAGCGCACAATATCCAGAGGTTAAGGTTGAGAAAAAAACAAATACAAAAGTGCTCAATACAATGTAGAACATAAATTTATTTTAAGAATGGAAAGGAGTTAACCTACTCGAGTTTCATCGATTGATTCTTCAGGGTTACTTTAAATTAATCAGTTTACGATTAATCTTAGGTGTTATAAACATGCCCATTCCAACGGGCATGTTTATAACACCTAAGATTAATCGTAAACTCGATTAATTTAAGTAACCCTGAAGAATCAATCGATGAAACTCGAGTAGGTTACTCCTTTCCATTCTTAAAAAAATCTATCTATATATATTATATATATATATATATATAAATAAATATCTATATATAATAAATTAATAGGTGCGTGGGTGTGTGTGTGTGTGTGTGCGTGTGTGCGTGTGTTTGAATGCCGCATTATACCCGTCTATAGTTATTGACTAAGCTTAGCTAAGATGTGGCACAAGGACAGAAGTATGGGGCGCCCAATGAGAATCGAAGTATATAGTATCCCGATGTTAATGCTTATAACTGTATACGACATTTTTCATCTAAAAAAACACGCACAGATACGCGCACACATGCATGCACAACAAAAGAGTGTACAGAGAAAAATCCACTGACATACACATAAACAAATTAACATTTGTGTATGTGTGTGCGTGCGTTTGTATGTTTCTGCGTGCGTTTGAATCCCGTATATATATATATAATATATATATATATATATATATATATATATATATATTCACCAACCGCTCCGCACGAGCAGGAATGTGACACAAGGTCAATTTCTTAAGCGGAGTTTAACAGGTTTGAATTCAGAGTTTTCCTTCTCGTAGACTGGTTACCTAGCCATAGTTTTAGAGCACAATCTGCCCTGCTAATTACCCATGGCTGGAGGGAGAATTGGATTCCTACCTTTCCCAAGGGTATTAGCGCTATGTGCAATGCCAACAGCTTCGCCCAGGAATTGAACTCGGGTCGACGAGTCCATTTCCTATGAATTTAACTATTAGACTACGCGCCTCCATTTGAATCCCGTATATAGTTATTTATTAAGCTTACAGTCACAAGGCCAGAAGTATGGGGCGTCCAATGAGAATCGAACTCACTAACAATGGTCTCCTAGTATAGTTTACAAACCATTACACCAAGTGAGGTGCCCAATTATTAACTGAACTTAGCTTAGAATTGTCACAAGACCAGATTATGGGAATCCCAGTGAGAATCGAACCCACTAACAATGGTCTGCGAAGTTATTTACTAAGCTTAGTTTAGATGTGTCACAAAACTAGAAGTATAAGGTGCCCAATGAGAATCGAGGTGCTTTTGATTCCCACATATATCCATTTACAGGTACTAGTTCGTATCGTCCTTTAGATAGGTTGGTTTCATTTTTTAATAGTATATAAACCATCGTGGGTTATTTAATGCCAAAGCTATACTACTAGAATTAGTGGTACTATTTAACAATGAATACTATTATGTACTATTTTGACTATGAGGGAGTTCAATATGCTATAATATGACGATACAAAGGCTTATACCCGCATACGACAATTTTCATATAAAATAAACATTACACACACACACACACACACACACACAATAAACAGAAACCCACTCACATACACATAAACACATTAATACATGCGTGTGTGAATACCGCATATACGCTATTATAGGTACTATTTCATATCAACATTTAGATAGATTGGTTTGTTTGTTTAATGGCATATTAACCTTCATGGGTTATTTAATGCCAAAACCATCCTTGTAGTGTTACTATTTGACAGATTGCTGGGTTTTTATTAAAGGGTCCTCGGTCTTTATCTTGGTTCGCTGTTTAGCCAGAAATATCAACAACAAAAAATCTTGAGCTATCCTGTAACTCCCCCCCACACACACACACACTTCCTCCTCCTCTTCTTTTCCTTCTTTTCACTGACGACTGACCGACGGATTGACTCTTGGTCACTGACGAATCACTTCTAGCAGGGCAGGAGGGTTTAGTTTATGTCCATTCTCTTACCCACAATGCATTCGGGCTATTCGATAAAAAGGCACTTTTCCTCACCTCCGGATTCCCCATTTGATAGTATACACAAATACCGGCCGCTCGGATTCTAAGAGTTGAAATCTTACAAATAATTGTTCAAATCCTAGATGAGGTTGTTTGCATTTCACATAGCGCTAATACCCTTGGGAAAGGTATGAATCCAACTATTCTCCCTCCAGCTATGGGTGACTGGGCTCTTTAACCTTGCTTAGGCAACCAATATAGAAGGAAAACTCCGAATTCAAACATGTTAAACCCCGCTTAAGAAATCGACCTCGTGTTACATTCTGCTCATGCAAAGGGTTTGGTATATATAAAAAGCCATAAGTCGTCAGGGCGGCCTAATGTCGGTATCAACCAGACAGCGAAGGAGTCTACCACCCTTTCAGTATCGCTAGACAACAGAGAGTGTTTTGGCGTCTGCGGTAGAGCACCACACCTATTATCTGCTCCCACTTTACCACACAGATCCCCGTGGGGATATATACTTATATATATATATATATATCTTATATATATATATATATATATAATATATATATATATATAAGTAAAGAAATAACAAAAGACGTAGAGATTTAGCTTTATAGTCTATTCAGGGAGCTTAGACAAATAGTCTAAATCTCCTGACACATCAGATGCGAATGAGATGTGAATTGATCATTCGCATCTGATGAGTCGGGAGATTTAGACACTTTGTCTAAGCTCCCTGAAATAGACTATAATGCTAAATCTCTAAAGTCTTTTGTTATTTTCTTTACTTATATATTTGCTCTGTGACTCTAAATTAAGAGCACACATTGAGCTCTCAAACTGCGACAGGTTTTTTTAATAAAAACTCTTGTGTCGTAAGGAAGATTTCTTCTCTGGACTGTTGGATTATAATTATATTATATATATATATATATATAATATATATATATATATATATCCTCAGATCACTGTACGACTACTACTAATGTCTGAGTGATATGGAGTGTCGTACGCCTTTCTACCACATTTGATCATTGTGTTTTGCAGGGTTTTTGACTTGCTTTATTCTATACATGTCTAGAACATTGCCAGTGTCTCTGTCTTTGTCTCACATTCTCTCTCGTTCATTCTATCTCTCTCTCTCCACTCACTTCTCTGTCTCTTTCTGGGTCTCTCTTCTCTCTCTTTCCCAGTCACTCTCTGTCTCTCTGTCTCCTCTCTCTCTATCCCACTCACTTCTCCGTCTCTCTGTCTCTCTTTCCCACCCACTCTTCTGTATCTCTGTCTCTTTCACACTCACTCTCTGTCTCTCTCTCTCTCTCTTTCCCACTTACTCTCTGTCTCTCTCTCACTCTTTCTTCTCTCTCCTTCCCACTCAGCCTCTGTCTCTCTTCTCCCACTCACTCTGTCTCTCTCTCTGTCTCCCTCTCTCTCTCTCTCTCATCTCTATATATATATATATAATATATACTATACTATATATGTATATACCACAGATTACACCACACACACATATATATTTATATCATATGTATTTATATATATAATATTGTGTGAGTGTGCTTATTATTATTATTATTATTATTATTATTATTATTATTATTATATATTATCCTCTTTGTGATTTTTTTTCAATGGAGTCTGAATGACAGCAAGTCTTCTGCTGTCCACCCAGGGAACATAAAAGTGTGGACAAGTGATTGACCGAAATAAAAATATTTTCAAAATTCTTGATAATTTATTTAAGTAAAGAGATTTAAGATCAAAACACGCAAATCATGGAGCAGTTGTTGAAATTTTGAACACTTTTTCCTAGCTTATATATATATATATATATTATATATATAAATATTATATATTTATATATATAATTATATTGTGTGTGTGTTGTGTGTGTGTGGTGACGTGACTTTTGCTTATATATATATATATATTTATATAATATATATATGTGTGTGTGTGTATGTATGATATAATGTATATATATTTATAGGATATATTTGTATATATGATGTATATATGCTATATATATATATGGTATATATATTACATATATGTATGGAATCAAGTATATATATATTTAAAATATCCAATATTGCTTAGTTAGTTAGTACATATATAATGAAAGAAAAACACTGGACAAGATAGTATATAATTAGATAGATAGACGATCTGAACAGGGCTGATATGCACTAATAAAACAGAATACAGACGGCATCAAATTAGCTAGCTGTAATAGATATATATTAAATAGGCGATATATATATATATATACTATAATATATAATTATATATACTATATATACTATACTATATATATATATAGGAAAAATGATATAAGATAGATTAGCATAGATAAGACCACGTCAAAAATATGTAGAATTCGATTGATATTTATCAGAATACACGAAGGGATTCGCACACTATTCAGGTAATAAACAATGAATAAGCTGAAATAGATAGATTGATATTAACTGACCAAAATAGATAGAAAAAATCAGACAGAATCTAAATTGGCCGAGATGGGAAATACCGAATAAGAGGAGATAGACTGAACAGGTTAAGGCTAGCCGGATAGATGAGAAGGATAGATAGACCAGATCTGACACTGGCCGATGATGGACAACCCAAAGAGGATAAATAGATAGATCTGAACAGGCTAAGGCTACGCCGGATAGCATAGAAAGATAGATAGACAGATCTGAACTGACCGAGATGACATACAAAACGGGATAGAGTCAGATAGATAAATATGAATAAACTTGAGAAGATAGATAGATAAGATAGATCATATGTATCGAATTATTCGTGATGTCCCCGGCTTAATAACAATCCACTCAATAAGGATGGTTCTCTTGAATGAGCAATAGACGGATAGATAGCAAGATAGATAGACAATCTGAACTTGGCCGAGATGGACATACTCAACAAGTGGAATAGATATGCAGATACAATATTGAAATAAACTGACGATGATAGATAGATAGACTGGTAGCGAATTATATCTGTGTCCCCCCGGTAAATATAATCCACTTCAAATAAGAGCTGTCTCCTGAAGACCAAGACCGGATAGATAGAAAGATAGATAACGATCTGAACTGGCCGGATGACATACCAAAATGGATAGATAGACTAGATCTGAGAGGTTAAGCTAGCCCGGATTAGATTGAAAGATAGATTAGACAGATCTGAACTGCCGAGAGGACAATACCAGAACGGATAGATAGATTAGATAGATAGATATGAACAACTAGATAGATAGATAGAATAGATAGATAGATAGGTACGAATATTCTGTGGGTGCCAGGATATATGACAATCACTCAAAATAAGGATGATTCTCTGAAAGCAATATGACGGATAGATTAGAAGATAAGATAGACAGATCTGAACTAGCCGAGATGAGAAATAACAAAACGGATCCGATCAGATAGACTGAACAGGTTAAGCTAGCGATAGATAGACAGATCTGAACTGGCTGCAGAGGACCATACCAAAATGGATAATAGATAAATCGGAACAGGTTAAGCTAGCCGGATAGCATAGACCAAATCTGAACGGGAACTGATGTGACTACCAAAAACGAATAGCATAGGATAGATAGATTATGAAATAAACTGAGATAGATAGATAGATATATCAGGATAGTAGTGGTCACGGTAGGTACGATTATATCTGTGTGCCAGGTATAACAAGTCCAATCACAATAGAGTGACTTCATCTGAGACGTAGCATATAATCATTGTGATAAATATTCGTTTACAAGAGCGTGTATACAAATGATCGGAATAGCAGTGATAATCCCCCGACCAACTTAAATAGATAGCACTGCATCACTTTTTCGGTCTTCAATGAAGAAATAATGCTCAGTAGCAGCCTTGGGGAGATATTCTGTCAGCCAATTTTGGAGCCAGAGCGCGGCTAATGTACTCACGTCAGCTGCTTCGTTTCTCGGAGAACGATTCGAGCTACAGGGTGGCAGTGCGGGCGGGCCGGCGTAGAGGCGGAGCGAAGGGGTAGACGATTGATTTCAGACCATTCCCCCATGCTTTTACGCTGGGAACTGCAGTGAGCGGAAAAGGCCAGTTAATTCTTTACAGTAAATGCCTGTTGCCGGTATCAGCCTCATAGCGAGGGAGTCTATCCTGTTTTCACTGGCGCTAGACTAGGGAAGATTTATTTTCGGTCTGGGTCGACTAATATCCTTAGGGAAATATATGAAAACCTCCGTATCTCTCAGTCTGGATGAAACAGGGCCCTAACGTTCTTATACAAGGATGGCTTTTGACATTAATAACCCACGAAGTTTGATATGCCATTAGACAAAGAAACCCATAGCCTAGTATACTTTGCAAGTATAGAAAGTTGGCGAGTAGCCTATGTCGGACAGCAAGGGAGCCTATCCACATTTCACTAGCGCTAAACAAGGGAGCTACCACCAGTCTTCCTCACTTTACCGCACCAAACTAACCTGTGGCACTCTGTGTGCTAAGTTGGCGAGAGTAGGTATCGAACCGGAATCTTGTGGTTCCTAAGTAGATACTCTGTCGATTGAACTAGACGGCCATTTATTGTGTATACCTATTAATCTCCGCACGAGTAGGATGTGACACAAGGTCATATTTCTTTTAGCTGAGCCGAAAGGGTTTAACACAGAGTTTTCCTTATCTTAGACTGGTTGTCTAACTATGGCTAAAGACCACTGACTGTTCTTACTATTTACGCATAGCTGTAGGAGAAATCTATACCATTCCTAAGTGTATTAACAGTATGTGAAATTCAGACAGCCTCATCTAGGATTTGACCTCGGTTACGGTGTGCCTATTTCCTATGGCAATAGACCATGCGCCTATATTGTATATATAATAAACGATTGTTCCTTATCTTTCGTCCGTTATCATCCTGTAACACCCTCTGGTTAAAATGAGACTGTCACAGTCGTCCAAGATGAAAATCAAAATGTAAATCCTGATTAATTGTTGTCGCTTATTCGCGAATTTTGATTCTTATGAGTGTCGTCACCTCAAGCTAAATAAATGGACAATTCCGTTTTATAATAAAGAAATAAAGGTAAGAAAAAGGATATGCGATTAAGAAAAAGTATAATAAGAAAGAAAGAAAGAAAGAGAGAAGGGGAAAGATAGAGAGAGAAAGGGTGTGAACGCGGAATCGATAACGCTTATCTGTTTCAATCGAATATAATGAAAAGACGAAAAGAAAAAAAAAGAGGGGGTTAAATGAGATTATTATAAATTTTTAGATATATTGCACTGTTTAGCTATAGCTATGAAGAAATCTGTTAATTTATGAGGAAGTGCGTCCCGGTTCATCGCCTCAGAAATTGCTACCCGGTGACTATTAAAATAACGTCCCAGCTAAGGTCGTCTCAGATTTACTTTTATTCATGTTTGTTTAATGTCTGTTTTTAGTTTAAATAACAAGAATACGACAAAAAAGAAGCGATACCCACAAAATCCATTTACTTGTAGAAAATATCTATCTATCTCCATTTGTTCATATCTATCTATATTATTTGTTTATCTATCTATCTCATCTATTCCAAACTATATATCCATCTTCATCTCTAAACGAGAATACGACAAATATACGAATAAATAAACAAGAATACGGCAAATTTCTATCAACGAACAAGAATTACGAAAATTTCTAATAATGAAGCAAGATTTACAAATTACGATAAAATAAATACTGAATTAACGCCAAAAAAGAGAAGCCCCCCTCTAAATACAATTAACGCCCTAAGTTGGTTGTTTTCTTTCAAGTAACACTGACATAGCTGGGAGCGTTATTTAATAGTCACCGGGTAGTAATTTCTAGGCAGGAGACCGGGATGCAGCTTCCTCATAAATTACCAAGAAGTCATATAAAATGTATTTATCAAATAATAATATGATGATTAGAAGAGAGGCATCATTATCCCAGTGACACGGAAGGAAATGTATAGAGAGGAAATGTCTAAAACAACAAGTCAACAGAATTTTACGTGGCAGGGATACCATGCTCTCATTCCAAGACTGGAACATTGCGATTGATAAGAAACGGTGACTATGTGGAGAAGGAGAAATGTGATCCACTTCATTTTGATGTATGATACATGTTCTGTGTTGGCAAATTATACATGTGATAAACAAAATGGCATTACTTTTGACTCACCCTCATATTTATTATATATATATGAGTAAGAAAAACAAAAGATCTGAGAGATTTAGCTTCTATAGTCTATTCAGGGAGCTTAGTCAAATAGGAATATAACGCTAAATTCTAAGTTTTGTTATTCTCTTTACTCCATATATTTGCTCTGTGACTCTAACATTAAAGCTAACATTGCAGCTCTCAAACTGCGACTCTTGTTTTGTTTAAAAAAAACTCTTGTGTCATAAAGAAGATTTTTCTCTGACTTTGGATATATATATATATATATATATATATATATTATTATATATATATTTAACGGATAATTACTAGGGTTTAGATCAGTCAATCAGGCGTCAAGCTAGAATCACAAGGTTCCTGATTCGTAACCGGCCTCGCCAACTCAGCGGTATGAGTAGCAACAGGGATCTGTGCAGTGAATAGGGTTGATGTATGTTCGTGGCAACTGCATAACCTCGACCAAAACCAATCTCTTGGTCTAGCACTAGTGAAAGGGGATAAAACTCCCTCCACTGACTGCTCTATAGGGCCACCCGGATTTGCATGGCCTTACTTAGGCTAGATGGGTGGTCCAGAGGCCCCTTCCGATCATCGGCCGGCCTAGGCAAGCCTTAGCACTATAGGTGGATTGCCAACCCACATTGTCATCGTGGCAAATCTTAACCTTCATCGCTTTGCTAGAAGCTGTAGCAGAGGGTCTTAATATCCTGCGGTATAACGTTAACTGTAATCTAGACGGTGAAATTCCAATCTGGATGTTTTGGAATGTGGAATAAACCTTTTCAATCGCCATTCCTCCCAGGTTCACCTGACCCATAGTTGGTAGTAATCTGTTAGGGTCCTATCTATAGGTTAATTAGATTAAAAAATTGCAGCTTTACAGAAAATGTATTTAAAAAGAGTTTAAACAAAATTGTATATCCCTACCAAATGAATAAAACAAAAAAATTCGCATAAAATAACCCTACAAGACTTGACATGCCGTAAAATCCAACACAAAAATTCACACACTTCCTAGAGCTGAGTACCTCTCCACACGATGTAGCGTTAGCAAAAAGGCACTAATTTTAAAAAATTGAAAATAGACACTAAGTAGGCCATGAGCGTATTCTATAGTGAACACCGCCAAGCGGAGTTTAAGAGTTTCGGGAACTTTTCATAGTTTTCCTTCTCTATGACTGGTTGCCTAACCTAAGGTTAAAAGAGTCCAGTCTTGTTCCTACTATTACCTATAGCTGGATTCATACCTTTCTCAAAGTGCATCAGCGCTATGTGAACTGTGGCTTTCGTCCACTATTGAACTCTGATCGACAGTTCTATTCCTACACTCTAAAACCATTACACCACCACCCTCTCCTACTTAAAAGACTGACCTCTTAGTAGAGCAGGTACTGTAAGCAATATGCGGTCCCGAGTTGTGAGAATACCTACACTTTAGTAAATAAAACCTGATATCGTGAAACGGTCTTGTTTTATTTAACGATTCTCTCGGTCGTTTTCAGAAATGCGTCGACCCGTGCTCTAAAACTAAGCTTTTTAAAACCCCGTTGTTTGTGAAACTGAAAGAATCTATCTGCGTCAGTATTTTTCTTAATAAGGCTGTCCTTGCCTGATGGTTCTTCATTCCACAAAGGTCTGGCCTGTACTTAGCACGAAACACGACAACTGCCGTCGACAGAAAGTCATATAGATAACCTTCATTCAAAGACTTACACGACCATTAACCACACTTACTGGCGCATGCCGCATCAGCACTCTGACGTGGCTTATTCAACGCTTTCCATATGAGTACAAAATGAGGTTTTTGCGGAAGAGACAACAATTACAAAGCCAAAAGCGTCATACATATATAGCGTATATTAATCGCCAACCACCTACACACACATACACATTGTTGGAATGGCGTGCTGTAATGGTTAGGAGTCGGCGGGAAATGCCAAGCGTCGATACGAGTTCAAATCCTAGACGAGGCTGTTGAATCAGCAACACAGGCATCCACTAATATATATTAATGGACAATAAAACAAAACGAATAGAGAAAAGGCTAGATTATAGATAGATAAATAGATATGAACAGACCGATATATATATATATTATATAATATATATAATTAATAATATATATATATATACTAGCTCAACTCCTCCGCACGTGCAGGTGTGAACACAAGTCAATTTCTTAAGCGGGTTCAACAGGTTTGAATTCAAGACGTTTTCTTCTCCTAGACCAGTTGCCTAAGCCAAGGTTAAAGAGCGCCGGTCTGCCTACTATTATCCATAGCTGAGGGAGATAGGATTCATACCTTTCCCAGGGTATTAGCGCTAAGTGAAATGCAATTGCCACATCCAGAATTTGAAACTCCGGGGCGACGACGTCCATTTCCCTTGACTTATCTTCACACGCACTTCCATAAATATATACTATTAATAATATATATAAGGCGGATCCTTAGCCCTGAAGGAGAAACTAAGCGAACTTACGTAGGTTTAATCTATCATTATGATTTATCTTTATTATTGCTCGACTTAGGTATTGAGCACTCTACTTATAGCTTAGTATATCCTAGCGGTGTTTGTATGAATTATATATAATTCTATATATATAATTACATATAAATTGTTTTTCCTTTTGGTCAAGTATTGTAATCAACGATTATCTTTTGGTTGGTACGATTTTTTTGGTCTTGTCATTTTTCAATTTTTTTTTCTTCCCCAGGTGATGTTTGGTATTATATTTACAAATCAATAATATTTGCCGCTTCTCGTTTTCCCAACGCGTGGGGTTCAACAAGTTTGGTATATATAGTACATATATATTTGTGTGTGTGTGGTGGGATCATATGAACAGCCTCACATAGATAGATGACAATGAACAGATCAGAAATGATAGAAGTGAATAGAACAGGACTGTAGATAGATAGTGGAAAAGACATGCATCCAAAATACTCCCCCCACTACGGGTAATTGTAGGGCAGACTGGGCTCTTTAAACATGGTTAGGCAACCATTACTAGGAGGAAGGAAAACTCCTGAATTCAAAACCTGTTTTAAGCTCCCGCTAAGAATTTACCTTGCGTCACATTCTGCTGGTTCAGAGAGGTGGTATATATATATATATATATATATATATATATATATATATATATATATTAATATGGTTGTGTGTGTGTGTGTGTGTGTGTGTGTGTGTAAAAATGGAAAAGGAATTGAATCCGACAAGTATGAGGAAAAATGAGTAAAAGAAAGAAAATCCAATGGAATAAAATGAATTTTTTTTTTTTTTTTTTTTTTTTTTTTAATCGATATACATTAATCCGATATCACTATAACATGTGTTTCGGCAGTTTATGTGTCGTGAAATATTCGCACCACATAAACTGACCGAAACACTGTAATGTGTGCGAAATAGTTTTCACACACATAAACTGACTGAAACATCAATGTGTAAGTGATATCGATTAATGTTGATATCGATTAATTCATTTTATCCATTTACTTTTCTATCTTTTCTTTACTCAATTTTTTCTCATATATATATAATATATAATATATATAATATTATTCATATACAGAGATGAGAGAGAAGAGAGAGACGTAGATTTTGGCCAGAGTTCTTAAGATGCGTACACTGCCATCGTTTGATGTGTGGCACTTGTGCTACGAATGGCAATTGAAACAGACAAATCGAATTAGCCAAGGCGATCCTACCTTTCCCCACCTCAAGTCATCCTATGCAGAATGTTTAATTACAATCGCGAAAAATAATTGTGGTGCCTGATATAATTACGATAAGCGAAAAATGCTTTTCTTTGAAATCCAACAAAATGTATAGATAGATAGATAAACATCGATACGATAAAATAGATAGACATGAACAGATCAAGCATAGATCAGAATTAATAGATAGACATAAACGATCAAAGATAGATAGATAGATCGAGATTACAGATTAAAGATAGATAGATTTATAGATAGACATGCACAGATCAAACAAGAATAGATAGATAGACAATGAAACAGATCAAATAGATAGATGATGGATAGATAGATAGACAGTCGAACAAGATAATTAGATAGTTGATAGATAGATACCAGATGCACAGATGAAAAAGTTAGTTAGATAGACAGGAACAGACAAAAGAAAATAGATAGAATAACAGATCAAGATAGAAGATAGATAGATAAATGAACAGATCATATAGATAATAGATAGATGAATAGATAGATAGATAGACATGACAATCAAGATAAGATAGATTGATAGAGAGAATAGAACGACATGACAGATAAAGATAATTAGATTAATAGATATACATGAAAGAATCAAGATATAGATAGATGAATAGAGATGAACAGATCACGTCGATAATAGAAGATAGATACGATACGAACAGATCAAGATAGATAGATAGATACGAACAGATCAAGATAGAATAGATAGACACCAACAGATCCAGCTAGATAGATTACGATTAATAGATAGACATGAACAGACAAGATAGATAATAGATAGATATGGAACAGATCAAGAATAGATTGATAGATCGATTAATATAGGATAGACACTCAGATCAAGATAGATAGATAGATAGATAGATATGCCCGAACATATCAAGATTAGATAGATAAGATAGATAATAGATATGACAATGAACAGATCAATGATAGATATGATAGATAGATAGATAGATAGATAGGGAACAGATGCAAGATTATACAGATAGATTAGAAGGACAGGATCACGATAGAATAGAATAGATAGATAGAAACGAACAGATCAAGATAGATAGATAGATAGATAGGTAACATGACAAGATAGATAAGTAGATAGGATAATAGACATAACAGATCGAAGATAGACTAGACAGATAAGATCAAGAAGATAGACATGAAACGATCAGATTAGATAAACATGACAGATCAAGAAGACTAGACATAACAGATAAGATAGATAGACTGAACAGATCAAGATAGATAGACATGAAACAGATCAAGGATAGATAAACATAACAATCATAGATAGATAGATAGATAGAAGACATACTGGATCAAGATAGATAGATAACGATTTACGTTGAAAATACCGCCAAATCGTCCAAGATAAAACGCAAAAATGTAAATCCTGATATCTGGAGTCGTTATTGCGAGATTTTTATTACTCAGGATTTTGATCACCTCAGCTTAAAATAATGAATATTCGTTTTTATTATAAAGAATAGAATAGATAAGAAAAGGCAGGCTTCACAGGAAAAAATATATGAGAAATGATGAAGAACAGAAGAAAGAGTGTAACGGAAAAATTGGATGTAAGCAACGAAGCGATAAGCTAATCTGTTTCAATCGAACATAAAGATGAGAAGGAAAGAAAGCAAAAGAGTTGATGAGAGAAGAGAGTGAGAGCGAGAGAGAGTATAAGGTTATAACTTTTCGATATTGACTATTTAGCAATGCCTTAGTACCCGTATCAAACGTTTTAATAATTGAATTATATATATCTGTGGATATCCGCAGGTCCTGCTATTATTATTAAAACAAAAAATAATGAAGTAAAACAATACTTTGGACACACAGTACATTGAATCATTTGGACGTATTGTGGCTTGTTTTTTATTTCTCTGAATGTGAGATGTGGCTTTGAGATTAAGTAATTATTCTGGTATTATCGACTATTGTCCATCATCATTTGTTATTGTACACGACGTTTCGGCCGAATAGCCGCCGGCTCTTTCATTCCAATTGGACAGGACATGGCTAACGTGGAATAAGGTAGTTAGGTTAGACAGTTCTAAGTGACAGTTATTAGGATCCCAAGTTCAATCTCTGGAGTAGAGGCAGTTAGAAAAAAATAATT
>CM042155.1:20068122-20070622 GCA_023376005.1 Doryteuthis pealeii
CCCATAGCCTAGCATACTTTGCAAGTATAGTAAAGTTGGCGGAGTAGCCTATTGCTGGACAGCGAGGGAGCCTATCCACATTTCACTAGCGCTAGACAAGGGAGCTACCACCAGCTCCTCACTTTACCGCACCAAACTAAGCTGTGCACTCTATGTGCTAAATTGGCGAGAGTAGGTATCGAACTCGGAATCTTGTGGTTCCTAAGTAGATACTCTGTCGATTGAAATAGACCAACCACTTTATTGTGTATACATATCTAACCCTTCCGCACGAGTAGGATGTGACACAAGATCATTTTCTTTAGCTGAGCCGAAAGGGTTTTAACGCAGAGTTTTCCTTATCTTAGACTGGTTGTCTAACTATGGCTAAAGACCACTGACTGTTTTACTATTTACCCATAGCTGTAGGGAGAATCTATACCATTCCTAAGTGTATTAACAGTATGTGAAATGCAGACAGCCTCATCCAGGGTTTGAACTCGGTTACGGTGTGCCTATTTCTTATGACAATAGACCATGCGCCTATATTTATATATAATAAACGCTTGTTCCTTAATCTTTCGTCCGTTATCATCCTGTAATACCCTCTGGTTAAAAATGAGACTGTCCAAGTCGTCCAAGATGAAAATCAAAATGTAAATCCTGATTAATTGTTGTCGCTTATTCGCCGAATTTTGACTTCTTATGAGTGTCGTCACCTCAGCTAAATAATGGACAATTCCGTTTTTATAATAAAGAAATAAAGGTAAGAAAAAGGATATGCGATTAAGAAAAAGTATAATAAGAAAGAAAGAAAGAAAGAGAGAAGGGGAAAGATAGAGAGAGAAAGGGTGAGAACGCGGAATCGATAACGCTTATCTGTTTCCATCGAATATAATGAAAAGACGAAAAGAAAGAAAAAAAAGAGGGGGTTAAATGAAGATTATTATAATTTTTAGATATATTGCACTGTTTAGCTATAGCTATGAAGAAATCTGTAATTTATGAGGAAGTGCGTCCCGGTCTCCTGCCTCAGAAATTGCTACCCGGTGACTATTAAAATAACGTCCCCAGCTAGGTCGTCTTAGATTTACTTTTATTCATGTTTGTTTAATGTCTTGTTTTTAGTTTAAATAAACAAGAATTACGACAAAAAAGAAGCGACACCCCACAAATACATTTACTTGTAGAAAATATCTATCTATCTCCATTTGTTCGTATCTATCTATATTATTTTGTTTATCTATCTATCTCAATCTATTCCAAACTATATATCCATCTTCATATCTAAACAAGAATTACGACAAATTACGATAAATAAACAAGAATTACGATAAATTACCATAAATAAACAAGAATTGCGGCAAATTTCTATAAACGAACAAGAATTACGACAAATTTCTATAAATGAACAAGAATTACGACAAATTACGATAAATAAACAAGAATTACGACAAATTACGATAAATAAACAAGAATTACGACAAATTTCTATAAATGAACAAGAATTACGACGAATTACGATAAATAAATAAGAATTACGCCAAAAAAGAGAAGCCCCCTTCTAAAATACATTTAACGCCCTAAGTTGGTTGTTTTCTTTCAAGTAACACCGACATAACTGGGGACGTTATTTTAATAGTCACCGGGTAGCAATTTTTGAGGCAGGAGACCGGGATGCACTTCCTCATGAATTACCAAGAAATCATATAAAATGTATTTATCAAATTATAATATGATGATTAGAAGAGAGGCATCATTATCCCAGTGACACGGAAGTGAAATATATAGAGAAGAAATGCCTAAAACAACAGTCAACAGAATTTTACGTGGCAGGGATACATGCTCTCATTCCAAGATGGAACATTGCGATTGAGAGAAACGGTGATTATGTGGAGAAGGAGAAATGTGATCCAGCTTCATTTTGATGTATGATACATGTTCCTGTGTTGGTAATTATACATATCATAAACAAAATGGCATTACCTTTTTGACTCACCCTCATATATATATATATATATATATATGAGTAAAGAAATAACAAAAGACTTAGAGATTTAGCATTATAGTCTATTTCAGGGAGCTTAGAAATAGACTATAACGCTAAATCTCTAAGTCTTTTGTTATTTCTTTACTCATATATTTGCTCTGTGACTCTAACATTAACATTGAGCTCTCAAATGCGACTTGGTTTTGTTTAAATAAAACTCTTGTGTCGTAAGGAAGATTTCTTCTCTGGACTTTTGGATTATATATATATATATATATATATATATATATATATATATATATATATATATAATTAGGATAATTACTAGGGTTAGATCAGTTAATAGAGCGTTCAGCTACGAATCACAAGGTTCCTGATTCCAACTGGCCCTCGCCAACTCAACGTATGAGTAGCACAGGGATCTGTGCAGTGAAGTAAGGGGCTGATGGTATGTGTGGCACTCTACCTCAGACGCAAAACCAATCTCTTTGGTCTAGCACTAGTGAAAAGGGGATAAACTCCCTCACTGAC
>CM042155.1:20075622-20085622 GCA_023376005.1 Doryteuthis pealeii
CAAGTTCAATCCTGAGTAGAGGCAGTTAGAAAAAATAATGAACACAACTCCTACCCCAGCTATGGTTCGCGGAATGAGAACAGGATACCCCGTGGACTAAATAAAGGGTTTGGTTCAAAGTTCCGTGATGGCTCCCGATTACGACAAGAAGGTTTCCGAGTTCATAAAGAAGGTTCCCGATTCCGAGAAGAAGGTTTTCGAGTCCGAGAAGGTTCCCGAGTCCGACAAGAAATACCTGAAGAAGGTCGGAGGGCATATCGACCGAAACGTTGTACAAATAAAAATGAAGATGGGGACAATAGTCCGAATAATGCAGATAATGCTTGTTTTATTATTTTTTATTTTGATTCCGTCTCCTCTGGCAAAAAAATTGTTTGCGAAATTCTTGAAATGATGAAGATTCTCGGCATCAATTGTAAACGTTATCACACTTTCCACATGCTATAATTTTACGTTACATGCTGTATAATAATATATAACATGCTATATAATAATATATAATAATATATAACATGCTATATAATAATATAATATTATATTACATGCTATATAATATGATTACAGATTCTTGTAATGACGAAGAATCTCGGCATCAATTGTAAACGTTTAATTTGCTTTTCATTTGCTTCTAACGATGTCAAGAATCCATTTTGAAAATGTCGATATCTCCAAGAAAAAATATCAGAGTCAAATGGATTCCATCTGGAGTTAATTTTTACTTTCTCTTCTCCATGGCAAGTCGATGCATTCCTATGAAGAAGACAATGAAATGTAATTGTTGTGACTTTGGGCGCGCGAAATGATTACAACGAGCGCCCATAATACAATGATCCGACATTTTCAGATCTACTTTTACTTAGAGAATAAAACTATTTCCAGTTCAATCTAAGAAAATACTTGTTATTTTACATTAAGTAATACAGTATTGAATACATTTGATTATTGTATACTCTTCTTTTTACTTCTATTATTTTTCTGCTCATCTTTGGAATCTTACGTTCATCTTCTAGCATCTGGACGGTCGCACTTCATTCATTTCTTCTTCTAGATCAGTCTTGTTGCCAAGACATTCATCAACCACAAAACCATATTATTTATGTAAGCTTTTATTTACTTAACTAAACATTTCATGTAACTAACATAACGCGCGTGTGCAGTGAGCTTCAGCTAAGGCAGAAAGATTTTATCTGCCTGACGTCCAAGCTGAAACTGAGAGCCAACCAGGTCCCACATGATTTGCGTATTTCGCGGGCTTTCTGTAATATTCCATGGAAAGTCCCGCCCGTGATATGAAAAGGGGCCATCCCTTCAGAAATACAGGGGGTTGACAATAATCTATTCATAGGTTATGTAACATGATGACGACGAAGAAGAAGAAGACGATGATGAGGACGGTGACGCTAAGAGCAAATAACAGTCTAGATCAACAAGAACTAAAGAAAGAAAAAAGAAAGAAAGAAAGAAAGAAAGAGAAAGAAGGAAAGAAAGAAAAAGAAGGAAAGGAAGACAACAAAAATAACAATAAGAATTAAAAAAATAATCTCTATAATGAAGAAGAAGAAGAAGAAGAAGAAGAAGAAGAAGAAGAAGAAGACGATGATGAGGACGGTGACGCTAAGAGCAAATAACAGTCTAGATCAACAAGAACCAAAGAAAGAAAAAAGAAAGAAAGAAAGAAAGAAAGAGAAAGAAGGAAATAAAGAAAAAGAAGGAAAGGAAGACAACAAAAATAACAATAAGAATAAAAAAATATCTCTATAATGAAGAAGAAGAAGAAGAAGAAGAAGAAGAAGAAGATGATGATGATGAGGACGGTGACGATAAGAGCAAATAACAGTCTAGATCAACAAGAACCAAAGAAAAAAAAAGAAAGAAAGAAAGAAAGAAAGAAGAAATAAAAGAAAAGAAGGAAAGGAAGACAACAAAAATAACAATAAGAATAAAAAAAATAATCTCTATAATGAAGAAGAAGAAGAAGAAGAAGAAGAAGAAGAAGAAGAAGATGATGATGATGAGGACGGTGACGCTAAGAGCAAATAACAGTCTAGATCAACAAGAACCAAAGAAAGAAAGAAAGAAAGAAAGAAAGAAAGAAAGAAAGAGAAAGAAGGAAAGAAAGAAAAAGAAGGAAAGGAAGACAACAAAAATAACAATAAGAATAAAAAATAATCTCTATAATGAAGAAGAAGAAGAAGAAGAAGAAGAAGAAGAAGAAGAAGAAGAAGAAGAAGAAGACGGTGACGCTAAGAGCAAATAACAGTCTAGATCAACAAGAACCAAAGAAAGAAAAAGAAAGAAAGAAAGAAATAAAGAGAAGAAGGAAAGAAAGAAAAGAAGAAAGGAAGACAACAAAAATAACAACAAGAATAAAAAAAATAATCTCTATAAAGAAGAAGAAGAAGAAGAAGAAGAAGAAGAAGAAGAAGAAGACGGTGACGCTAAGAGCAAATAACAGTCTAGATCAACAAGAACTAAAGAAAGAAAAAAGAAAGAACGAAAGAAAGAAAGAGAAAGAAAGAAAGAAAGAGAAAGAAGGAAAGAAAGAAAAAGAAGGAAAGGAAGACAACAAAAATAACAATAAGAATTAAAAAAATAATCTCTATAATGAAGAAGAAGAAGAAGAAGAAGAAGAAGAAGAAGAAGACGATGATGAGGACGGTGACGCTAAGAGCAAATAACAGTCTAGATCAACAAGAACCAAAGAAAGAAAAAAGAAAGAAGAAAGAAAGAAAGAGAAAGAAGGAAAGAAAGAAAAGAAGGAAAGGAAGACAACAAAAATAACAATAAGAATTAAAAAAATAATCTCTATAATGAAGAAGAAGAAGAAGAAGAAGAAGAAGAAGAAGAAGAAGAAAGAAGAAGACGATGATGAGGACGGTGACGCTAAGAGCAAATAACAGTCTAGATCAACAAGAACTAAAGAAAGAAAAAAGAAAGAAAGAAAAGAAAGAAAGAGAAAGAAGGAAAGAAGAAGAAAAAGGAAAGGAAGACAACAAAAAATAACAATAAGAATTAAAAAAATAATCTCTATAATGAAGAAGAAGAAGAAGAAGAAAGAAGAAGAGAGAAGAAGAAGAAGAAGAAGAAGAAGAAGACGATGATGAGGACGGTGACGCTAAGAGCAAATAACAGTCTAGATCAACAAGAACTAAAGAAAGAAAAAAGAAGAAAGAAAGAAAGAAAGAGAAAGAAGGAAAGAAAGAAAAAAAGGAAAGGAAGACAACAAAAATAACAATAAGAATTAAAAAAATAATCTCTATAATGAAGAAGAAGAAGAAGAAGAAGAAGAAGAAGAAGAAGAAGAAGAAGAAGAAGACGATGATGAGGACGGTGACGCTAAGAGCAAATAACAGTCTAGATCAACAAGAACTAAAGAAAGAAAAAAGAAAGAAAGAAAGAAAGAAAGAGAAAGAAGGAAAGAAAGAAAAAGAAGGAAAGGAAGACAACAAAAATAACAATAAGAATTAAAAAAATAATCTCTATAATGAAGAAGAAGAAGAAGAAGAAGAAGAAGAAGAAGAAGAAGAAGAAGAAGAAGAAGAAGAAGAAGAAGAAGACGATGATGAGGACGGTGACGCTAAGAGCAAATAACAGTCTAGATCAACAAGAACTAAAGAAAGAAAAAGAAAGAAAGAAAGAAAGAAAGAGAAAGAAGAAAGAAAAAGAAGGAAAGGAAGACAACAAAATAACAATAAGAATTAAAAAATAATCTCTATAATGAAGAAGAAGAAGAAGAAGAAGAAAGAAGAAGAAGAAGAAGAAGAAGACGATGATGAGGACGGTGACGCTAAGAGCAAATAACAGTCTAGATCAACAAGAACTAAAGAAAGAAAAAGAAAGAAAGAAAGAAAGAAAGAGAAAGAAGGAAAGAAAGAAAAGAAGGAAAGGAAGACAACAAAATAACAATAAGAATTAAAAAAATAATCTCTATAATGAAGAAGAAGAAGAAGAAGAAGAAGAAGAAGAAGAAGAAGAAGAAGAAGAAGACGATGATGAGGACGGTGACGCTAAGAGCAAATAACAGTCTAGATCAACAAGAACTAAAGAAAGAAAAAGAAAGAAAGAAAGAAAGAAAGAGAAAGAAGGAAAGAAAGAAAAAGAAGGAAAGGAAGACAACAAAAATAACAATAAGAATTAAAAAATAATCTCTATAATGAAGAAGAAGAAGAAGAAGAAGAAGAAGAAGAAGAAGAAGAAGAAGACGATGATGAGGACGTGACGCTAAGAGCAAATAACAGTCTAGATCAACAAGAACCAAAGAAAGAAAAAAGAAAGAAAGAAAGAAAGAAAGAGAAAGAAGGAATAAAGAAAAAGAAGGACAGGAAGACAACAAAAATAACAATAAGAATAAAAAAATAATCTCTATAATGAAGAAGAAGAAGAAGAAGAAGAAGAAGAAGAAGAAGAAGAAGAAGAAGAAGAAGAAGACGATGATGAGGACGGTGACGCTAAGAGCAAATAACAGTCTAGATCAACAAGAACCAAAGAAAGAAAAAAGAAAGAAAGAAAGAGAAAGAAGGAAATAAAGAAAAAGAATGAAAGGAAGACAACAAAAATAACAATAAGAATAAAAAAAATAATCTCTAATTATAGAGATTATTTTTTTTATTCTTATTGTTAGAAGAAGAAGAAGAAGAAGAAGAAGAAGAAGAAGAAGAAGACGATGATGAGGACGGTGACGCTAAGAGCAAATACAGTCTAGATCAACAAGAACTAAAGAAAGAAAAAGAAAGAAAGAAAGAAGAGAAAGAAAGAGAGAAAGAGAAAGAAGGAAAGAAAGAAAAAGAAGGAAAGGAAGACAACAAAAATAACAATAAGAATAAAAAAATAATCTCTATAAAGAAGAAGAAGAAGAAGAAGAAGAAGAAGAAGAAGAAGAAGAAGAAGAAGAAGAAGAAGAAGAAGAAGAAGAAGAAGAAGACGGTGACGCTAAGAGCAAATAACAGTCTAGATCAACAAGAACTAAAGAAAGAAAGAAAGAAAGAAAGAAAGAAAGAGAAAGAAAGAAAGAAAGAGAAAGAAGGAAAGAAAGAAAAAGAAGGAAAGGAAGACACTAAAAATAACAACAAGAATTAAAAAAATAATCTCTATAAAGAAGAAGAAGAAGAAGAAGAAGTTATTTTCACACATTACACAATATAAACAATGTTACAAAAACAAAAAACAAAAAACGTAATGTTTGTTGTTGTATTAATGTGTTTTTGTTTTACAGCTTATCAAACTCGGTGGGTCATTTAATGCCGACAAAGTTTTGAAATAAATTCATTCTTAATGGATACTCGATCTTTTTTATTAACACGTTCTACTATTTAACCAATAGATGGGACCCTAACAGGTACTACCACTCCGAGTCAAAGTGGACTTGGGAGCAATGGTGTTGGTGTGTGTGTGGGGGGGGCTCAACATTGACCAGACCCGGAAATTCACCATCAGATAGAGTTTAATATCATTCCCAGGAGATGAAGATCCTCGGCCACCGCTTTCTAACATCCATACGATAAAAAACGGTTGGGGCTTGCCACAAGAGCACAAGGGTGGGGATAATCATAGAGGTGGTCATAGTTTGAAAGTTGATGTGAAAGTTAATATAGTGATAGTGATTTTCTTTATTATTCTTCTCAAAAACCTGATTATCTGATGTCGCTTATCAACTGAATTCTTCTTTTTCTTTTGTTTGTTTTTTTGTTGTTTTTTTTTTGTTTCAGTGTCATCACCTCAGTTAAACAATGATGGGCCATTCCGTTTTTATTAGAAAGAAAAAAAGGGAGAAGAAAAAGTATATGCTAAACAGAAAAAAATATGAGAAAAAAGAGAGAAGGTGAGTGCGCGGAAGCGATAACGTTAATCTGTTTCAATCGAACATAAGGAAAAGAAGGAAAGAAAGAAAAAATAGTGCGAGAGAGTTGAATCAAGATTATTATACTTATTTTTTTTTATACATATTGAACTATTTAGCAAAAGCTCTAAACGTTGTAATAATCAAATAATCATACTCTGGTATATCCACAGGTCCTGCTAGTGAATAATAATATGCGCAGTTTGTCCTACCAAAGGTGGCCTTATTGAAGTTGTTATTAAATGAAAAGCGTGATTATATAAGAGCTGAGTAATCGTCTAAATCAAGACAAAATCTAATAATAATAATAATAATAATAATAATATGTGCATCACAAGACAATGCCATGCGAACAAACTCAGTGCACATTGCTGACCGACAACGTGCTGGAAATTTTTCTAAGCAGGCAGCAGCAATATTCTAATATTCTAGAATTGTAAAGCTTTATAATAATGGTTCCTTTAAGTCACATAAAACACCAGAACGGCTCTACAAAACGACAAATTCTACATATATGAAAAAGGTAGATATATTCGGCGGTGAGTGTGGGGGGTGCACTTTGGCACTGGTTTGGGCCTATATCGACATTGCAATCCCGGAAGAATATATAATTCTTGTACGCCTGAAGTTACAGCGCCTGTCCTAGTACTAGTAAAAAAGGGATAGACTCCCTCACTGATTCCAAAAAAAAGGTCACTTCGTCGACTTTAGTTACTTACTTTAGGTTTAGTGGCCTTTAAAGATACAAAATTATATATTTGTGTCTAAAACATTTTAAAGCCAAAATTTTAAACAGATAACTTATATACATGCGGAATTTTACCACAATTTATCAACGTGCGACTCATGTGATTGTGTGACATCAAGGACAGTCAATAATGGTTAATCTAAGCGTCTAATATCAACAACGGACGAAAGTAAACGTGTTGTTAAGAAAATCACAAAATACATTCAAGTTAAAACTGCTATGATGAACGAACGTTATTTATTTATTCATCTATTTATTTTCTGTCAAATTTCTTCTTCTTTTTTTTAATACCCTGTCCGGTGGCCAAAAGTCTGTTTGGTGAAACTAGGTGTGACAGTGCTGCTTTTAGCAGTCGGAACTGTTATCACACCTAGTTTAGCGGCTGATGAGGGCAGGGTATCACACGTGGTATTTATTACACGTCCTATGGTGAAATCATAATAATAATAATAATAATAATAATAATAATAATAATAATAATAATACTCTTCACCCTAGAGACGATAGAGATAGACTATATGAGTCAAGAAAGGAAGGGGGAAGTGGTCTTGCCAACATAGAGGACTGCGTGGAAACCACAATCCAACAACTTGGGGATTACACAAGAAAGAGCAAAGACAAATTACTTATGGCGGCCAACAATAGTAGAAGTGACAGATGGAAAAACACGAAAACAACAAAGACTAGAAAACAAAAATGGGAAGAAAAACAATTATATGGACACTTCAAACGACAAATCGAAGAAATTGCACATGGAAAGACTTGGACATGGTTAAGAAAAGGAAACCTCAAAAGAGAAACTGAATCACTTATAATTGCTGCACAAAATAATGCCATAAGGACAAACTACATCAAAGCGAAAATTGATAGGACCCAACAAAATACTAAATGTAGACTTTGCGGTAATAGAAATGAGACTTTAAACCATATACTCTGCGAATGTAGCAAACTAGCACAACGAGAATACAAAACTAGACACGACTGGGTTGGGAAGGTGATCCACTGGGAATTATGCAAAAAATTAAATTTTGACCATGCAATAAATTGGTATATGCATAAACCAGAATCTGTTCTTGAGAACGAAACGCATAAACTTCTCTGGGACTTTGAAATAAAAACGGATCACATTATCCCAGCAAGAAGACCAGACCTAGTGTTGCCAAACAAAAAAGAAAGAACTTGTCAACTGGTGGATTTTGCAGTGCCAGCAGATCACAGGGTGAAGCTAAAGGAAAATGAAAAAATGGACAAATATCTGGACCTTGCCAGAGAACTGAAAAAGTATGGAATATGAAAGTGAAAGTGATACCAATTGTAGTTGGTGCACTTGGAACGGTCCCAAAAGGATTGGAAAGGGTTTGGAAAGTTTGGAAATCAGAGGAAGAATTGAAACCATTCAGAACACTGCAATGTTGCAATCTGCCAGATCCTCAGAAGAGTCCTGGAGATTCGAGGAGACTTGCTGTCACTCAGACTCCAGTGAAAGACCATCAGCTAATGCTGATGTGAAAACTCAAAAGAGCAAATAATAATAATAATGATAATAATAATAATTGCATCACAAGAGAATGTCATGCGAGCAAACTATTTCAAAGCAAAAATCGAGGAGACGCAACAGAATGATAAGTGTAGTATGTATGGAGACAAAGACGAAACGGTTAATCCTATACTAACCGAATGCAGCAAACGTGCAGAAAACGTGCACGGAGAGACACTAGGTACGACTGGGTGGGAAAGGTTATCTATTGGGAATTGCGCAAAAAATTATATTTTCACCATGCTTCTAAATGGTATATGCATAAAACGGAATCCGTCCTAGGGAATAGGACGCGTAAAATTCTCTGGGATTTTGACATACAGCCGGATATCCTACCCCCGGTCAGGAGACCAGACCTAGTGTTAATTAACGGGAAAAAGAGGTCTTATCTAATACTAATAATTTGTTAATAGTTATATGATATCAAGTTATGTTTTCAAGAACTAATGGTAATAATCTTTTGCAATCATCTTCATTATCATTAGGTCGTGCTTGTAGCAAGAATATTTATAGCTCTCTCTTGCCAACCGTCTCTGTCAGTTATCCATTGGGGATGTCTTCTATGCAGCATCCAGAATCCACAGAGAGCTGATCAATGTAGGTCCTTGCTCTACTGCCTGAGCTCATATAATTGTTCTGAAAGGAGCGTCATCTGACACTAGAAAGAAATGCACCATAACTGTAATTACCTTACCGTTTAGATAGTACTAATAGTAAAACTGTAACACCCATTTTTACCCTTGACAGAAGGAGGTTGCTGACGCCATCAATAACGATGCATTTTGTGTGCTGCACGTCTAATTGCAACTTATAAGTCAATATAAGCCGGTGGTTGTCTTTTCCTTTCTTCATCTCAATTAGCAACTTATTTTTCGGTCATCATCTAAGCTGCAATTGAAAATGTCGCCATTACAGATGCAACCAGATGCATACACAGATGTAGAGAAAATTAGCACCTGAACCGGCGATATTCCCTCAAATTTACCAACCCCTCCGCACGAGCAGGATGTGACACAAGGTCAATTTCTTAAGCGGAGTTCAACAGGTTTGAATTCAGAGTTTTCCTTCTCCTAGACCGGTTGCCTAACCAAGGTTAAAGAGCCCAGTCTGCTCTACTATTTATCTATAGCTGGAGGGGAGTAGGATTCATACCTTTCCCAAGGGTATTAGCGCTAACTGAAATGCAATTATCACAGCCAGGATTTGAACTCGGGGTGACGAGTCCATTTCCCATGAATTTAACCATTACACCACGCGCTTCCATAAAGACAGTAACTAGAAGCGTCTACCCGGAATCGCCAAAAGTTCTGGATTGCTACACCAATTCCACCCAGATATTAAAAAGATGGCCAGACAGTTAGAAAGGATCGAACAAAAACTCGTCCGACAAGAATTATCTGTAGAGTTTAACAAGACATGTTTAAAAGAAAAAATATACTTTATATATATATATATATATATATATATATATATATTAAAAAGGGCAGGTTTAGCTCAGTCGGTAGAGCGTCCACCTAGGAATACAAGGCCATCGCTAAATCAGCGCACGAGTAGCACAGAGATATGTGCCTTAAAGCAAGGAACGCAAAATAAAGTCCTTGATCTAGCGCTAGAGGAAAGGAGATAGACTCCCTCACTGTCTGTCTGATACCGACATTAGGTCACATTGCATTATATATATCAGATGAAACTTTATATATATATATATATATATAAGCCGGCATGAACATAGGAAAGAAGATGGATATATTTTTAAGAAATAATAAAGCTGTCTACTGCAAATAGGAGAACAGAAGTGGAGAAAGCCACAAATATAAAACACACACACACACACACACACACGCGCGCGCGCGCACACAGCGCAAACACACAGGCACAG
>CM042155.1:20090622-20095622 GCA_023376005.1 Doryteuthis pealeii
AGTAACAAAAAAAACGATTAAAAAATAGTAAAAAATACATTTTCTAAAAAAAAAAAAAAGAAGAAAAGAAAAAAAAAGAAAAAGAAACAAAAAATAAAACAAATAAACTAAAACAAAGAATTAAAAAAAAAATCAATTTTTGAAAATAATCTATATATATTTATATATATATATATATATCTGTATACTTGCAGTGGATATAAAATCAGAAATACACACACATTCAAAAAAAAAAAAAAAAAAAAAGAAAGAAAGAAAGAAAAGAAAAGAAAAAAAATAACCCCACAATTCGGACGTGTAAACACACATACGCAGAGCATTCACACAAATAAACACACCTCACTGTCACCCCTCACATATACACGATCATCCTTCACACCCACACAAAACATACACACAAAAAATAAATAAAATAAAACAAAACACACACACACACACACACACACACGCACACGCTCACACAGAGTTGTATACATGTACGTGAACGCACATGCGTTTAAACACATATCTCCACACACATCGTAATACAATCTGACAAGTATCTTACCCACTGTCTCTCACGTCAAAGTGAGGCAGAACGGGAACAACTCAACATACCTCCCCCTCCTCTTCCTTTATTTAAGCTCACTATAACATCATCTCCACCGCAGACACGCACACATACTAATACACTTCATCAACAACCAATCAAGCCTGTCTCTCGGTTTGTCTATCTATCCATCCAGTTCACCCATCAATTTCACAACCATAAAACGTATACATTGTTTGCACGTACACTAACCAGTATACCGACACTCACTCACACACGTACAAACGCTGTGATGGCTATACGCGATATGGTGGTTTTGCAACTTATTATATATGGAGTACTTATCTCCAACCTGGCTTACACCGAAGGTAAGTAAAAAAAAAAAAAAATTATATCTACTTAAATAACGCATTCACTTCTACTAAATAATATACATAGGTAAATACGCGCACCTGTGTGCATGTAGATGTGAGATCGTATGTGTGTGTATAGTGAGACTATGAGTCTTTCGTTTCATGAATAAATTTAGTATATAAGAAATATATAATATATATATATATATATATATATATAATATATATATATATATATATATGTATACACGCTGGTTTATATGAGGTCGTCCAAATTATCTACGATCAGCAAGTGACATTTTCCCCTTTTTATTTTATGGACTAACATTTGATTATCTATGCACGATTTGTTTAAAAAAAAAAAAAGTAAAAATGAGTATTGTTATTTCTTTTGACCAACAGCAATCTAATATATATATATATATATATATATATATATATATATATATATATATTAGTTCAGTCATGAATTATATATTGTTTTCATTCTCAGCAACACCTTAGGATACTTTTTGAAATATGTTATTCATTTTTTTTTTTTTTTTCAATTACACTTTTTCTGTCTTGATTTTTCTGCCTTTCTTCGTTTATTTCTACACATTTTATTATAAACTCTGTTGATATTTATTGCAAATTTCGTGTCAATTTTCTTAATCATTCACATCTCGATAAACTATCACGTTTTTCAATTTAGATCATCGTTTGCATTTAAGAACACACATTACATTTAAAGACACAGAATACCTATTGAAAAGACTTCCTGCATGTCTCTTACGGAGAAGGCCCTTGTCCCAAACGACAAATATTGTACTTACCTGTCTTTTATTTATTCGTTGTTATGATCCACTATCTATCTATCTATCTATCTATCTATTTATTTCGTGTTATACGTCATTATATCGATATACTAATAAAGAAAGATTCTAGTTCAGTTTAAGATTTTATTTGAACTCACTCTAAATACTCATTTCCCTAACTGTAACTAATGTATATATATATATAATGTATATATAATATATATATATATATATATATATATGTGTGTGTGTGTGTGTGTGTGTGTGTGTGTGTTGAATTTACGGTTATAAAATCATTATATATAAGTATGACAATTCAGGATTTGCCGGTTAACAAGTCTTATATATACCGATACAGGTGGGTTTTTTCAAACGTATACGTTTAACTTTATACATTCAAAAGCCACTTGCTTTTCACAAAACCATGCCTATATCTATCTACCTCTCTGTCTGTATGTCTGTCTCCCCCCTCTCTCCTCTCTCTCTCTCTCTCTCTCTCTCTCTATATTATATATATATATATATATATATATATATATATATATATATATATATATACCATGCTAGCACCGGTTTTGCGCTTTCAAAATATACACAGGTGATCTATCCACACACTGGTACTAAGGTTAATGCGAAGAATAAAATATTTAAACCACCCTTTTTTTATAACTTTTCTTCTTTTTATCCCCATTACTAATCTATAAGTGGGGCAGCTTCCTAATGGTTACCGAGTAGTCCTAACAGACATTGAAACTAGATAACGAGTTCGATCCTCAGTAGCTGCCCGACACTTACAGACTTTGTGTTCCACTAAATGAGCGCGCGTCGCCGTGGACTGATATTTAAAACAGGATGATCTAGCAGACCATCACGGATCTGTTGTGAGTTCAATTCTCATGGATTGCTCTAAATAAGTGTCCTTGAGCCATACAGGCATAAAAAAGCTCGGTTTTTTTTAAAAGTATGACTGCGCTGATTAACGGTGAGTTTGGACATATCGTTTCTGGCGGCCGTACCCAGCCAGCAACTGTGACCGACGGGCAGAATAGTCTGAGTAAGATAGTTGGTCTCAATAGAAAAAAAAGCGATTTATTCGTTTTAGTTTGAGATAAACTCGGCCTGAATGAAATAAATGAGATTGTCATCTCTGTTTCTCTCTCTTTATATATATATATATATATATATATATATATATATATATATAAAAGTTTCCAGTGTAAAAACGCTTAAACCTGTACTGAATGAAATAAATGAGATTCTATTTTTTTCTCTTATATATATATATATATATATATATATATATATATATATATATTATATATATGTGTGTGTGTGTGTGTGTGTGTCTTTTTTGAAAGTCCCCAGTTATAAAACGGTTTTCAACAGTCCTTTATATTTAAATTTTCTTTTAAACCAGTTACCTGGATTTTTTTTTTACCTATTTTTCATTACACTGTTCCTGTACGATAGAGATCGGTAATAGATAATACCTAATGATATCCCTTTGCTTTATAGTATCATACTAGAAAAAAATCGTTTTATCTTTGGTTTCGAATAAAATGGGCTTTTTATGAAAAAAAAATATATATATATTAGGTACTGAGCACTTTTTACTTATTAGCTTTAGTTCCTGGCGGTTTTGTATGAATATATATATCTTATATATATATACATATAAATTGTTTTCTATTTTGGCCAAATATTGTACCAATAGATTGTTTTTGGTAGGTACGATTATCTTGGTCTTTTCTTTTTTTCCAAAAATTTTTTTCTCCCCGGGTGATGTTTGGTAGTATATTTTTACAATCAAACTATTTGCTGGGTTTTTTCTCACCGCGAGGATTTACCAAGTTTGGTATATTATATATATATATATATATAAATTATTCTTATTATTTTTTTCAAAATATTTTCTTTCTATTTCTTTTTTCAAAGATCATTTACTTGTTTTACGGACTCCCAAATTTTAGTTTTAACAGACTCTCCACCCCTCAAAAAAAAAAAAGAATTCTTATTCACTACTTTTTCTACTCCTTATTTTGTTGTCCATATTAATTAATCAATTTCCCCCCACTTCACGTTCTCATACTTCTTTCTTTCTTTCCTACCGTTGCTTTTGATATCTCATAACCTTAGCTTCGTAGGCTAAAATTTTAGAAAGACTATTTTGCGCCAATCTTTCAAATCCGAAGAAGCTATCTGCCTTTTTAAATGACTGTCGAAATTCTACAAGTTGATCATTGGCCCATAACATACACGCAACTATCTCAACCAACAGGCAGATGACATACAATTGTTAATCTCTATTTTAGATTAAACGTGACTAGATAGGTAGATTTTGTTAAGCCAATAGAGAGAGCTTATTTAAACTACCTTACAAACAGCATTTTTATTCCTTTTTTTTAAAACCTGAATTTAAATGAAAACCACTGAGCAAAGAGAGAACGAAATACGCTAGGCCACTACGAAAGGTCTCCATTATATATACTCGGATCAAGTAAGTTTCGTAGAAGACAATACTTGTTCAGCGTTGAACTCATAACAGAAACGAGATGCTAGCTTGCCAAACGCTATTTACTAAGCTTAGTAGAGTCTCACACAAAGTAGAACACCCGGTGAGAATCAAGATCCCTATTGTTGTAGAATAGCTTAGAAGGTTAACTTTATTATCATTACTCCTCGTCGATGAGGTCCCCTATTTACCCAGCTTTAATTTGTCCGGTACAGGACCATAGATTTGGGGTACCCCATGACTGTCAAAGTAGACGTGATTGGTGATCGTCACGATAATGCTGCGGCTTTCATTGCTTCCTTTCTATCAATCTTTTTTTTTTTTAAATCTTATTTTTATTCATTTTCGTTCATTTTTTTTCTTTTATTTCTGTCATTTTTCTTTCTTTTTTTTTCTTTCTTTTTTTTCTTTCTTTTTTTTAAAAATCTTAATTTTCTTTTCTTTTTATTTGATTTCTTTCAATGTTTTCTTTCTTTTCTTTGTCTTCTCTTTCTTTCTTTCTTTTTCTTTCTTTTTCTTCTTTTTCTTTCTTTCTTTCTTTGTACTTATTTTTTAATTTTTTATTTATTTTATCATTTTGCTTTTCTTTCGATCTTTTTTTTCATTCCGTCTTTTTTTTTCTCATTTTTCTTTTTTTTCTTTTTCTTCATTTTTCTTCATTTTTCTTTTTTCAACTTTTTCTTTTTCTTTCTATGTTTTCTCCGTTACATTCTTTTTTTCCAACTTTTTAATGTTTCTTTCTCCTTCTTTTCCGTCTTTTTCTTTCTTTCATTATTCCTGTCTTTCTTCTATTTTCTTTCATTTTACTG
>CM042155.1:20100622-20114061 GCA_023376005.1 Doryteuthis pealeii
CATATATATATATGTGTGTGTGTGTGTGTGTGTGTGTGTGTACAAATATGTGTGTGTGTGTGTATGTACAATATATGTGTGTGTGTGTGTGTACAAATATATGTGTGTGTGTGTGTACAAATATATATGTGTGTGTGTGTGTACAAATATATGTGTGTGTGTGTGTACAAATATATGTGTGTGTGTGTGTGTGTGTGTGTGTGTGTACAAATATATATATGTGTGTGTGTGTGTGTACAAATATATATATATATGTGTGTGTGTGTGTGTGTGTGTGTACAAATATATATATATATTTGTGTGTGTACAAATATATATATGTGTGTGCGTGTACAAAAATATATGTATATATATATAGAAAAAGAGAGAAAGCGAGAGAGAGAAAGAAAGAGAGAGAGAGAAAGAGAGAGAGAGTTAGAGATAGATAGACAGACAGAGATAGATAGTGATAGAGAGAGACACGCACACAAACAGACAGTGTGTTGTCTGTCTAATGAGTTAGTCGCAGTTTTCACACCAAATTCATTGTTCGGCGTTCGATCCTGATGAAAACTCTGGAATACTACTACTTAGAATAGTCGGGGCAACTCCTCTCGAAAAGTGATATGGCACAATCATTATTTCTCTAATTACACTCAAATGGGCGCCTCCTGTGGGGGAGTATTAGATGACTAGCAGACCATTGTTAGTATGCCCACTGGTTGCTCCGTATTTTAGACCTTTTGTCACACTATGATAATCTTTATAAATGCCTCCCAGTTATTCTCTCATTTAGAGTGGAGCTTAGACCCCCCCCCACCTCGATCTCTCAGACACACACAGATATTGAGTTACACACACACACAGGTACACATACAGATATATATTTGCTTGTATGCATGTATATATTTTTATTATGTATACATGTACGAATAATATATATGTGAGATGTATTTTCGTGAAATAACATTGCGAGCGGTTAAATTCGATCTATGATAAATAGGTAGATAGATCTGAAAAAACTAAGGTAGATAGATAGATAGATAGATAGATAGATAGACAGATCTAAACAGACTTGTGTAGGTAGATAGATAGATAGATAGATAGATAGATCTAAACAGACTTGTGTAGATAGATAGATAGATAGATCTAAACAGACTTGTGTAGGTAGGTAGATAGATAGATAGATCTAAACAGACTTGTGTAGGTAGGTAGATAGATAGTTATGAACAGATTAATGTAGATAGATTGATAGATATATAGATATGAACAGACTAAGTTAGATAGATTGATAAATAGATAGATATGAACAGACTAAGGTAGACAGATTGATAGATATATACATACTAAGGTAGATAGATAGATATGAACATACTAAGTTAGATAAATTGATAGATAGATATGAACAGACTAAGTTAGATAGATAGATAGATATGAACAGACTAAGTTAGATAGATATATATGAACAGACTAAGTTAGATAGATAGATATGAACAGACTAAGTTAGATAGATAGATAGATAGATAGATAGATATGAACAGACTAAGTTAGATAGATAGATAGATAGATAGATATGAACAGACTAAGATAGATAGATAGATAGATATGAACAGACTAAGATAGATAGATAAATATATAGATATGAACAGACTAAGATAGATAGATAAATAGATAGATATGAACAGACTAAGATAGGTAGATAAACAGATATATATTTATAAACTGAATCCGATGGATAGATATATATGAACATATTCTGATAGATAAATATGAACATAGATTAATAGAAAGATAGATGTGTTTCTTTTAAGCGTATTTATTTGTGGTGCTGCTTCGATCATCAGCGACCAATGTATTCGCCCCGGCTAATAGCAATTGTTAAACCCACAGGTGTCTGCCTGAGACGCTGACGTGCAAGTGCAAATGTGTGTCTCGACAGTCTCTCCGTGTTGCCTTCTCTCTTCCCTCTATCTAGCCGTCCAGGAAAACTGGCTCGATTAGCAAGCAGAGGAAAGCACACAACAGCAACTTTTCGGTTGGTTGGTTGGATTTTACGGCATGTCAACCCCTGTTGGGTTATTTTATGTCGAAGATTTTTTTTTTGTTTTTATTAATTCTTGACGGATACTCAATTATTTTTTTAATTCAATTTTTTAAACACATTTTCAAACTGATTTTTTTCTCTATTAACCCATAGTCAGGTACTAGTTCTTCGAGTCAGGGTGGACCTGGGAGTAATGGTGATCAAGAGGTACTTCACATTCCCCAGAGCTCTAGAACTGGAACTTCAATATCAGAAAGAGTTTAACGTCATACCCCGGACTATAAGACCCTCGGCCATCGCCTTCTAGCACATATATGATTAAAAAAGTGGTGTAATTGTTAGCAAGCTAGATTCGCAATCCACCTTTCGTGAGTTCTATTATCACTGGGTGCCCCATACTTCTGGCCTTGTGCCACATCTAGTTTACTAACTATATGATAAAAAGCTCAGCTTAGTTTACTAACTATATGATAAAAGGATTGGGAATTACCATAAGGCCAAGCGGGTTAAAATAATCATATATATATTAACAAACCCCTCCGCACGAGCAGGATGTGACACAAGGTCAATTTCTTAAGCGGAGTTTAACAGGTTTGAATTCAGAGTTTTCCTTCTCCTAGACCGGTTGCCTAACCAAGGCTAAAGAGCCCAGTCTGCCCTGCTATTTACCCATAGCTGGAGGGAGAGTAGGATTCATACCTTTCCCAAGTGTATTAGCACTAAGTGAAATGCAATTACCACGTCCAGGATTTGAACTCGGGGCGACGAGTCCATTTCCCATGACTTTAACCATTACACCACGCGCTTCCTACTTAAGACAATCATATAGGTTCTAGGGCTTGACGTGATCAGCCGATTGATCGGAGGAGGACTCCTCGACCGACCGCAACTTTTCAGTTCTAAAAAAAAAAAACTATGTAATATCTTCTTTTGCCAGTGGCTGTCCTCCTTCGAAATAATTTCTTCTTTCTAGTCTTAAATTGTGTCAACTATGAGCGCGTTAACAAAAAAAAAAATGAAAATAGAAAAAAGAAAAAAGAAAAGAACAAAAGCGAAAACCTATCAGCAATAAAATCTCTCCTAAAAATCAGGAATTAAGATAAAGCGGGAATTCTTCCAACCTGTAGCCGTATTAGTACTACAGTATGGCTGCACCACTTGGAATTAAGCGAAACGTTCGGAAGAAAAAACTATAGGGAACAACATAAGTGTTGTAACCTCACAAAGGTTACTAAATGATTAATAACCATAACGGAGGTTGAAATGAAATGGAATCTTTAGAACATTTAAAAAATACAATACTCACTAGCGGCGTGAAGAAAGGTAAACCACTACTAGCGGTATAAGACTACTCAGTCAGCATAATACTTCCGTATTTATGAGGATTGGGGCAAACCCATTATAGTTGAGGTAGCGTATGTGTAGCACAGGGATCTGTGCGGTAAAGTAAGGAGCTGATGGTAGGTGTGGCTCTATCTCACAAACCATCCGAGGGAGACGAACAAGACATGCTGGACACTGCTGGAGCAGCAGAGACCAACATTAACCAACTCTGTGCGGATACTGGATGCAGCACAGAGGACCTCCAGGAGACAATGAATGATAGAGAAGGTAGACGAGAGATTGTCATGGGTATCCGTGCTAATTGCGCGATATGATGATGATTACTGTGGTATATCTACAGGTCCTGATAGTCAATTGTTACGTTTCTATAGTATTTTCTTTTATTAAAATAAAAAGAAGAGTATTTGAAAGGTTTACGTAAAATGGTCAATAATGAATTTAAAGGTAAAAGTCTTTCATTTAATTTGAAAACAATTTCAAATAATTGAAAATAAATATAAATAAAATTCACAGCCAGACGAGAGAGCTTCACGCCACAAGGCATGAACTATTTGTCTCGCGGTATTTCTTTTTTTCTTAACATAGAAAGGCAATCGAAATGAAATTAATTCTAAAGGCTAGCTGATCATTACTGTAGAATAATCATACTAAGTTACAATTACCGTCGCATTGGTAAGACAATGCAACAAGTGGCTGTAACTCAATACAGATCTAACCTTGCTGCACTGTATTGCCAATTCGACGGTAATTGGAACTTAGTATGATTATTCTACTATTACTAGGTATTTCACTTCTCACTGAGTGCCCTATACTTGCATAAAACTAAACTAGAATTTGTTTTTGTTTTTTGTTTTTTGTTTAATGACATATTAACATTAATTAAATGTTATTCAATGTCTTGGCGAACATTGTAGAAAAACAGTAGTGGTGCTATTTAACCCATAGGTGGGGGATAAGGAGTTTCATACGTTTCCTAAGGGTATTAGTCCGAAAGTGAACTTAATAGCGCCACTGGATTTCGAACTTGCTTACTACGATGTCGCAGTCTAGCAGATTAGCGACTACACTACATGACCCCTCCCCTAAACTAAGTAAATAAGGACTAATTAATAACAATGAATGATAGGGAAGGTTGTCGAGAGATTGTCAAGCTATCAAGGCTACTAGCACTGATGACTACTGTGGTAGCGGGATAACATCCCGACTCGATAATATTTGTTAGTTTCATTTGTTTCAGTGGGTCATTTAATGCCGGCAAAGTTTAGAAATGAATTCCTTCTTAATGGATACTCAATATTCTTATAAACACATTTTTCTATTTAACCCATTGATGGGACCCTGACAGATACTACCACTCCGAGTCAGAGTGGACCATGAAGCAATGGTAATGAAAGGGTGCTCCACATTCCCCAAACCTCTAGAACTGGAATCTCACTATCAGATAGAGTTTAACGCCATTCCAAGGACATGTAGACCCTCAGCCATTGCCTTCTAGCAATGTGATAAAAAGGGTTGGGGCTTGTCATAATGGCAATAGGACTGGGGCAATCATATAGGTGCTAGGGCTTGACGTGACCGGCCGATTTATCGGAGGGGGCTTCTCCGACCGCCCGTCTAGCCCAAGAAAGTGTCAAAGTGGAGTGTTGCAAGTCATGGACTGCTCAACCACCTGGGTTCTATCCTTAAGTATCACGGGTCAACACGCACGGCCAACAGGTGGTCCCATTAGGCGAGTTTTACCCCTCTGCAGAGGTGCAGTCGGTGCATTCTAACGCCCCAGCCGAACTTAACTTGCCTAGTTTCTTCGGAAACTTGTGATTAGAGACTTCGGCCTCTGGACCAGTAAAGTAGTTAACGACATGACCACAGAGGACCATCCACCCAGGAAACACCTGCCTTGATTTAAAGGGGCACGGCTGTGATTATTGCCCAATACCTGAGGCGCCCCTTTGAGGGGAGATGCCGACGGAATCAACGCATTTTTGTGCCTGCCATCCCATGAGCTTCGGTTCGTTGGTGGTCCAACTTCAAAGGACTTGTATCATACCCCGCATAAGTGGGATGCGAGGTAAATAACTACTTTCGACGTTAACTCGCAAGCCATTGTATCCCAATACACGCTTCAAGAGTCGGTCAAACATTGATAAAACCCCGCCTGATTGATGGAATATATAGGTTTCGTATGGAAGTGCGTGGTGGAATGGTTGAAGTCATGGGAAATGGACCCGTCGCCCTGAGTTCAAATCCTGGATGTGATAATTGCATTTCACTTAGCGCTAATACCATTGGATAGGTATGAATCCTACTCTCCCTCCAGCTATGAATAAATAGTAGGACAGACTGGGATCTTTAACCTTGGTTAGGCAACCGGTCTAGGAAAGTGAAAACTCTGAATTCAAACCTGTTGAATTCCACTTTAAAAATTGATTGAGCTTGTGTTACATCCTGCCCGTGCGTATTTCCGTGCTTGCGGTAGGGGTTCGAATCCAGGTAAAATCCAGACCCCAACTGACGGTTTACAAAGCAGGTATGCTTCTCAGCTTAAAACGGAGTCCTGTCAGATTGAGCATACACAGGTTGCGTATTGGAGGTGTCTGTGGTGTAATGGTTACCATCGTAGGAAATGGACTCATCGACGCGAGTTCAAATCCTGGACGAAGCTGTTTGTATTTCACATAGCACTAATACCCTTGGAGAAGGTATGAATCCAGCGTTTATCTCCCCAGCTATGGGTAAATAATACGTTAGGCTGGGCTCTCTAACTTTGGTACGCAACCAGTTGGAAAACTGAATTCAAACCTGGTAAACTCCGCTTAATAAATTGACCTTGTGTCACATTCTGCTTGTGCGGGGGGGGGGGTAAATATATATAGGTTGAGTATTTACAACCGGCGCTAGTGATCGGAGTTCGAATCCAGGTAGCTGGCTGTATTCCCTGAAGAGGGATTAGACTATCGTTATTTTTATTTTCTCTCTTTGTGAAACGGCATATTAATCTTCGTTATTTAATACCAAAGCGCTCCTTGGAGAAGAATAGTAGTGGTACTATTTAACACACTGATGGGGGATGAGGGTTTTATCCCACTCTAAAGGGTTTTTGTCCAAAGTGAACGTCATTGCTCTACTGGATTTCGAACTTCCTTACTACGATATCACATTCCAGTATGTTAGCCTATATCTCAGTCGATAGAGCGTCCAACTAAGAACCCCAAGTTTCCGAGGTCGATAACGAACCTCACCAACTCAGCACATAAGTAGCACAGGGAGTAAAGTGAGGAGCTGATGCTAGGTGTGACACTCCACCTCAGACGTCAAAACAATCTCCTTGGTCCAGCGCTAGTGAAAAGGGGATAAACTCCATTGCTGTCTGGCTGATACCGACTTTAGGCCACCCCGACGACTTTACTTATTATTATTTCCCATCTTGCAATTTTTCCACTGGCGTTATCTGTTGGTCTTTGAGCTTGAGTAACAGAAAGTGTCCACAGACCTACACGACTCTTGAGTGTTCAAGCTGAGACCTGGATCATCTTGAGATCCAAAAAGTAAGGATTCTCCCTTTTATCTAGTGTTCTCGTAGTCTGTTTTCCAGGACTTTGGGGAGCGTTTCAAGGGTTCTAACTAATTCCAATTGGTATCATCGTCATTTTTCTTTTTCTCCTTCTCCTCTCAATTCTTCTCTCAATTAATCTACACCTCCTTCTCTCAAAGTTTCTCCTTCTTTCAGTTCTTCTCCTTCCTCTTCTCCCAATTCTTATTATTATTATTAAGGGGTCATATTTCTACGGCTTTTTCAGCTCTCTAGCAAGATCCAAGTATTTCTTTTTCTCCTCCTTCTCAATTCTTCTCCTCCTTCTCCTCTCAATTCTTCTCCCCTTCTCTCAATTCTTCTTTTCCTCCTCCTCCTCTCTCCTAATTCTTCTCATTATATTATTATTATTAAGAGGTCATATTTCTAATGTTTTTTCATCACACGGGCAAGATCCAAGTATTTCTTTTTCTCCCCCCTCTCAATTCTTCTCCTTCCCTTCTCCTAATCCTTCTTCTTATCAGTAAGGGGTCATATTTATACGGCTTTTACAGCTCTCTGGCAAGATCCAAGTATTTGTCCGTCTTTTCGTTCTATTTTCATTTTCACTACATTGCCCACAAGAAAAGCAATATCAACTCGATGACAAGTTATATTTTTCTTAGTTATTAATATTCTGGCCAGGATTGGGTGGTCCGTTTGTATTCCAAAGGCGCAGATAATTATTATTTCCTTCGATGAGTTTTATTCCCATCAGCCTGAGCTGACTGCCTTTCACTGGAGGATGAGTGACAGTAAGTCTCCCAAGGTCTCCAGGTCTTCTGAGTATTCTAGCCGATATTAACAATATGGTTGTTTGGATAGTCCCGATCCTTCCTCTGATCTCATCTCCATTCTGTTCCGAACCCACATTCTTTTCCGAACCTTGGGGACAGTCCCAAGGGCAGCAATTACAATTGGTACGGCCTTCATGTTCCACATTTTTCTCAGTTCTCAGGCCATGTACAAGTATTTGTCTATCTTTTCGTTTGCTTTCATTTACACTCTCTGCACGAGATGACAAGTTCTTTTTTTCTTCTTAATTAACATTAGGTCTGGTCTCCTTACCGGGATTAGGTGATTTGTCTGTATCTCAAAATTAAACAGGATTTTATTCGTCTCATTCTCTAGGACATTTCCGGTTTGGGAATATACCATTAAGTTGAATGATGAACATTTGATTTCTTGCACAATTCACAGTGGAACACCTTTCCCAATCAGTCGTGTTTAGTCTTGTACACTCTTTGGGCAAGTCTGCACACAAGTTAAATAGAAAAAAAATGAGTTTGAAAACACGAATTTTAAGAAAAATTGAGTTTAAAAAAGAATTTGAATACACATCGCGAACGAATAAAAGAAAATGTCTTCGGCATAATATAACCCAACAATGGTTGACGTGCCGTAAAATCCAACCAACCAACTCAACCCTTTTTTTCACAGTCAGGATGGGACAAAAGATCAATGTTTTAGCAGAGTATTACTGCTTCGAACTCAGTTTTCCTTCTCCTAAATCGGTTGCCTTACCAGAGACTTGACTATCCTACTATTTAACCATGGCTTGGCACCGTAATAGTGGGTATTTACCCAAAATATAGGTATTTGCCTCATACCCCCCTTGTATGGGCTGGGCACAAGGCCTCGTTTTAACATGGGCCCACCCACAAGCCGAAGCCCATGGGTGGGAAAGAACAAAAATTGCGTCGATCCCTTCGGCATTCCCCTTAAGAGGGGCGCCTCAGGCGCTGGGCAATAAACCGAGCCCTGAACCTTTTAGTCAAGGGGGCAGGTATTGCCTGGGGGATAGCCCCCTGGGATCGACGCTATTAACTTGTAAAGATCCAGGGCCGAAGCCACTGGACCCCCACCCCGTTGGGCGGGTCTATTTACCCAACCTGTAGGATTGACACCATTATAGAGTATCCAGCGAGGATCGAACTCGCTATACAGTACACAGAAATCTGCTTGCTCTATGATTGAGGCGTTTTGCCATACTATGTCTTACCATAGAAAGCAAAAACTGATTTTATTAAGATAGCACGTATAGCCGATTTGAATAACAATGCATGTGCCCTCCAGCTCTAATCGTCTTTATAGTCGCACACACGCTCTGAGATTTTAGGGGGAATTAAGATGATGGAACATAAAGAGGGTCTAGCCATACAACATATTCATATCCAGTGTTGGCTGGGAATTCTTTTATTTTTTTATTCTCCGAACCGAAAATGAAAGAACGCGTATATCCGATTAAGATTTTGGAGAAAAAAAAATTTAAGCCCCTGAACACTAGACGGACTCAAGAGACGATTCATCGGCATGTATGTCGTTTCTTGAGTGGATCTTATCTGAAATTCTTTTCTTTTTTTTCTTTTTTTGGTTTTATTGACTTAAAATTCTTATACATGTTAAGAGAGGTGGGGGTGAGTGAGAAGAAAGAAAGAGAGAAGGAGAGAAAGGAGGAAACAAAGAGAGAACGAGAGAGAAAGGTATAAAGAAAACAAGGAGGAAAGAACGAAAGAACAAGGAAGAAAGAAAGAAAGAAACAAGGAACAAAGGGGTTGGGAGAGACGGAAAGAGGGAGAGAGACAGGGATAGAGAGTGAGAGAGAGAGAGAGAGAGAGAAGAATAGAGTGGAGAAAAAGGAATAACGTAGAAGAAAAGAAGAAATTAAGGAGTGAGGGACTGAGCTAGGAATAAAATGAGAAATGAAAAAAAAGATAAAGAGGAAGAAAGAGAAAGGGGAAAGAGAGAGAGAGAGAGAGAGAAAAGAGAGAGAGAGAGAGAGAGAGAGAAAGTGGACTACACTAGTACGACCATTTGTTTGGCTTCCACAGGTGAACGCCGCTCATGAGTTCGTCCTTGCTTCTCCAGCATTGTCCAGCATGCCTTGTCCGTCTCACTCGGATTATTTGTGAGATAGGGGGCAGGTGAGCATACAGCTGCTTCCTTGTGGGGTGCTGTTTCCACGACTTGTTTAAGATCGCACGCACCATTCTTGTGCAGATCCCATCTAGCTTATTCTAAAGGCGCTTCTTTAGGGTTCAAGTGGTGCAGCCATACAGCAGTAATGACACAACCACAGCCTGGAAGAATTGTCGCTTCAACTTGTCATGGAGATCGGATTTCCATATGACTGATAATTTGTTTGTGGCCGACCATGTCTTAGTTTTGCCTAATTTGGTATGAGTCGGTAATTGTAGACAGAAATGAAAGTGTTCATTATGATTGGTTGGTTGGTTGGTTTTTATGGCATGTCAACCCTTATTGGATTATTTTATGTGGCGTTTCTGTTTTCATTTTTCTTTTTGGTTATTCAATGTTTGTAAAATCATTTTTAACTCATTTTTTTAAATCTACCTAACCCATTCATAAAACAGATTAAAAGTAATGAAGGGGTACTCCACTCTCTCCAGTGGTCCAGAATTGCAACCTCACCACTATAAGTGCTCATTATGGTCTATGAAAATAAAAATTGCCTATTATCGCACGAAGCTATGATTTGGTAGCGCACTGTGAGGATCAAACTCAAGTTTGCCGTAACTGCTATCATTTACAAAGCATTGCTTAATCTGGCTCGTTGTTTCATCTATTTAATCCATAAATAGGACACTAAAAGGGAAGATAGAGTGATATTTGGTGTAAAGGCAATGAAGGGGCACTCTAAACCCCCAGAGCTCCAGAATTGCAACCTCACCATAAGCTGTTTATACTAAGTGTTGTTAGCAAGTGGTCAGCCACCAATGAAAACCCTTATGGCAAGCCCCAACCCCTTTTTATCATATGGGTGCTAGAAGGCGGTGGCTGCCGGTCTACATGTCCTGGGAATGACGTTAAACTCTATCTGATGGTGAGGTTCCAGTTTTGGAGGTTTGGGAATGTGGAGTACCCCTTCATCACCATTGCCCCCTGGTCCACTCTGACCCAGAGTGGTAGTACTTGTTAGGGTTCCATCTATGGGTTGAATAGAAAAATGTATTTATAAAAAAAATCGTATTATCCATTAAGAATTGATTTATTTCGAAAACTTTATCGGCATTAACTGACTCATTGTGGTTGATATGCCGTAAAACAAAACAAACCAAACCAAAACCAATGAAAAGAGAAGGCTCATCATTCGCTTAAAAGAAAAACTTAAAGAAGAATTGAATATTCTCCGATATCCTCTGAAAAAGAAAGATTAAGAGAATACCAGTTTCAAGAGACACGATTATATGTCTGGATTGTGCGATAAATTCGATCTGACTGAAAAAGTCTTGAAGAAACCGCCAATTCGATGACATGGGTGCCAGGTGGCCAAAGAAACGTTTTTTGTTGTTAGGCAGGTTGCAACCTATGAGTCTGAGGGGCCTATGATCTTGACGGACAGGGATGGGTCTAAATAAAGAAGATAGGTATGTTGATGAACAGAGGTGGGTTTTCATCAGATTGGAATCTGTGCTTTTAACATGACTGAACCGTATATCAGGCAATTTTTGCATGGCCAATTGTCTATCCTTAGTATTCGTAGAGTTGTTGTCGTTGTTTTTACAGCATTCACCTTGGGTCAGTTGAGCTAAGTCTATCCAACGAATCCACCATATCCCGAAAGAATAAGATAGTGAACTCATGAAAAGAGTCACAAGGGAATCGGAAATTCACAAGGGGTCCCCAAACCCCACATGTATATCTCATACAGGGGAAGGAAATGCCGTTTTTTGTTGCAGATTTTCTACAGACGCAGTGACAATACGCCAAAAGCCATCGATTCTTGACGATAATGGAGACGCCCTTTGGATTTTTACCATAGCCCTTTAGCCGGATTGTGGCCCTAATACGATTGGGTGACAGACCAATCCGCCCCCTTGAGGCACCCCCCTTGAGGGAGAATGCCGACGGGATCGACGCAATTTTTCTACCTACCACCCATGAGTCTCGGCTTGTGGGTGGTCCCACGTAAAAAGGCCTTGTGCCGTATCGTGTACAAGTGGGGTACATGTAAATACGACTTGGGATGCCCAACCAGGAACTTCAGTTCCGGACAGCGTAGTACTGAAACTGTCACGTTGTTACCACCCTATCACTGTGAGAAGGGGTCGAACTTTAAGGTGGTATAATGGTTAGTAAGCTAGTTTCAGCTATCCATTATCACTGAAAAGTAAATTTGATCATTGCTGGATGCCTCATACTCGGGACCTTGTAGATTGTTTTGGTTATTGGCTTGTTATTTCTTGTTGTTTTTTTGGAGCTGCTTGTATGTTTTGTCTATTATATAATGTTTATCGTAATTGGCTCTATGAGTTATTTGAGTTGTTGAATTTTTTGAGGTTTGTTTGTACATTTTGATTATTTTGTATGTTTGGTTTGGAGGCTTGTATTTTTCATTTTTGTTAAGTTGTGTATCGTTTTAGCATGTTAAGTATATGTTTTCTGTTAGTTAGTTTGTTATTTGAGTTTTTGTGGTGTGTATCTGCTGTTTTTTTAGTTTGGTGTGTTTTGGTTTTTTTTTTTTTTTTTTTTGTTTTTTTTTTGTTTTGTGTTTTTTGTTGTATTGTTTCGGGGTTCTATCGTTTGTGTATGGAGGTTTTTCTCTAGTTTTAGGGTGTTATCGGCATGTTTTTGTGTTAAGTCTGTGGTGTGTTGATTTTAGTCCTTGTTGTTTTGTGTCAATATTGTTTTTTGTTCTTTGTTTTATGTCGTGCCTAGTAGTTTGGTTTATGTTGAATGTTCGTGAGCGGATATTTTGATTTTCTTGCCCTCTTTTGGTTAGTTGTCTGTTGTGGATTGACAGATTTCTTATGTTGTTTGGGTATGCTGTGTTGAGATCGGACTGCTTGTTCCTGGTGAGTGTTAGGCTTTTTGTTTGTGGTTGATTGTTATTATATGTGTCTTGATTTTATGTTGTGGACCGTTTGAACGGTGCAACAGTTTGTTTTTTCTGATCCGTTTAGTTGGTGTGATAGTTATAGGTTTGTTGTAGGTAAGGGTTTGAGGTTGGTTACATGCGTAGCAATTTAGGTATATGTAGGATATTTTTGATTATGTTTGTGTTTAGGATTTTATGTTGTGATAGTGTCTTAACGTGATCCTGTTTTGGTTGCGGTTAGCTTTGTGTACCAATATGTATTATGAGAGATAGTCTAATATGGGCTAACTTTTTTTTTAGTGTTTGGGTCTAACGTGCTAAGTTTATATCCGATATTGGGTTTGTTTTGCGTGGTCGTTGTTCTCGTAGGTTAAGTATTTAGTAGTTCGTGGTTCTCGGTAGATATCTTGTTATATTCTGATTTTTATGTTTTTTTTTATTCGTTAGTTTATGTATTTAATTTTGTGACAAGGATGTTGTTAGATTGTGATCTATGTATGTAGACTACTTAGAAGTTTTCTGTGTTTTTTTGAGTGTTGATTGTCGATTGTTACGTAGGTATGTGCAGCGTCTTTGTGCCGGCAGGTCTTTGTGTGAAACTTTTAAGGTCTTTTTATTTTTTTTTTGTTGTTTGTTTATTTTTTGTTTTTTTTGATTTATGTGTG
>CM042155.1:20114161-20116661 GCA_023376005.1 Doryteuthis pealeii
ATATCGCCGTCAAAACAAACCAAACCAAACACTTAGACTTAATGTTCATTTTTTAGGTATTTTTTCTATGTCAAAAGGCAAAAAGATTGTAGTGTGTGTTTTCATGTGTATATGCGACCGTATAGACTTTTGAAAAAGTCAGTAACCTGTGTGAAGGGGGAAAAAAAACTCTCGAATGAAAAGATCTGACAAATTTACAGCTTTTCAACCTCAAAAAAGTACTTTTAAAGATATAAGCAATTCTAAGAGTATCATAATCCCCGAGAGAGATTTGCATTTCTCCTTGGCAACAGCAACGGTGACGTACAGGACAGGTCAACTATTGTTAGGGGAAAAAAAGTCTTAAACCATTGAAACACTTTATATATTGTCAGGGTCAGATGAATGTCAGTCGTTCCCGGGCAACAGGCATTGGACACGGGGGGGGGCGATGAAGGAGAAGTGAGGAATAAAGTTGTTTCCTTCCTTCTTTCTTTCTCTTTCTTTTTTTTTTTTTTTTTTTTTTTTTTTTGCAAAGGTGACACTTGGCAGTAAAGATATTTTTTCTTTCATTTGTCAACGGTCACATTATTCTCTATCATTTTATTTTTCTTTGTTCGTCCCTTACCTTTTCCTAATTGAAATGCTTGTCCTACACCAGTGAACCCTGGTTAACCCTCTACCATACTTATGAATATCTCACCACGTCGTATTCATTCCTACTATGTCCCACTTATCTATTCAATAGTATGCATTATATATATTATATATATATATATATATATATATATAATATTAATTTTTACTTGAAGGCACTTACAACGCATGTATGCATAAAATTCGATACTTTTTCTTATAGAAAATGAACTTGACAAGTCTGACAGATATTTTACACACCGAGTGATCCTTTGCTGGGATTACACTTGTCAAGTTCATTTTCTATAAGAAAAAGTATCGAATTTTATGCGATACATGCGTTGTAAGTGCCTTCAAGTAAAAATTTAATATATACTTATTCAGCAACGCTTCTAAATAAACAAACATCAAAATCTTATATTATATATATATATATATATATATATATATATATATATATATATAATAAACAAATCTTTTTTTTCATAAATTTTCTCAAATAAATGAATGCTTCTAATGAATGTCTTTACTGCTTGTGCATGTCTTTTTACAAAAGAAAATCAATCATCGGATGATATATATATATATATATATATATATATATTATATATATATATATATATACACACTTACCCAAGACCTCCGCATGAGCAGGATGCGACACAAAGTGAATTTATATGTTAAATGCAAATGGATTTTTCCAGGAGTTTGAACTCGGTGTCACATTATATATATATATATATATATTATATATATATATATATAATATATTAAATCTAAGAGAAACAAATCACAGAGATGATAAGGTTACTGAAGTAGTAATGATAATGATTTGCCCTCTCGATATTACTAATCAATTATATATATATATATATATATGTATGTGTGTGTGTGTGTGTGTTTGCTCTATGTCTTCATTTATTCACCAATATTGCCCACTCACCTAAAACAAGGTACATTGGACTCTTACGAGGAATGGCCTATTTAACTACAGAAAAATCTCCGCATGGAATGATCCCTAACACAATATATATATATATATATATATATATATATATATATATATATATATAGAGAGAAGAGAGAGAGAGTAGAGAGAGATAGAGATAGAGAGAGATAGATAGATATAGGGTTATATATATATATAGAGAGAGAGATAGAGATAGAGAGAGATAGAGATATATAGGTATAGATAGATAGATAGATAGATAGATAGATATGGGTGTGTGCGAATTAAGGTAGCGTCGACACGGACTCCTCACCTGATTACTATTAATTTTATTATAGTTTCTTGCCAATGCGATCTTCAGACCAACTACCACGCTAAACTCAAATATAAATTTACTCAAATATAAATGCTCTATCAATGATATTGAGCACTATCTGCTATATATATATATATATAATTATATATATATATATATATATATATATATATATATATATATAGGTCAATACTTTTTATGTACTTTGAAATTGCCTTTGTTTTTGAGTATTTCCTATTTCTAATTTTTCTCTGTCCCCTTTTTTATTAATTCTACTTCCAGCCCCGCCATTTATCTACGTATCTTCAATTTATCTCATTACTCATTCATCCCTGTTAATTCAAATCCCTTCACTACCCTTCTCTCTTCTTTTCTACCTTGATTAACCTTAATCCTCCTATGAGGACTACGTCCTTCTTCTCCCCCTTAGCACAATTCAAACCAGTGTCCTTTTTCATTGTTTTTTTCTTTTTTTTTTCAATCTTTTAAAACCGGATAAAAAAAAATCTGGCACAAGTATTCGAGCCATAAAATCATTACCTTAGGGGTAATCTGTGTCCCGTGTGCTACCTGTTTGCAGTTCGTGTATAGAAGGAGCTGCCACTAACCTGAAAATTGGC
>CM042155.1:20119161-20124161 GCA_023376005.1 Doryteuthis pealeii
TCTATCTATCTATTATCTATCTATCTATCCTCCCTATATCTCTATATCTATCTATCTATCTATCTATCTATCCTCCTATTTCTCTATATCTATCAATCTATCTATCTATCCTTATATCTATCTATCTTTCTATCTATCTATCTATCTCTCCCTCTGCTATTGCGGTACACAAAGAAATAAGAGGGTTAAAAAATGAAGGTGAAGATCACTATCTTTTCTCGGTGTTTCTTAGATATTTGTTTTCCTGACGAATATCCCCCCTCTCTCTCTCTCTCTCTCACTCACTCACTCACTCACACACACACACACACACACACACACACACACACACAATGGTGGTCCACAAAATAGAGGAAAAAATGGTCCATATTTTGAAAAGCGTTCAGAAGCACCGGTCTAAAACAACCAGTTGTAAAGGAATCTAGCAGAAAGATTTTGCCATTCCCTTCTTCTCTGTGAAGAAGAAATTCAGCATTGAAAATTCTATGCCTTTATTTATGATTGGAATTCTAATTTCCATTCAGTCTTCGAGGCGGAAAATAGGTAACTGTTTCAGCCACAAGGCAAGTCGTTATGTTGTCATTTCAATTAAAAGATCTGTGGCGAAAATGTCGAGCAAACATTTTAGCAATTAAGAAAGTAAATAGAGCATAGTGTAAAAAATACTTACGAGATCTGAAATGATATTACCGATGACTGATTGAGATTTCAATGGTGCCAAGGGCAAGGGTATCTACAGGGCATAACCTAGTTTGTACATTCACAGAAACATACACCGGTGATTGACCTCCACCAAAATCATTTAACATTAATTACCAGATAGGTGCCAGGCATATGCTTGTATTTTATAAGTAAATTCAGTACAGTAGCTGATAACGAACAGCGAGGAAATCTATCCCCTTTTCGTTAGCGCTAGAACAGAGAGGTTGTTTTTGCTGAGGTGGAGAACTACACCTACCATCAGCTAATCGCTTTACCTCTTGAATGTGCTCATTTTGAAAAGATGGTTTAGTTTATTTTCACGGTATATCAAGCTTCGTGAGTTATTTGATACCAAAGCCATCCTTGTAGAAGAATAGTAGTGGTACTATCTAACACATAGCTGAGGGGTTTCATACCTTTCACAAATGTATTAGTCCAAAAGTGAGCGGAATATCATGATTGGAATTTGAACTCGCGTACTATGATGTCGCAGTACCACAAATTAATTACGCCACGGGAATTTCCTCCACCCATCCAACCCAAAAACGTGGGAGACAGCAATTAAACTATTTTTTTTAAAATTGTTTTTTTTTTAAATTTTCTGCAGGAGCTTGGTATTTTTAAAAAAATGACTCTGAGGTGGATCGCCACACCTACCGTTTTGAATGACTCTTGTATGACTGATCTGGATTATTTCCAGAAATCTTTTCTCGTAAATTTGTTTTCTTAGCACAGAAATCTTTTCTCGTAAATTATGATCTGGATTATTAAGAAACTGATATTAGTAAACTATAGTAAATATTAAGAAATTGATATTAGTAAACTGATCTGGATTATTTCCAGAAATCTTTTCTCGTAAATTTTTTTTTTTCTTAGCACAGAAATCTTTTCTCGTAAATGGCGCAAAAAAATCTCAAGATAGGAAAAAAACCCAACCCTGTCCGTTTTGAGCGTTGCGGGTGTGACAATGACCGTCAAAGAACTATTGTTGTGGCGTTCGAATGATTTACAACGAAAAAATCTCTGAGTAGAAGGGGGGCTCGTTCTCCACCCCCCCTTTTTTTTTCTTTCAAAGCTTTTCTTAAGACCTTCTTCCACTTTTCATAGACGTTGTCCACATAAAGGTTATATAATACCCATTTGCATTTCTGTAGTCGTCAATCTATTTATTTATCAATAAATCTAAACGTTTTTTTTTTTTTCATCGACAGTCGTTTGAGAGTTTGTTGATGGAAAATGGCGCTATTTATTCAGATGGTGATATACGCCATTTATTTAAACAGATGCCTACACCAATCAAAATAAAATCTGGCTCCCAAAGTGTCACCCACCTCTCATCATTCATCAAGATGGGCTGATTCAATTGATGACCCCCCCCATTCTTCTCCTCTCTCTCGTTACCAGTCCTTATCGGCCATCGCTCTTATTAGATCCCCTAGACGACATCCAGTGTCCTCACCGAGCTGAGGAATGTAAGTAGTGGCTGGTTGGCCAACACCACTGTGTTCAAGTATGGAAGCCCATGAGGAGAACGTCGCTTATGAGTTCATTCCTGTTTCTACAGCAGTGCCCAGCATGTCTTGTTCATTTGACTTGGTTATATATATGTGTTTGTGTAAACACACACACGAACACACACACATTATATATATATATATATATATATATATATATAAACACACACACACACACACATATGCATGCATATTATCCTAAAGCTGAGTGAATCAATGATTGTTTTCTAAAGGCTTTTTGTATATTTTATTGTTTAGTTTAATGACACAAAATTCATTCTAATATATTCTTTATTTCTATGATTAAGTCATGTTTGAAAAATCCATTTTAATTGGTTATAATTGGTAGTACTTTATATTCTACCTGTCACTTTCCCCCTCTCTATTTATATCTTGATGACCTCTTTATTATATATGTTAGTTTCTCTGTGAGGGTAAAGAGAGTGATAGAAGTTCGAAACATATTTGCAGGTTAAGTTTCATCAGCCAGAGAGCCCGTAACTTCAATAAAATTCCGAGAATCAGGTCCATTTGAATTTGAGTTAGGTCAAACGTTCCCTTTCTTAGAAATCTTACAAAATGATATCATATTTATTTATTAGATTTAATTCGCTTTACAAACTCACTTTCCTCTAATCCCAATAATCTACCCAAAGCTCAATGGGTGACCAAACGAGTCACGTTTTGTTTAGAATATATATATATAATATATATATATATATATATATATATATATATATGGTGTGGTACCAAGTTTCTTGGTACAAGGTGATTCTAGGCTGGTCCTATTCTCTACCAGCAGTTTGTTGTAGAGTTCAGGTCCGTATGAGAGCTCAATGTTTAATTATTGTAAACAGACCAAAGGAGGTGGGGGAAATGTATGAATATAAGAATAGTTTGGCCATGTGCCTGTCTAAATAAAAGATATCAGCGGTCTGAAGAAGCTCGTGGGCATACTCATGAGTGGAAATGGTCCATAACCACGATACCCATGGTATTTAAAGCCTTTTATTCACACACACACACACACACACACACACATATATATATATATATATATATATATATATATATATATATATATATAGTGTGTCCACAAAGTCTTGAAACAGTTTTAGAATTGAACATTTAATAACTTAAATCGTACAAATGATAAACTCTTTTCGAAAAGTAGATATCAAAGTTCAACTCTTGAAGTCTTATTAATCATGTAAAAGTAAGTAAGTAAAGTCGACGGGGCGGCCTAAAGTCGGTATCAGCCAGTCAGCGAGGGAGTCTATCCCCTTTTCAACAGCGCTAGACCAAGGAGATTGTTTTAGTATCTGAGGCGGACGCCACTCCTACCATCAGCTCCTTACTTTACTGCACAGATCCCTGTGCTACTCATACGCTGAGTTGGCGTGGACCGGTATCGAACTAGGAACCTTGTGGTTTCTAGCCGAACGCTCTACCGACTGAGCTAACCCGGCCTCTTCGTTAATAAATTTTTAACCTGTTGTAGGACTTTAGGGACACCCTGTACATTGGTTAGTTTGGATTATAGATCTAACTTACTTACGGTCATATTGTCTTGAATATAGTAATGCATATAGACAAATGAAAAGTTTATATTTACTTCTTGTGTATAATCAATATATTAGTATACATGTTCCTTAGACCAAGGAGATTGTTTTGCGTCTGAGATGGAGCGCCACACCTACCATCAGTTCATTACTTTACTGCACAGATCCCTGTGTTACTCATACACTGAGTTGGCGAGGGCTGGTATCAAACCAGGAACCTTGTGATTCCTAACCGAATGCTCTACTGACTGAGATATTAAGAGAAACAAAATTAGGAACAAACACACATTCCAGTGGATATTTCTCTGTAGTGGCATAAAACAGAAGTGTTTGTTATACAGGGTGTCCACAACTTTTTGAAACAGTTTTAGAATTGAACATTTAATAACTAACATCGTACAAATGATAAAATCTTTTCATAAAGAACATATCAAAGTTCAACTCTTGAAGTTTTATTATTGATGTACTTTTTTTAATTATTGCTCTTTAGAATGACCGCCATCTTTGTTTATAAATGTTTAACCTGTTGTAGGACTTTAGGGACACCCTGTACATTGGTTAGTTTGGATTATAGATCTAACTTACTTTCGGTCATATTGTCTTGAATATGGTAATGCATATAGACAAATGAAAAGTTGATATTTACTTCTTGTGTATAAATTATATATATGTGTATACTTGTTCCTTTATCTTCCGACCATTATCATTGCACGACTTTATGGACGCCCTGTATATATTGGGATCGATCAATAGATGGATAGATATATATAATCAAGTTATACGCCTGGATTAACATCTAATTAATACATGCAATATGATCAGACAGACATCTCTAATTATCAATTGATTGATCTGTTTACAATAAACAAACAACAGGATATCTCTGAAAATATAGCTCTCTGAAAACGATCGGTTTTCTTTTTGCTGGGTCTCTGGGTTTGAGTATATCTCTAAAAAAAACCTATTCACTGACTGATAGGGAATTTGAGTTCACGCAACAGCTTGAGTTTCGAAACCCTCCCTTTTTCTTTTAAAGGTAAGAAGCGAATTCTCTTGATAAACATTGACCTGTTACTAGATTCTTTCCTCTCATAGAAATCAATACGTTTTATTGTCTACTAAAAATGATACCTGTCTGGTAATAGAATCCATCGATCTTCGTATACATATATGTATGTGTCTATTCATTTACCCAATGTTTTTTGTTTGTGTTTAATGGGGC
>CM042155.1:20129161-20141661 GCA_023376005.1 Doryteuthis pealeii
CAAGTTTAGCACAGTCGTAGAGCATCCACTTTGAGAATCATACTGCATACCCACATTATATATATATATATATATGATGGACTCTTCCGTCGATTTCGACGTATGAGGTTCAGATAACCTCTTTCATCTAACCTTGTGTGTTAATCGCAGGTGACATTTCAGCCCTGCCAATGACTTGCAAAGAAGACCACAGATGGAACAAGTGTGTGCATTATTTGAATGTATTGCTGGGACACTAGCCAATACTCTAGTCCTTTCTCTAGCTTGACGCAGCTTGGTGACCTCCGATGCTGCTAAATCCTTCATACCATTGCAACACAAAGTCCTCCACATTCTACGATTGAGTGCTGTCCTCTCAATCGTATCATAATCACACACACACAACACACACACACACACACACACACACACATATATATATATATATATATATTATATATATATATATATAACCTCTCAAAAGATGTAACAAATACAAAAACTGCCTACAAGAAAAAACACGAACACAAATAATTCACTTGGTTTGAAAATTGTATGGGCGAGAAACTGTTAGTTTACCTAGTGTGGTTAGCTTCATGTATTTGCTACCCCGACTTTTATATATATATATATATATATATATATATATATATATATATATTATTGTGTTAGCGCGGGGTATTTGAGTAAAGTTCAGTTCCAGAGGGCCTTCCCCATAGGCAGCACCTGTCTCCCTCGTATGTCTAAAAGATATATGGGCTATGCTTATTGCTCGGCGCCTGAGGCACCCCTGAAGGAGAATGCCGACGTAACTAATCAATTTCTGCATGCGCTCCGTGAAAGTCTCGAGTCCTGCGGGGTATCTTTCACACTAAACCGACCTTGTGTCAACATTTAGTTTCCTAGAGAACCAAATCAATATACACACACGCACACATCTCTCTCTATATGTATATATATTCTTACAAAAGTACACACACACACACACACACACACACATATATATATATATATATATATATACATGTGTGTGTGTGTGCGTGTGTGCGTGCGTGGGAACATATATACATATATGTGTGTATGTATGTGTGAGGGTATGTGTATATATTGTACTTGAAATAAATTATTACGTGAAACAAATTTAAAGTCTTTTCCTTCATCAATCTATCTGTCTCATATATATATATATATATATATATATATATATATATATATATATATATATATATATATATATACCATCATCATCATCATCATGTGCAATCAGCACGGATATCCATAACAATCTCTCGCCAACCCCCCTATCATTCGTTGACCCAGGAAGGTCCTCCACGCAGTATCCAGCATCCTCGCAGAGTTGGTCAATGTAAGTCCTTGGTGGGCGACCCACACTAGCATGCCCTTATGTTGGTTTCCACCGGAGAACTTCGCTTATGTGCACGTCCTTGCTTCTCCAGCAGTGTCCAGCATGCCTTGTTCGTCTCACTCGGATGGTTTGTGAGATGGGAGGCAGGTGGGCATACAGCTGTTTCCTTGTGGGGTGTTGTTTCCATGATTTTTTCAAGACAGCACGCAACATTCTCGTGCAGCTCCCATCTAGCTTATTCTCAAGGCGCTTTGTTAGGGTCCAAGTGGTGCAGCCGTACAACAGCACTGATACAACCACAGATGCTCTAATACATAATGTGCTTAGGTATTAATGAATGCGGCATTCTGATTAAAAAATGAAACAGAATAAAATGAAATAAAAATGATATATGTATATAAAGGCGTGTATATATATATTATATATATATATATATATATATATATATATATATATATAATATATTATAAGTCAAAATAAGTAAAATCGTCGGAGTGGCCTAAGAATAGTATCAGCCAGACACTGGCGCTAGACAAAGGAGATGGAGCGCCATATCTAAAATCAGCTCCTTACTTTACCGCACGGATCACTGTGCTACTCATACGCTGATTTGTATCGAACCAGTTACCTTATGGTTCATATATATATATAATATATATATATATATATGTGTGTGTGTGTGTGTGTGTGTGTGTGTGTGTGTGTGTGTGTGTGTATTTGGGCAGCATTAAACAAAAGGCAGGTCCCCTGTTTAACGATTTTATTGGTGATCTTTTCAAGCTTTCTGGCCAACTTTTAAAAATATTGGATGGAATTCGTGGATTAGTCCACCGAAGTTCATATCCCGAGTACTTTCGGCACTTCGAAGTGCCATCATCAGAGGTAGATGTGTTCTAGTTTTTTTCTTTCAAAGTATATCAATAGATGTGGAGGCTGGAAGTAGGAGAATTGATAGGATATATATATATAAAGATATTTATAGAATCTGCGACTGTCAGCCAGGCAGTTAGGGTTCGGATCACACACAAAGCGGCTTCGAGTCCATAACTCTGCAGATGAGGCATAATAGGCCGAAATGTACATACCGATAATGACTTTTTCTCGAATTGTTTACGCTTCACATTTAAACAGATATATTCGCCTAATTCATTAATTATCAACTAATTAATTTTCAAATTAGGTATGACTTCAATTAAGCACATATTCTCCCCAAAAATTGTCGGCATAGCCATATCAAACAAACAGTTTGCGTACTTTCATTATATTATATATATATATATATATATATATATATATATATATTGAGAGAGAGAGGGAGAGAGAGAAGAGAGAGAGAGAGAGAGAGAGAGCGTTAATGGTGGAACGTTAATTCTATTGCAATAAGTTGATCTGCCATAATTATCTATTTTCTGTGAATGCCGAAGCAAACTCTTATATGCGCGGGAATATTCGTTTACTTGAAACAGACACACGGACACACGTGCCACGCGAATCACAGAAAATATTCTGCACTTCTTTTAAGCAAATGCTTTCCAAGTTAACACCTGCTTAGAATAGGACATTTTTTCCCCCCGGATGAATGTTATTTCGTTGGGGGGGAAACAGCAAAATGGCTTGACATCAATTTTGTCGAGTTCGTTATGGAAAATGCACACGTAAGCAGGATCCAATCCAAATTAAGCACAGTTTATTTATCTATCACATCTTTTCTAATATCCGTTCGGAAATATTAAAGGGGACAAAGAAACAGAACAAAAACAGAGTTCTAATAGATAAACGTTGTTTTGGTCTGCGATCTTTTTCCTATTTCGGTTGGCTTCCACCATTTTTTCAAGGTTTTGTGTAGACAAATGTGTTTAGTTTAATAATGAAATAAAATAAATAACCCATCTATGGGTTAAATAGAAAAATGTATTTATAAAAAAATTGTATTATCCATTAAGAATTGATTTATTTCAAAACTTTATCGGCATTAAATGACCCACTGAGGTTGATATGCCGTCAAACAAAACAAAACAAAACAAACCAATAAAATAAATATGAAAAGAAAAATGAACGAGATAGTATCTGGCCTTGTTTAGCCGTTAGGGTTTTATTTCGAGATCGTGTGAAATATCCCACTTGAAATTCACGTGCTTAGTCTAGTGCTAGTGAAAAGGGGATATACTCCCTCGCTGTTTGGCTGATACCGACTTTAGGCCAACCCATTGACTACTTTTTATACACACACACGTGTGTGTGTGTGTGTGTGTGTGTGTGTGTCCAATAGAGGACCCGTCTTGGAAGCACAAGATTTTCGGTTCGATACCGACCATCGCCAACTCAACACATATGTAGCATAGGTCGGGTAATCTGATATGTGCGACAAAGTGGGAAGCTGAATATAGGTGTGGCGCTCCATTTCATATGCAAAACAATTTACCTCGTATAGCGCTATAAAGTGTGTGTGCGTGTGTGTGTGAGAGAGAGAGAGAGGAGAGAGAGAGAGAGAGAGAGACTACGTGACTCTTGACTCCGGTGTGGAGTGCCACACTTATCATCATCTCCTAATTTAGCACACAGATCCAAGCTCTGCTATTCATGCGCTGAGTTGTCTAGGTGCCTGTTTCGAATGTGGAACCTTGTATTTCTTAGGTGAATGTTCTACCGACTGAGCTAAACTGAGCAAGGGGTCAAAATGTGGATCAGAACACATTAAAAACAGTCCAACTTTTTTTCTTTTTTATTAATTAAAAGATATTTTGGAAATTAAAAAGAAAATTAATATATTATATTACATTGTCCGGCTATCCCATTCGTAACCACAGACAATATGGCGACCGTTTCACAAGCTGTCCTTGAGTTATTTAATGACTGACAGCAGACAAAAGGCGATTGGTCGAATTGGGATTAGACTCTTCTGTTCGGTGAAATTAATATTAGTCTCTTTCTGCATCCGGTTTCTTCCCGCACTTTTATTCTTTTCACGGAAGATTTATAATCTCGTTCCACTTACTTTAATTAATATTAAGACATTGTTGGACTGACACGCATAAACACACACACACACACACACACACACACAACACACACACACACACAAACTTGCACACACGCAGATAATTTCAAAGAAGAACCTAGCAACAAGCTAACACCTTCGGAGCTTCAGACATTTTCTGACGAAGATATCCTTATTTCGAAATATTAAGAATAATCAATGATAAAGAAACAACATCATAGATACCTTATTTTTCTTTACACTTGCATTGTGATAGCCTTCAAAACCAACCATCAAACCAATATAAACAATGCTTCAAGAAAATGTTAAAACTCGTATTTTCTTTTAATTTCTTAAGTGTCCCTGTTACGATTCGAGTTGCCATTTTATACCTTTAGATGAATTCAGTTTCATAAGGAATATTACTTGTGGCATAAAGTTTGATCTTTCCTTGAAGTAGAAAGATGTAGTATCAGTTTTAATCCTTGTCTGCTGATCCATCTTTGAAGTAGAACGATGTAGTATGAATTTTAATCATTGTCTTCTGATCTTTCCTTGAAGTAGAACGATGTAGTATCAGTTTTAATCCTTGTCTGCTGATCCTTCCTTGAAGTAGAAAGATGTAGTATGTTTTAATCCTTGTCTGCTCATCCTTCCTTGAAGTAGAACGATGTAGTATCAGTTTTAATCCTTGTACGCTGATCCTTCCTAGAAGTAGAAAGATGTATCAGTTTTAATCCTATTCTGTTGATCTTGTTGGTCCTTCCTTGTTGTAGTCCATTAAGCAAGTAATTTAATTTTAGGACAATTTATCAACGACGTTAAATACATGTTCGGCATTTTTTCAATTCAATCCCGTTCCTCCTGCTTGGAATAGTCTATAAATATAAGTGGTGGTTGTGCGTATAGGTTATACATCACGTAGTATAATGGTTAGCAAGCTGGATTACAACCATTGATAGTGAGTTCGATACTCACTGGTACCCCATAATTCTGGCCTTGTGCCACATCTAAGCTAAGCTTAGTAAATAAGTATACTTCACGCGGTGTAATGCTTAGCAAGCAAGATTCGCAGACCATTGTTAGCAAATTCAACTATCTCTGGGCACCCCATACTTCTGGCCTTGTACCACACCTATGCTTATTAAACAACTATACCCAGTTTAACAGTTCCCATTTCTGATTCTTTGACTTACGAGTGATCCAACATATGAACATTTTGATTTACGAGCATTGGTCGATTTTTTTGCTTTGCGTTGAGAGTTAAAACTTGAGGTAAGCGCGAGCTTCAGATACGCTTATCTATATAGTAATACTCTTGGAATTTGAATTACGAGCAGAACGATTTAAACTCGTAAATCAAGGTACCACTGTATTTTCTGTCTAAAATGTTTCTCTTTTTTATGGGTATCGCAATTACATCCTTCACCATAAATTAAACTACATTTTCAGCAATAAATAGGTTTTTTTTGTTTGTTTGGCTTCCTCGAAAAGATTTGTCGCCATCCTCCTTTTCTTTCTTTGTCCACGGGACGATCATCGTTTTAAATGTTCACTTATTATTCACGACTCTAAAGGGAAGAGCTAATTTTAAATGATAGGTTTTTTTTTTCTTCTTCTTCCTGAGCAGCTGGCTCCGGTTGATTGCATTAAGCCTCACCCATACATTTACAAAAAAAAGATGGCCTTCTGTTGAGATTAGAATGTCGGATATTTGCCAACAACTGTCAAAATGCAAGTAGCTACCCCCATTAACAAAATAGACCCCCCCCAATAAAAAAGAAAAGAAATCGCAAAAAAGTTAGCCAGGTGTTGCCGGTTTTTATGCTGCAAAATGGCTGATGTCGTGTTGTAACAAAAAAAATAAATAAAAATAAAAAACCCTATGTTTAAATAACGGAACTTATTACTAATACGTTTCCTTTGAGATCTCAAGTACAAAACCTTTGAGATTTGTGGGTACTTCGTCGTATCAGGAATGTATTTATCCAACCTCTTCGCCACGTGCAGGATGTGACACAATGTCAATTATATATATATATATATATATATATATATATATATTATATATATAGAGAGAGAGAGGGGAGATTGATAAATAGAGATGGATAAAGAGAGATGGGAGATTGAGGGAGAGACAGAGAGAGAGAGAGATTGATAGAGAGGGATATATATATATATATATATATATATATATATATATATATATATATATATATTGATTGATTGATAGATAAGAAGAGGGTGTCCTTGGTATGATACTGGTTTGGTTAGATAGATAGATAGATAGATAGATAGATAGAGAGAGAGAGAGATTGGTATATTTATATATTTATATATTGAGAGAGAGAGATTGATAGATAGATAGAGGGATTGATAGATATATTGATAGAGAGAGAGATTGATAGATAGATATATTGATAGAGAGAGTGATTGATTGATAGATATATTGATAGAGAGAGAGAGAGATTGATAGATAGATTGATAGAGAGAGAGATTGATTGATAGATATATTGATAGAGAGAGAGAGAGAGATTGATAGATAGATATATTGATAGAGGAGAGATTGATAGATAGATATATTGATAGAGAGAGAGATTGATAAATAGATATATTGATAGAGAGAGTGATTGATTGATAGATATATTGATAGAGAGAGAGAGATTGATAGATAGATTGATAGAGAGAGAGATTGATAGATAGATATATTGATAGAGAGAGTGATTGATTGATAGATATATTGATAGAGAGAGAGATTGATAGATAGATATATTGATAGAGAGAGTGATTGAGATGATATATTGATAGAGAGAGAGAGATTGATAGATAGATAGATTGATAGAGAGAGAGAAGAGAGAGAGAGATTGATAGATTGATAGAGAGAGAGAGATTGATTGATAGATTGATAGAGAGAGATTGATAGAGAGAGAGAGAGACTGTTAGATAGATAGATAGAGATTGATAGAGAGAGGGAGAGAAAGAGAGGGAGAGATTGATAGATAGATAGAGAGAGAGAGAGTGTGTCCTTGGTATGACATTAAACTCAGTCTGGTGATGAGTTTCTCGTTATGCAAGTCATAGAAGTATAGAGCAGCCCTTCTTTGCCATTACCAGATCCACGTTCGTTCAGTTTGCTCTTAACTCTTAAGACCCCATGCATTGATGAAATAGAATGGTTTAAAAATGATTCGTATTCAATAGGACTGTGTATCCTTAATAAATAAATATACACGCCATTACAATTAACGCGATTCCTTAACCTTTAGGCATAAAATAACCCTTGACAGGTTAACATGAACTTAAAAACAATCAATCTAACAATTCGTATAATAAAAAATATTTTACCTTCAAATCGTATATATACAACAAGAATTTGGCATTAAGTACCCCCAAACAGTTATTATGGCATTATAAAATTACAAAACCAATATATATATATAAAAATATGTATATATAAAAAATGCACAATGTTTCCTTTCGATACACACACTTACAGCGTCCCATACTAACGCCATAAAATAGAATATTTGATGTCATATTTCAAAACCGTCTCCTTTTTCAAACGTCAAAATTTTTTAAACAGACTGAATGACAAGGATTACTACTCGCTTTTCTCGTTATTCTGTGATAAATAATTTATTGTCTTATGCCCTAAAGATGATCTAATTAATAGATCGAAACACTGCAGCGTCGGCCAATAAACTAACCACTTAACCCATTTAAACCTGTGTTTTTTCATCTTTCTTAATATACTACATACCGTCGGATTCACTTCCTTTCTTCACACACACACACACATATATATATATATATATATATATATATATATATATATATATATATACTCTGTTGAAGTCTCAAGTCTCAAGTGAAAAAAGAAACCGTTTTCCCCGTCCTTAGCCATAATAAATTACCTTTTACCCGCCTAAATTTAAAGAATACTATTGTGTTTTCTGGCGCGAAATGTAAAAGAAAGAAAATCTTCGCGCCAAAATAGTGTGTGTGTGTGTGTGTGTGTGTGTGTGTGTGTGTGTGTGTGTGTGTGTTGCACAGCTGCAGGGGAATCTTGACAGGTCAGAAACAGTGGTAACAAAACATGCCTTTTTTTTTCAGCTCACCTCAAGTGTTTATTTCTCTTAATCTTTTTCTTTTCTTTTTTTCCTTCTTCTTCTTCTTCTTCTCTTACACCCCACCCCTTGCCCCCTATTTCCGTCTCTTTTTACCTTTCCACTTCATCTTCCGTTGAAATCAATCTCACCTTAAGCTGTGTTCTCCTACCCCCACTTTAAGCTTACTACTTTTTTCATTTTTTTATTTTATTTATTTTATTTATTTTTTTTTTTTTTTTAGTTTCTCTCTTTTTCCATAACTTCGTAAATTTATGGTATCGTTTCCCTTTCAGTTTTGTGGTGTTTTTTTTTTCTCTTTTTCTTTTTAGGTTATTTTAAACTTTAACTTCTATGGGGTTTTTTTTTTCTTAATGTTTTTTTATATTTTTTTATATATTTTTTTTTTATTCCTACTACTTTCTTTCCCAGTTTGAAATTTTCCCAATTTATCTTGCTTCATGGATCCATCTCAATCCTTTTCCACCATCTTCCATGTCGTTTGTTTCCAGGTCTCTTATTGTTTTTTTGTTTTTTTATTACTATTTAATGTTCCATTTATTTATTTTTTTTTTTTATAGATATCATTTTTGCTCACTATTTTCTTTCCCTTCTTCATGAAACGGACTTTTTCCCAAACTCATTTGTCAGAATGTTAGTGACCTGCCTTGCCGTAAAAACCATTAAATAATTCTCCCAGGTGAAATTCAAGACTTCGTCAATACAGCTAGAATCTTGAAATCGGATTTTCAAGGCATGTTTGCGTCCCCACCCTTAGAAAATTGCTCATTTATTATCAATTTATATAAGTATTTTTAAACTTGGGGGTCAACAATCATTTCACTTGATTTTTTTATTTTTATTTTTTATTTGATTCCTCTGTCGTTTCGTGTTTTGATCAAATTTCCCTTCCATAGGCGAGTATTCTATTTAAATGATATTAATACGCTTGTTCCTTAATCTTCTGACTGTTATCATCTTACAACACCCTCTGGTCAAAGATGAGACCGTCCAAATCGTCCAAGATGACATGCAAAAATGTAAATCCTTATTATCTGGAGTGGCTTATCTGTCGAATTCTTATTTCTGTTGGGTGTCGTCATCTCAGTTAAATAATGGACCATTCCGTTTTTATCATAAAGAAAAAAGGGAAGAAGAAGGACATGATACACAGAAAAAAAGAAGAATAAGAAAGAAAGAAAGAAAGTAGTTGAAAGATAGAGAGAGGGTGTGAGCGTGCTAACCTGTATCAATCGTGCATAATGAAACGAAGGGAAGAAAGAAAAAAAGAGTGAGACAGAAAGAGTTAAATCAAGATTATACTTTTTACACAATGAACTACTTAGCAATAGCTCTTAAGTAAACATATCAAACGTTGTAATAATTAAATTAATATATTGAGGTATAGCCACAGGTCCTGATTGCTTACAAATTATAGACGTTAGATAGGAATACTTGAAACCATACAGTCAAGATTCATTTTACATATGTATTTATCAACTCTTCAGCTCGGCAAAGGGTCCCCATATATAATATAACAAGCTCATCACTGCTTAACTTCAACGATATAGAGGGAACCGGTGCTTTCAACGTGACCTGACCGTAGGCCGGTAAAATTTATGTTTCAAGCCTTACATAAGCACTGAAAAACTAACACACACACACACACAAATATATATATATATATATATATATATATATATATATATATATATATATATATATATATATATATATATATATAGAAGGTCTGTAAAGTGTATTATGTTAAAAATACATTTGCGACACGTGTTTCAGATCTTCTGATGACTTCTTCAGACATTAATTAACCATATTCTGACAGAATATGGTTAGTTAATACATGAAAAGATATTAGAAGATCTGAAACACGTGTCGCAAAGGTAAAATAATTTTTTTTTTAAATCCATTTTGCGACCTTCTTTTTTATGAAATATTCAATTTTCTCCCGTTGGACCCATAACAACACTTTATATATATATATATATATATATATATTATATATATAATATATATATATATATACATACATATATATATAATATACATATATACACACACACACTATATACATACATTATATATATATATACATACATACATTATATATATATATATACATACATATATATACACACACACACTATACATACATTATATATATATATATATACATACATATATATACATATATATATATATATATACACACACATATATATATATATATATATATATATATTCTTCAAATTCTTCTACCACGTTCCCGCCATGTTAGCAATAATAGTTAATCCAAAAGGTGGTCAATATATTTTATAAAGTATAGAGCGTTTATAGTGGTAAAGAGTGTCCGCCTATGAATCACAAGCTTCCGGGTTCGATACCGGCACATCTTTTTCTATACGCCAAATAGCAAAACAGATGGTAAAATCTAAAAACGGTATCAGGGAATAAGTGTGACAAATATTATAAACTGCTACTAATGTGAATGCTTGAAAGCTGCGGGGTGTTATCAAATTGCAACTGTACGCACTCTACAGACGGCTTGTCCCAAATAAATCTAACGAGGATCTCACTCTCAACTGCATATATCTAACAACTTATTGTAGCAACAGGAGCAGCGGTGACCCTGAATTCTAGTAACAGTGTTTGCTATATTAGACTGAAAGAAAAAAAGAAAGAGAAAAAAAAACTTTGTTTGATACCCAAGAACTTGGTGTTGTAATTGTATCAAATGAGTTCTGATTTTTTTAACCCGCAAATGCAGAGCAGCTATAAATGTAGGTGCGTGGTATAATAGGAGTCGTAGGAAATGGACTCGTCGCCTCGTGTTCAAATTCTGGATGAGGTTGATTGCATTTCACATAGCGCTAATGATGATGATGATGATGATGATGGCAGCAAACTCGTGTTCAAGTATTGCCATTGCTTGATATATATATATATTTTTTTTAAATTTTTCTTTAATAGTTCAAAGAATATAATGGTGAGCTTCAAAAAGTTCAACAATGAGCTGTACGAAAGTGGCTCTTTAGTCCTGCCAAAGTCTTGCACATCTTCCCACATTTACAGGTATTTCCAGGAGCACCGTTTATTTTATTAGTCCATTCCGCCGATGCACAGATTGGTGACTGATCAGGCCAGCCTTGTTCATACATAGCCTTCAACACTGGTCACATAGTAGACCGATTTGAAGCCCTTGGCTGTCTACTTTTTTATTCTTGCGAATATCTCGTTTCAACTGCTCATGCTGTAAATAAAATTCATGTTTTTACAAAATAATTGCAAAGAGAATGAATTTTTATTTGTTGCAAAGCTGTAAGAATAGAGCATGTATCTAGGATTGAACTCATAACTAATAGTTTGCGAGAGCAGATTGCGAGAGCAGATTGCTCACCGCAATAAAACGACTTGGTGTTCAATTCATTATTTATTTCAAAAATGTCGTATCTGCGACATTGACGTGTTCACCGAATTCCTGCACGTAAACGATCATAAAGCCGCACTTGGAATCAAAATCTATTTGATATTCTCCGACTGAATATGCAATTTAATTATGAGCCACATGTTTTCTATCGATTAAGACGTGTGTAAGAGAGAAATGTACAGGTTTTTCAAACAAGCTTTTAAAATCGCAAATGTGATTGCATTCTTTTTATGATTCTTTTTTTTTTTTTTTTTTTCTGTGGACACATCGGTAGGAGATAATTCCTGTACTTAATCTCTGACTCTAAATTCAAAGTAGATTCTAGAATTCTGATCAAATCAGATATTAAAATATAGAAATACTTTGGCAATAGTAACGAATGTCAGCCAAGTCTTTGACGAACCAATTCCTTCTTCTTCTTACTCGAATGTTCTTGCATACTGAGCAATAACGGTAAATTAGGGCCGGTTTAACTCAGTCGGTAGAGCGTTCGGCTAGGAATCACAAGGTTCCTGTTTCGATACCGGCCCTCGCCAACTCAGCGAATGAGTAGCACAGGGATCTGTGCGGTAAAGTGAGGAGCTGATGGTAGGTGTGGCGCTACACCTCAGATGCTAAAATAATCTC
>CM042155.1:20146661-20171661 GCA_023376005.1 Doryteuthis pealeii
AGTTGGCCGATCCGCTCTGCATTAGTAAATATCGCTTCAGTCTCGATACAATTTAAACACTTTGTAATCTGAAGAATATTAACGTTTTATTCATTTGTCCTTCCTTTCTTAGTAAATACAGCTTCAGTTTCGATTCTTTTTGGACACAGCTTTTTATTTTGAAGAAAATTAACGTTTCATTCACTATTGATTTCTGTCTTGGTAAATACAGCTTCAATCTTGATACTTTCATAACACACCTTTATTTTTGAAGAAAATGAACGTTTCATTCATTTTTCCTTTCTGTCTTGGTAAATACAGCTTCAGTCCCGATTACTTTTGGACACAGCTTTTTATTTTGAAGAAAATTAACCTTTCATTCACTGTTGATTTCTGTCTTGGTAAATACAGCTTCCGTCTCGATACTTCCGAACACATTTATTTTTGAAGAAACTTAACGTTTCATTCACTGTTGATTTCTGTCTTGGTAAATACAGCTTTCGTCTCGATACTTGAACACATTTATTTTTGAAGAAACTTAACGTTTCATTCACTGTTGATTTCTGTCTTTAAATACAGCTTTCATTTAACGTTTCATTCATCGTCCTTTTTTGTCTCGGTAAATACAGCTTCAGTTTCGATACCTTTTGAACAAAATTATCTTTTCAATTCCTTGTTAAATTCTATCTAGTAAATACAGCTTGAGTTTCGATACCCTTGCAACAGCACCTCTTATATACGGACAAATAGACACAAAGGTAGCTCTTTTTGAAAAAAAGAAAAGAAAAATGTATGTAATAATGCGTTTTGAAATAGCGTAGGAAACAGACTTCTTTATGTGGGGATATCGTTCTTCCATGATGAGGACCTAAGAACGGGTATTTCTTTAGATTTCTTTAAGAGAAAATGCGCGCTCGTTCCGGAACATGAACGCATTTCATATTACTTAAGTCTGCTGTTCCTTTCTTTTTTCTTTCATCTTCATTCGTCTATTATGAATTCCTTTTGAGTTGCCCCTTTTTTTCTAATCTGTAGATCGATCGATAAACATCGGCCATTTCTTGTGATTTACTCATTTATTTCCTTATTGGTCTGTTCTTATTCTTTCGATCCAGCCTGCTTATTATTTTCAATATTTCCATTTATTCTGCCCTCTATTCAATTCCCCCCCCCACCGCCATTTTGTTTTTTCGTTCTTTTAGTTTTCTTTTTATTATTTATTTGTTTTGGCATTTCCTTTCTTTTGTTCCCTTTTTTTTCTTTCATAATTTATCGTTCGCTTTGTTCGTTTCTTTGCTCCATTTATAAAGTGTACGGCCATCTTTTTTTTCATCTTTATTTCTTCTTTCATTCTTTTTTTTTCTCGTTCCCCTCGTTCTTTTTTCCTATGTCTTTTTCTGCTTACTTTTTTTTTCTTCTATTTATTTCATTTTTTTTCTTTCTTTCGCAATTATTTGCAAATTTTCTTTCATTCTTTCTTTCCTAAACATTTTCATTCTTTCTTTCATTCTTTCTCAATCATTTGCAAATTTTCTTTCATTCTTTCTTTCCTAAACATTTTCATTCTTTCTTTCATTCTTTCTGTCTTTCTCATCATTTGCAAATTTCTTGATTTCTTTCTTTCCTAAACATTTTCATTCTTTCTTTCATTCTTTCATTCTTTCTCAATCATTTGCAAATTTTCTTTCTTACTTTTCATTTTCAAACATCTGTAATTCTTTCTTACGTTTTTTATCTATTTATTTTTCATATCTTTCTTTCGTTTTTCTCAACCATTTGTAATTTTCCTTCCTTAAACATTTTCATTCTTTCCTTCATAAACATTTTCATTTTTTCTTTCATATTTTCATTCTTTCCTTTTAAACTTTTCATTTTTTCTTTCACATTTTCATTCTTTCCTTCTTAAACATTTTCATTCTTTCCTTCTTAAACATTTTTATTCTTTCCTTCATTATTTGCATTTCTTCCTTCTTTCCTAAATATTTCTACTCTTTCTTCCCTTATTTTCTTTCTCAGTCATTAGCAATTTCTTTCTTTTTTTTCTTTTTCTTTCTCTATTTGATAATATTTCTTAAATCTTTCGTTTTTCGCATTTGTAATACTTCATTTCTTTCTATATATTCATTTCCCAAAGATTTCTTAAATCTTTCTTTTTCTATCAATCATTTGTTTATTTCTTACTTTCTCAATCTTTTGTAATTTTTCATTCTTTCCAAAGAATTTACAATCAGTTTTTTTATTTCTCTTTTCATTTCTTTTCTTCATTCACCCTTTCTCTCTTATTTTCTTAAGATTTTGTCATATATCTTTATTTCATTCTTTCTTTTATTCTTTTGTATATTTGTGATTTTCGTCTTTTTTCCCAGTTTTTCTTTTTCTTAATTATCTCCTTTTTCCTTCATTATTCTTCCCTCTTTAATTTTCTATTTGTTCTTTTTGGCTAATTCATTCTTTCCTTTATTTCATTCACTTTTTTCTTTCTTTTATTTCATTCACTTTTTTCTTTTTCTTTATTTCATTCACTTTTTTTTCCTTTATTTCATTCACTTTTTCTTTCCTTTATTTCATTCACTTTTTTTCTTTCCTTTATTTCATTCACTTTTTCTTTCTTTATTTCATTCACTTTTTTCTTTTCTTTATTTTCATTCACTTTTTCTTTCCTTATTTCATTCACTTTTTTCTTTCCTTTATTTCATTCACTTTTTCTTCTTTATTTCATTCACTTTTTTCTTTCCTTTATTTCATTCACTTTTTTTTTCTTTTTTTTCTTTCCTTTATTTCATTCACTTTTTTCTTTCCTTTATTTCATTCACTTTTTCTTTTTTATTTCATTTTTTTTCATTCACTTTTTTCTTTCCTTTATTTCATTCACTTTTTTCTTTTCTTTATTTCATTCACTTTTTTCTTTCCTTTATTTCATTCACTTTTTTCTTTCGGTCATCCTTTAAATCCAAATTCTTTCTTTCCTTTAGTTTACGATTTCCTAATTCTTTACTTTTTATGTTTTTTTTAACCTACACTTCAACTTAACTTTTTTTCATTTTTACTTTCCTTCACTTCCTTCTTTTTTCTTCTTCTTCTTCGCCACACCCCCACCTCTTATCTTTCTCGTTCCTCTTTCGTCCAGTGCTATTCTTTCATCTGCCATTAATCTCCCACAGGCATTCACTTACATAATTCCTCCCGCCCCTCCAACGCTTTGTGGTTTGATTCTGGCCGCACACCAACTTTCCTTGCTCGTCTTTATTATCTTGATTAGGCGTAACTTAGCCGATGGCTTAACAACACATACACACGTACACATACACACATACACACGTACACATACACACGTACACACGTACACATACTCAGTTATAAACATCACTTATGCTTCCTGGTGTAGGAGGCCTTCTTAGTCAGAAATCTAAAGATGACTTCATAAATATACGCGATTGTGCGGATGGTTGTGTGTATGTACAGAGGCTTTTAGATGTCCATCAACGACATGCATGTAAGTAAGGATATATATCATGCACATACTTACACACGTACACATACTCACTTACAAACATCACTTATGCTTGTTTCCGCGTCTAAGGTGGAGTGCCACACCAACCCTCAGCTCCCCACTTTACCAGACAGATCAGATTATAGAATCTGTGCTACTCGTGCGCAGATAGAAAGAAAGAAAGAAAGAAAGAAAGAAAGAAAAAGAAGGGGAAAAAAAGAAAAGAGAAAGAAAGAAAGAAGAAAGAAAAAACCCTAAATGCCTGAAACAAAGGAAGAAAGAGAAAGAAAACAAAAAAGAAAGAATGAAAGGAAGGAAGGAAAAGAAGAAAAAAGAGAAAAAGAAGTAAGCAAGAAAAAAATATAAAAAAGAAAAGAAAAGAATGAAAAAAAAAAAGTGAGCAAGAAAGAAAAAACAGAAAAAAGAAAGAAAGAAGATAAGAAATAAAAAAGGAAGAAAAATGGAAAAAAGGAAAGAATGAAGAAAAAGAAAGAAAAAAAAAGATGACTTCATAAATATACGCGATGGTACGGATGGTTGTGTGTATGTACAGAGGCTTTTAGATTTCCTTCAACGACATGCATGTAAGTAAAGATATATATCATGCACATAGGCAAATTAATAATCGGTGGTTATAAGATTGCAAACCCCGGTCACAACAGTATAACATGCCACGTCTGTGCATGCATATATGCATTTTGTATATTTATATATGTGTACGTATGTGTATGCGTATATATGTATATGTATGCACGTATATATATATATGTATGCGTATGTATATATATATATATATATATATATATATATATATATATATATATTTACCAACCCCTCCGCACGAGCAGGATGCGACACAAAGTCAATTTCTTAAGCGGAGTTTAACAGGTTTGAATTCAGAGTTTTCCTATATATATATATATATATATATATATATATATATATATATATATATATGTATATATATATATATATATATATATATATATATATATATATATATATATTACTATGTATTTATATATTGTTTTAATTTTCTCATTTTTCTAATATCATGCTAGCTAAACGTGCAATGGAATGCGTTTATGAATGCACAAATGTAGAAATGCCCGCTCATTTACGCTTTGTTTGCTAGTCGGGTCAGAGAAGCTTAAATATATCTATATAAAATAGGAAGTACGTGGTGTACTGGTTAAAGTCATGGGAAATGGATTCGTCGCACCGAGTTCAAATCCTGGACTTGGTAATTGCATTGTGATGCCACACCTACCATCAGCTCCTTACTTTACCGCACAGATCCCTGTGCTACTCATACGCTGAGTTGGCGAGAACCGTTATAGAAACTAGGAACCTTGTGGTTTCTAGCCGAACGCTCTACCGACTGAGCTAACCCGGCCCCTCAAAGATAATCTTGCCCACTACTATAATGCGTCTGTTACTTTGTAAGGGTTTCCACTTTTATAAGATCAGATTTATCCAAAATCAAATTATAAAGTAGATAAAAATAAAGCCACGTTTCATTATTCAATTGCCTGACTTTCATAACGAAATATTTGGCTTTCACTCTGTTGAATGCTTATATTTAGAAATCTTTGAAAGGACCTATCATTTTCTTTTACCGACCATAGATCATATTAGCGCACCAGCCTCAAAGGTATTGGATCTGCGTGTATCCTCTTCACCAACGAAAGTAGGTTTTGTTTTATGGTTGACCTGAGTAAGAATTATGTAAATTTTCTCCTACTTTATCAAAATTTCTTTCGATCAACAGGGAAGTAACACCAACGCTTGGATTAGCTTCATCAAGCAAGGAGAGACATTATTAACGGTAATGAGGTGCATTGGATTCGCGCCAGCCAATCAGAAGGCCTCGTGATTTATTTGTGGCTATTCGCTAAATGCCTCAGGCCTCATTTTCACCCACTAAAAACCAGCATTTATCTCTTTACTTCTCTTTTGTTTTCATTGTCTTCTATTCCTTCATCGTTTTCATTTCGATAGCATTTTCGCTTCTCACTATTTCTCAGTCCCTGGCTGTTAGGAATCGAAATTTATCATTTATTCTCATTCCGCAATGAGTCGACTCCATTATGGCATGCATGCCTTCTTCTACATGATCGTTATTTCCCTCCTCGTGAATTATTCACACCAACATTAGCCGGCGGTCATTCCCTGTAATACTGTGACAGCAGGTCTACTCAGGTCTACAGGACTGTCCTGGTTATTCTGCGCCCTGTCGGCTGGAGCGTTAGAATTCACCGACTGCACCTCTGGGGGCACAAAATTACCAATACAGTTTTCGACAAAAAATTATTAGCGATTGATACTAAAGTAAAGTAGTTTCTAATCCATCAGAAAATTCAATCATTGATAAATCAATACTGGAAATTTCATTAAAATCAGATAATTCCCTGATTTTTGCTAATTTTTGTCAGCTGGTTGAATATATAGTATAATTATTAATTTTAAAATATCGCTTTGTATGGTTATGATCATACAATCCCCAAATCTTATAATTATAAAATTTCTACCCATTTGAATGTAATTAAATTTTGTGTCATTAGCTGGTGGTCTGCAGAGGGGTAAGACTCTCCCAATGGGGCCACCTGCAATATTCCACTTTGGCCCAAACTTAGGCTAGACGAGCGGTCGGAGAGACCCCCTCAAATCAATCGGCTGGTCACGTCAAACCCTAGCACCTATATGATTTTCCCAACCCTATTGCCCTTACGACAATCCCCAACCCTTTTTATCATATGGGTGCTAGAAGGCGGTGGCTGCGGGTCTATATGTCCTGGGAATGACGTTAACCTCTATCTGATGGTGAGGTTCCAGTTTTAGAGGTTTGGGGCATGTGGAACACTCCTTCATCACCATTGTTTCCTGGTACACTTTGACCCGGAGTGGTAGTACCTGTTAGGATCCCATCTATGCGTTAAATAGAAAAACGAGTTTATAAACAAGATTGTATTATCCATTAAAAATGAATTTATTTCAAAACTTTGTCGGCATTAAACATTTTTTTTACCAATAGAAGTATTCGGCATAAAATGACCCAAGGGGTTGACATGCCATAAAATCCAACTAACCAACCAACCAACCAACCAGATTATTCTAGCTGATCTTAACAAGGCTGTTGCTTGGAAGGTCTCCATTCTTCCTAATTTCCAGTCTGTTTTCCAAACTCTTGGAGACCGTTTCAATGCCACCAATGTCCATACGAGCTTTACCTTCATGTTCCACTTTTATTATTATTAGTTTATTATTATTATATTATTATTATTAGTAGTAGTAGTAGTATTCGTGCGAGTTTTTCACACCAGCTTTCGCTTGTAGATATTCAGATGAGTCTAAGTCACAACAATTCTCCTTAGATCTTCTATATGATCTTAACAATGCTATTGTCTGGGTGGACTCAATTGTTACTCCAATTTCCAATTCCTCTAGTCTGTTTCCTAAAGTCTTGGAGACCGATCAAAGGACTCCAACTTCAATTCGTATCACTTTTATCCTCATATTTCAAAGTGTTTTTTCAGTTCTCTGGCAAGGTCTAGATATTTGTTTATATTTTCGTTTTCTTTTATCTTCACCCTGTGATCTGCTGGGACAGCAAAATATACCATTTGATAAGTTCTTTTTCTTGTTAATCAATACTTGGTATTATCATTATTTTGCCACATGAGTGTTTTTCATATCCACCTTAGCAGGTGGTTCACTTTAGGCTGAATGACAACAAGTCTCCTCAGGTCTCCATGACTCTTCTGAGTATTCTAGCCGATTGCAGCAGTGCAGTAGTCTGGATGGTCTCAATTATTCTGCCGATTTCCAGATCCACCAGTCTTTTTTCAAAGTTTATTGGGACCGTTCCAAGTGCACCAACTACGATTGGTATCAATTTCACTCACATTCCACAGCTTTTTCAATTCTCTGGCAAGGTCCAGGTAATTATTATTATTATTATTATTATTATTATTATTATTATTATTATTATTATTATTATTATTATTTCCTTCTGAAGTTGTTCAAGTTTTTCTTCTTCTTTGGTTCTGGAGTCTTTTGTGATAGTTTCTCTTTCTTCCCTTTTTTCAGCTCACGGCAATTCTTTGAACTTTCTCGCCACACTGATATTGGTCCTTCAGTCTTCCAGACTAACTCACACACAGATAAACAATAACGCGTATTCACCCCCTCCCCCTGTCTATCAGAGAAATATAAATCAGAATACTTCATGTTATTTGAGGCGGTACCACCCACTTTACCCCATTTTCATTTCACCTTCTCTCTTTCACATTCTATCTCTCTCTCTTCTCCCCCTCTCTCTCCCTCCCTCCCTCTCTCTTTCCCTTCGTTTTTCGCGCTGTCTGTTATGCGTTTTCCTCCGAGACCATCACTCTCTCGCTTTGCAGTTTTTTCGTCTGTCTTATTATTCTATTGTTTTTAACTCACATGACCTGATACACTACAATGAACGGTTTCCATTCTGTTCCTAATAAACTGGTGACATTCAAAAGAAAAACCTTCACATTTACCCCCCTCCCCCTCCCCCTTTATTATTCACGTCCGCTTTTCGACGACGCGGGTCAGTTTGGTTATTCCAGTTGTCCTTTCATCAGTAATAGGTGTGACATAATTTTGCATATGAGTACGAATACGCACGTTCACACACACACACACACACATAAATACACTAGCACATACTCGTATATACACACACAACACACATAAATACACAAGCCCACACTCGTATATATACACACACACATACACAAGCCCATATACTCGTATACACACACACATAAATACTCAAGCACATACTCGTATACACACACAGATACATAAGCACATACTCGTATATACATACACACATAAATATACAAGCACATACTCGTATACACAGACACACACACATAAATACACAAGCACATACTTGTATACACACACACACATAAATGCACATACTCGTATACACACACACACACATAAATACACAAGCACATACTCGTATATACGCACACACACATAAATACACAAGCACATACTCGTATACACATATACACATAAATACACAAACACATACTCGTATATACACAGACAGATATAAATACACAAGCACATACTCGTATACACACATAAATACACAAGCACATACTCGTATACACACATAAATACACAAGCACATACTCGTATACACACACACACATAAATACACAAGCACACACTCGTATATACACACACACATAAATACACAAGCACATAATCGAATACACACACACACATAAATACACAAGCACATAATCGTATACACACACACACATAAATACACACACATACTCGTATACACAGACACATAAATACACAAGCACACACTCGTATACACACGCACACAAATACACAAGCACATACTCATATACACACACGCACAAATACACAAGCACATACTCGTATACTCACACGCACAATATATATATATATATATATATATATATATATCCATACATACACACACTCACAAACAGACACATATATACATATATAGAGACACATATAGATTTGTATACAGACATATACATACATCTCTATATAACGATATATATATATATATAATATATATATATATACATATATATATATATATATATATATATATATAATATAATTAGTTTCACTTCCGCACAGGGATCAGTGACAATTTATGATAAACAGTCTGAAAAGATATAATGACAGGAACATTAACTAACTTTTGTGCGAAATTATTTTTCTATTATTTTTCTAATTTGTTCCTGACCTGGTTGCTTACATAGATCATCTTGGTACACTGCTGCAACCTCCTTTCACTCTTAGTATTCACCCATCAACTCCACATTATATATATATATATATATATATATTTATAAAAATAAATTCGAAGGCAATACAATGCGTAAAAAATAAGACAAAAAGATGTTTATATGTCTAATCGATTTCAAAGCGAAGCTTTATCGTCAGAGACGGATTTCAGAAATGACGTGCTTATGTTTTTTTTTTTTTTATATTTGTGTGGTTATAATTTCTCTCTTATTTCCTTTTCCTCTCCTTTTTTTCCTCTCTTTCTTCTTTCTCCTCCTCAAACTTTTAAGAAAGAAAAAAAAAGAAAGAGAAATAAAAATTACAGTTATTCGCCCATTCATAAAGGAGGAGAAGAAGAAAGAGAGGAAAAAAGGAGAGGAAAAGGAAATAAGAAGAGAAATTATAACCACACAAATATAAAAAAAAAAACAAAACATAAGCACGTCATTTCTGAAATCCGTCTCTGACGATAAAGCTTCGCTTTGAAATCGATTAGACATATAAACATCTTTTTGTCTTTATTTTTTACGCATTGTATGCCTTCGAATTTTATTATTTATAACATACTTAACAATGCTTCAAGCAAATTACCAATTACTTTTATATATATATATATATATATATATATATATATATATATATATATATATATTGCTCTGTATATAATCTAAAAGGTTATTTTACATTGAGCTCTCTTTAGTGATTTAATGATTCACTGTATTTATACATACTGGATCATCAATATTAGTACAGTGGATCTTAGAAATCACATATAGAATCATCCCTTACTACCAAGTTTTGGATAAATCTCATATATATTATATATATATATATATATATATATATCTTCTTATTATAATGGAGATTGTGGGTTTGTCTGTCTGTAACCGAAACTATATCACTATAAAATTCACAATTCCCTTTGTTATTTACCTCACATTCTCCAGGATTTTATTTTTATTTAAACCTCAATTATTAACAAAATTGCTTTATATCATTAAGACTGTTGACCATATATCTACATGCTAAATAACATGCAGTTGTATTTATATATACAAAAAAATAGCGGTTTATAGTGTGAATGGGAAAGCTAATTTGCATATTGATCTTAAAAATTTGATTTTAATAAATATATGCTTAGTATTATTAATTTCTAATTGTTTGGTTTTATCTTGATGAATATGATCAAAGATCTCTTCAATAAATCTTAAAAGAAATCCATTAACAAGAAGAAATAACTGTAATATTATTCTTTACTTCCTATTTAAACTAAGTAGTTAAATTAGGAAAATTTACCAATGAAAGACGGGAGTAATGGAAAATGATGGAAGAGTTAGTTTCAAAGTTGTTCTATTTTTCAATCATACCCCCTCTGTTCCAAATCTTCATATCTGCATTCTTATTCAGTTTCATTAGCCTTTCTAATTTAATATGATATTTTATTATATTAGAACTTAAATACTTGCACTCGAAGGTGCATATATTTGCTATATATATATATATATATATATATATATATATATATATATATATATATATATATACATCGAGTGGCATTGCGAATTTTTGATAAGCGGTTTCATAAAGTGCTGGAGACATCATGTGTAAACAATTTCCATTTTAACAGTATCAAAAATATTTGAAAAAAACAACCGTTAGAAGGTCACGTGATTTCACCCCATTCTCGGTTATAGGTTATTGCATTTGTCGCGGGAATTAATGGATCTATAATTATAATAAAAAATATGTTTTTATTTTTCAGATATTTCATACAATTTTGTATTAGATTTACTCAAAACTTTTGTTTCGGCATCTATCGGGAAGACCAGTTGAAATCTTTTTTTTCATGCCTTCGCATATGTATATTGTTGCAAAATCAGAAATCGTAACTAGTATGTCCTAGATAAATATACTGATAGACTCGATTCATGAGATGCCGACAAATCTCGTATTTCGTTTCTATTTTGATGTTTATAAAATGATTAATTTAAAAAAAGAAAAATCAACTGAGTGCAAATTTGTTTGTTCCTCTCGACCGAGTTCAAATAATCTCATAAACAGAATAAAAGTCGTAGTCATGGTCATTGAAGTTATGGGCGTGGTCTCTTTGGCGGTTTGTAAAGTCATCGGGGCGGCCTAATGTTGGTATCAGCCAATCAGCGAGACGAGTCTATACCCCTTTCACTAAAGGAAGCGCGTGGTGTAATGGTTAAAGTCATGGGAAATGGACTCGTCGCCCCGAGTTCAAATCCTGAACGTGGTAATTGCATTTCACTTAGCGCTAATACCCTTGGGAAAGGTATGCATCCTACTCTCCCTTCAGCTATGGGTAAATAGTAGGGCAGACTGGGCTCTATAACCATGGCTAAGTAACCAATCTAGGAGAAGGAAAACTCTGAATTCAAACCTGTTGAACTCCGCTTAAGAAATTGACCTTGTGTCGCATCCTGCTCGTGCGGGGGGGGGGGGTAAATATGTATACCCTTTTTCAAGGTTCCTAGTTCGATACCGGTCCTCACAAACTCAGCTTATGAGTAGTACAGGGATCCGTGCGGTAAAGTAAGGAGCTGATGGTAGGTGTGGCACTCCACCTCTGATGCTAAAATACAATCTCCTTGGTCTAATGCTATTGAAAAGGTGATAGACTCCCTCGCTGACTGGCTGATACCGACTTTAGGCCGCCCCGTCGGAGAAAAGATCCCAAAACTCCAATATCAGCCTCTATTGTCATTCTCAGTCAGACAGCGAAGACTAGCGCCCAGACCAGGAAGGTTGTATTAGCGCCACACTTACATCTGACCACCACTTTACTACATAGATCCAAACTGAGTTAGCGGGAGAGAAACGTAGAATTTATGGCATTTTAATGGACATCAATTGTTGATATAAAAAAGAAAAGAAATCTCGACAACTATTTACAGCGGAACAAACAACTAGGCTCACCAAATAATGGCAACTGATTCCCCACTCGGAAGAATCGAAAAAGAGGAAAGACCTCTGAGCAACGCAGGAATTTTCTTGTGAATCACTGTCTCTCCTGCGGCACCGTCTGCGACGTTATAACCAACTAGCAGTGTTATTTCATCTGCTTCAAGAAATTCGTTTTTAAAGACAAAAAATAATACAATGTTGTTGTTATTTCTCTGATGAGACTTCAATTTTGTATTATTTGGATTATTTCTCGTGAAAGCTCCCGAGTCCGACGAGAAATACCTGATGAAAACCGGAGGGCACATCGGCCGAAACGTTGTACAGATAACAATACAGACGATAACAATATTCCGAATAATCTAAATACAAATGCTGTTAGGTTGTTTTATTTTGGTTTATTTTTAGGAATATAGATATTTATTACGTATATTGCTATACATAAATATGGCACAAGGCCTAAAATAGGGGGCTAAAATGGGGGGGGGGTAAAATGGGGGCGGGGAGGCTGGTCATCGCTTTCCTAACTTTCAACTTAACTATCCCAATTCGTGATCAGTTTCATACTACAATCTTTCATTCATCACAAAACCAGTTCGCACAACAATCACCAAAACTTACCAGTCTCTATTAAAATCCTACACCTAATCTCATATTTACAGTTCGGAGGGAGGGGGAATGTTGATATTAATGTACATTTTTAGCAATATAAGACTAAATATTGATAAATATTTAGCTGTAATTTGTACACATCAGCACATCGCCGTTCTAATGACTACTACATTTCTTAATTGGTTGTATTTTTATTGGGGGTCCTACATACAGTTGTGTGGAGATACAAACAGATCACATATCATCAAAAAAACACTATTAGTATTAATTAACAAGACAAAAACAAGTGGAATTTTATTTTTCAGTGGGTCATGAATAAAAATAAAAGGAAGCAAAAATATCGTCCAGTAATTGGATTAGCTCGGGTTAGCTCAGTCGGTAGAGTGTTCGGCTAGAATCCATCAAGGTTCCTAGTTCGATACCCGCCCTCGCCAACTCAGCGTATGAGTAGCACAGGGATCTGCGTGGTAAAGTAAGGGGCTGATGGTAGATGTGGCGCTCCACCTCAGACGCCAAAATAATCTCCTTGGTCTAGCGCTAGTGAAAAGGGGATAGACTCCCTCGCTGCATGGCTGATACCGACATTAGGCCGCCCCGACGACTTTACTTTTACTTACTTGGATCTTACCAGAGTGCTGAAAAAGCTGCGTAATTTGAAGGTGATTGTGATATCAAATGTATTTCGTGCCCTTGGAAAAACAGTAAAATAGGGGAACTGGAAAGCAGTAGAATTGAGAAAATTTCGATCAAATGACTTTTTAGATTAGCTAGAATACTTAGAAGAGTCCTGGTGATCTGTGGCGACTTGCCGTCACTTGGACTGCAGTGAAAACCCAATAGTTAAAACTAAATAAAATAAATTAAATATTAGTGATTAGCATGACCTGTGGATATACTACAGTATGATGATTTAATTATTACAACATTTGATATGTTTACTTAAGGGCTATTGCCAATAATTCAATATGTAAAAAGTATATTGATTTAACTCTTCTTTTTTACTTTTCATCTTTTCATCATATTCGATTGAAGCAGATTAGCGTTATTGCTTCTACGTGTTCAACTTCTCTATCTTTCCACCATTCTCTTTCTTATATTTTTCTGTTGCATGTCGTTTTACTTCCCTTTCTTTATAATAAAAACGGAATGGTCAATTATTTAACAGAGGTGACAGCCCTCCAAAGAAATAAGAATTCGCTTGCAACAACTCAAGATAATCTGGGTTTACATTTTTGCATTTCACCTTGGATATTCCCATATTTAACCAGGGGCTGTTGCAAGATGATAACGGTCGTACTTTAAAGGAACACGAGTATTATATTAGTAATGTTAATACAAATACTTTATCCGAAATCTCAAAAACTGTTTGACATTGCAAACTGATCTTCTTTGGATATATTTTATCTTAAATAATGAGGCGAGGGTTGACTTCTTGAAGAAAAAATTGGCATTGATTTTGTATTTGGGGAAGGTCTCTTGATACAAATCTTGACAATATGCCTAAAAGGCAGCACCAAGGTGGTCCGTTGCCAAAATTTACGTACTTAAATCATAGACGGCAATCTTATCTGACGATGCAACACACAAAGTAATGATTCAAACGCTTACTTTTGCTAATATATATATATATATATATATATATATATATATATATATATATATATATATATATATATATATATTATTCCTTCATTCTTGAAGAGACTCATTGGGCGAAGATTTAAGCCATTACAAATACGGTCTGAAAAATGGGGTTGTTTATATAAATTAGCTCAGTCAGTAGAGTATCCGCCTCTGAACTACAAGGTCACGGGTTCGATACCGCATCTATTAATTATTAATTGAATTATTTTGAATATTTTACACATAAATTCTACACAAAATCATAGACATTTATTTATTTGTAAACGTTTTAGCTAAACCTCTTAATACTGAAAAATTGACTATTTCATGTTTGTAAATAGTTTTCTAGTAAAACTCTACGTTAGATAACTTTAAATATATATTAGAATAACAAACAATACATAAATATGATACCGGTATGTATTCATTAAAACTTGTTTTCCGCCCTGTCGGTAGGGCGTTAGAATGCTCCAACTGCACCTCTGCAGAGGGGTAAGACTCCCCCAATGGGGCCACTGTTGGCCGTGGGTGGTGACCCGTGATGATTAAGGATAGAGCCCAGGTGGATGAGCAGTTCATGACATGCAATACACCACTTTGGCCCTATCTGGGCTAAACGGGCGTTCGGAGGGCCCCTCTGATCAATCGGGGTCACGTCAAGCCCTAGCACCTATTGATTTTCCCAACCCTATTGGCCCTTATTGGGCAAGCCCCAACCCCTTTTTATCATATGGTGCTAGAAGCGCGGTGGCTGCGGGCTACATGTCCTGGGAATGACGTTAAACCTATCTGATGGTGAGGTTCCAGTTTTGGAGGTTTGGGGAATGTGGAGCACCCTTTCATCACCATTGCTCCCTGGTTCACTCTGACCCGGAGTGGTATACCTGTTAGGGTCCCAGCTATGGTTAAATAGAAAAATGTATTTATAAAAAAATTGTATTATCCATTAAGAATTGATTTATTTCAAAACTTTATCGGCCACTGAGGTTGATATGCCGTAAAACAAAACAAACAAAAATACTTATTTTAAAAAATAGTTAGGACCGTCTAAGTTTGCATACACAAATTGTGAGTGTATATAATGTAAGGGTGTTTTTATTCTATGTATTGTCGATTTTGCGTAATATGACGTTAGCGGTGACATAGTTTCTGTTTTAGACAAATTGAGACCGAATCTCCATTATCAATACATACTTTAAAGATATCTGAAGTTCAGATTTGATGGTGCTTAGTTTACAATTACTTGAAGTCAAAGATTCTCGTAATTTTATATTTAAATTTTTATTTTTTCTACAAATTTATTACTCGTGTATAGATCACTGTCAATTTTTGGTCTTAAAATGAGGACTTCAAAATTCGACTTTTACTCGAGTACATACGGCAGGTAGTTTAATAGATTTCTCATGAGATTCTATTTCTTCACGAGCTGACTAATATTAGTTTATATTTTTAGCTTTAAAATATAACTCAAAATAAAATTAATAGAGCCCCAGAAATTTTTCAAAATTAATTTGTGAAAAAACAATGAAAAATTTTTAATATTTTGGAACAATCATTCCTGATTAATTCTCAGTCGATAACGTTTAGCAATTTTTTTCTTTCGATTTTATCTTTTATTTTTAAGATATTTACTAAATTTTTGTGTATTGCAAAATATAGGCCATATATGCTTCCATATTTTAAAGATTGCAAATCATAATATCGTTTTTAACACCGTCTTTGAAAAACAGCGAACGTTTGATTTTTTTTCCAACTTCCCTTCCGACTTTATCTTTTATTTGAATATTTACAAACATTTGGGGTATTACAAAATTTTAGCAATTTGTGCTTTCATATTTTAAAGATTGCAAATCAGATTATGGTTTTTAACACGGTCTTTGAAAAAAACAGCGAACGTTTGATTATATTTTAAAAACATTTTATCGGACTCTTTTAAAAGAAATTGTTTACTTTTAGTTTCAACCGTATTATAATTCATCAAACGTTCATCCGTATCTGTAGGCTATTGCATTTTGGGGGGATGGAATGACTTCAACCAAACTTCCCGGTTTTTTAGAATCTTCATTGAATAGTTTTAAAACTATATATTAGGTCAGAGATTATTTGTTTATTGAGACGCTAAATTTTAAATAATCTCCAAGTATCTCTAACATTTGCAAAACATTATCTGAATAAGACACGTGACATAAAAAGAAAATGTATTTATTTACTTATTTATAAACAAAATACAAAATGGACGTCATTTTTAAAGTTCTACGAAAGCGACGATTTATGCAACAGATATAATAAGAAAAGAATGATTCACATGGCGCTAATACCCTTGGGAAAGGTATGAATTCTACTCTCCCTCCAGCTATGGGTAAATAGCAGGCAGACTGGACTCTTTAACCATGGCTAGGTAACCAGTCTAGGAGAAGGAAAACTCTGAATTCAAACCTGTTAAACTCCGCTGAAGAAATTGACCTTGTGTCGCATCCCACTCGTGCGGAGAGGTTGGTAAATATATATATATATACATATATATATATATATATATATATATATATATATATATATATATATGTATATATATATATATATATATATTCACTTTGTCCTTAATTGTTTTATTTTCGAAGTTTCCTCTGGACATACATATATAGATACATTACATACATACATACATACATACCCACTGCCCGTTATCTGTATAGATAAGACATTTTTTTCAAATGTCAGATGTGGTTAAGTGTTATACCCTGTAAACACCTTTTTCTGAGGGGTTACCCCTTATGTATGGGATACAGAGTGAATTCTAAGCCTTGTCGACAGAAAGGACAAAATAATAGAACTAGTGCACTTTTTTAAACTCTATCTTGTATGTTTTTGAATACAGTTTAAGGTTATGTCCTTTTAATTTGTTTGCTGTTGACTCGAATCTAATTAACTTGAAGGATTAATTCAGGTTTAATAACTAAAATGGAGTCCACGACCACCGTCATGTCGTCTACGATTTTATCACGCATCTTTTCGAAGAGAAATTTCGTTCCGTTCGTTTAACATCAAACCAGGAATTTATACATTAATTAGAAATATCTTAAAAGAAATGTACATATTTCTCCTTCATAAATATCATATTTTAATACTTCTTCATTATCTGTGGTTTTACCCATCTGTTATCAGTAACGTCTATCTACTAACCAATGCCATCATTATCATCAGGTCATGCTGGCAGCACGCATATCCATGATTCCACCCTTCTCTCTCTCTCTCTCTCTCTCTCTCTCTCTCTCTCTCTCTCTCTCTCTCTCTTCTCTTTCTTTCTCTCTTTCTCTTTCTTTCTCTCTTTCTTTCACTCTTTCTCTCTTTCTTTCTCTTTCTCTCTTCTCTTTCTCTTTCTTTCTCTCTTTTTCACTCTTTCTCTCTTCTTTCTCTTTCTCTCACTCTCTTTCTCTCTTCTCTCTTCTTTCTCACTTCTTTCTCTTCTCTCTCTCTTTCTTTCTCTCTCTTTCTCTCTTCATTCCTATCTTTCTCTCTCTCTTTCTCTCTCTCTCTTTCTTTCCTCTTCTCTTCTGTCTTTCTCTTTCTCTCCCTTTCTCTTTCTCTCCCTTCTCTTTCTCTCTCCCTTTCTCTTTCTCTCTCTCTTCTATCTCTCTTTCTTTCTCACTTTCTCTCTCTCTCACTTTCTTTTTCTCTCTATCTCTCTTTCTCTTTCTCACTTTCTCCCTCTCCCTTTGTCTTTCTCTCTCTCTCTCCCTTTCTCTTTTCTCTCTCTCTCTCTTTCTCTCTCTCTCTCTCTCTCTCTCTCCCGCTCTTTCTTTCTCTCTCTCTCTCTTTCTCTCTCTGTTGCGAGCACGCGTTGATATTTCGAAACGCCTATTAACTAATGTATCTAATTTAAATTCGTTCTTATCAGTTGTTTATGAAGATACAGAAATGAAAAGGGAAATTTTTTTTGCTATTTAGACTTTAAGATGCGTTGCAATCTCTTAATGTAATATTGCAATTTGAGATATGGTTGCCATTCCATGTCTAATTGCAATTCTACGACAGAAATAACGATGCTACCTGTACATATATATATATATATATATATATATATATATATATATATATATATATATATATATATATTATATATATACACATTTTTGGTACAGCTAAATTCATATAGAATTTTAAAATAACATATTTTTATTGATCAGCAATTTAACAGAGCGAAAGAGAAAAGAAAAAGAAAAAGGAGAAACTTAAGGGCCCTTTCGACCGGTGCTTTTTTCAAAAGTAACGATTCAAGAAGTATATTTTTTAGCAACCCCATCACGTTGGCCAGGTCTACCATAGTCACCAGAGTTGATACTTCTTTTTCGACACTTTGCTAGTCAAAAAATATATCAGTTGCTCGACTTGAAATCAGAGTTAACATTAATTTTTCTAATCGGATACATTTAAAGTGAATGTCATTTTCCCTATCCCAATATGTTAGGTAAAGGAGGTACCATATGAAGTACCGCCGAGGTGTAGGAACTTTATTTTTAGCCATACGCCTCTTGCTAACGCAAGGCACCAACTCTTATATACAAAATTAGAATGAGAAGAACACGCATAAGATGGAGTATTATTTAAACTTCTATATGGGCACCAGCATTTGCCTGCAGCCTCCCAAACTACCCGTAAATCACATCAATTGGTCATCCCAGGAACTCTTTGTGTTTAAAAATGTTTTTAAAATTTGAGCTCAAAGACTCATCAAGTATGAATAAAAAGAAACATTTTCAGCATAAAATAATCCAACAAGGGTTGATATGCCGCTAAATCCAACCAGCCATGCTCTCCATAAAATAAGCCTCGGAAGTTTAGGAACTTTATTTTTAGCCATACGCCTCTTGCTAACGCAAGGCACCAACTCTTAGCAGACTGTAGTATAATTTATCGTTATTGCTCAGTATGCAAGAACATTCGACTAAGAGGAAATTGGTTAGTCAAAGAGTAAGATACCATTCATTACTATTACGAGGTGGGTCTATTCTTAGTGAAAGAAACTTCTTTGTCATGGTATAAAGATGAATTAGACTTGAGTTCACAGACAGCTGTCGTCTGGACACACGCGGGAGGTGTGCGTCTGTCCTCGGCTATCTATCCAATTGTAAAATTCTTTGAAATCGGAATTCCAATAGGATTGACCTATAGATGAGGCATTTTGGTGATCTAAAGAAGAAATGTTTATACTTCTATTACATTTTTACACTTCGTGATGCGTAAGAGTATATCATAAAGTCTTGGCTGGACCACCAAAGAAAAGAAGCGACTAGCAAGTCCAGTTCTTAAATAGATGCCCACTTAGCAACGGCAGGTACTTAGAGATTGGTTGGTTGGTTGGTATTTAATGGCTTATCGGCCCTTGTAAGTTATTTAATGCCAAATTTTGTTTTAAATATATATATATATACATATATATATATATATATATATATATATATATATATATTTGTTTAACTTCATGTGTATCTATGAATTGACTAGCAGTACTCGTGGATATACCACAGTATGATAAGTTAATTATTACACCATCTGATATGTTTACTTGAGAACTATTGCAAAATATATCAATTTGTAAAAAGTATAATAATCTCTCTCTCTCTCTCTCTCTCTCTCTCTCTCTCTCTCTCTCTCTCTCTCTCTCTCTCTGACTTTTCTTTCTCCCTCTTTTTCTCTTTTCCTAATGTTCGTTTAAAGAGACTAAATTTATCGCTTCACGCGCTCACCTTCTCTCTTCTCCCTCTCTCTCTCTCTCTCTCTCTCTCTCTCTATATATATATATATATTATCCTTTTCCTTTTTTTCTTATTATATTTTTCTGTGTAGCATGTCATTTTATTACCTTTCTTTATAATAAAAACGGAATGGTCCATTATTTAACACAGTTGACGACACTCAAGACAACCGTTAATAAAGGGTTCTTACTCCTCTACGTAGGATACAGTCAGTGTATTCTGACAGTGATATTTTAAAATAGTACTCATAAAATAATATAAAGCATTAAATTACGAAAGAGCCTTTGAAATATGCAAAACTTTTTCTTTTAAAATTTCAAATGATCCCCTGAACCTTGCTAGTTGTAAAATGAAAGTAAATGTTTATAAATATTTAAAATAACGTTTTGAATAGATGTTTGTGTACTTTTCCAAAGATATCCTTTCACTAGTGGAACCGGAGTCAGCTCGAGTTATTATCTGTTTGAGAATAGATTAAAATTGCCGCGATTTTTATGTCCACCATTTTTCTTTCTTTTTCCCGCTCTTCTAACGACATTTTGTAGTGAAACCGAGCGCCCCTTTTAACCAATTGAAATTCCGATAGTATTGTTTTATTTTCCATCATTTCTTTCTCTCCTATCTCTTATCTAATCTTTGGTAGCAGATATGTGCGATGCAAATGAACCCACTGCAATATTGAGACTGTATGAATAAATCTGCATACTTATCTACGCGCCCTTTTTGTTAGGAGAACAGCGCAATTGTAATTAGATGCAATCGTTTGCATTTTTATTTATTTAATTTATTTATTTTTTTGGTTTATTTTTATTTTATTTTTTTTTTTTGAGGTGAAATCGGTGGAGCAGAATGTAATAAAACGATAGAGAAAAGAGTCCAAACTTTTCAACTTTCTCTGCCAATAGTAAACTTTGAAACGTTTAGAAACTTGTGTATTGATCGCAAATATCAACTAAGAAAAACATTTATTTGAAAAACATACCCAACATGCACACATAGAAAATATATTTACGTGCATGAAGTCCTCGCTTCACAGTATAATACATTTTTATTGATCTTTTTAATGGATATGTATATATATATTATATATATATATATATATATTATATATATTATAGAGAGAGAGAGAGAGAGAGAGAGAGAGAGAAAGAGAGAGAAGAGATGATCAGTGAGGCTCAAATGATGATAGACAGATAGGAATAAACTTAGATAGATTTTAATAAACTGAGAAAGAAAGACAGGAACAGTCTTACAGATAAATGGGAAGGAATACACCTAGATATAGACATAGATATGAACAAACTGACGGGAGGTGTGGTGCTCCACCTCAGCAAAAATAATATAGACTCCCTCGCTTTCCAGTTTTACCGACAATAGGCCACTCCGTTAACTTTACTTATATATATATATATATATATATTATTAAGGTGTATGGTTGGCACTATTATACTTGAAAAAGCGATAGTATCTAAAGTACAGTGTTATTAGAAGAGTGCTCAATATCTGTGATAGAGCGTTGATAGATAACATATGAACTACGTTAATAAATAAAAGTAAACCTTTTATTGTTCATTTCTTATTTCTTTATCTATCTATATATATATATATATATATATATATATTATCTTCACTTATTACCATTGAGAAAGGTATGCATCCAAATACTCTCTCTCTCTCTCTCTCTCTCTCTCTCTCTCTCTCTCTCTCTCTCTCTCTCTCCATAGCTGGAGAGAGAACATGGGTAAATAGTAGGGCAGACTGGGCCTTTAACCAACCTTTCGTGCGCTCACTCCTCTCTATCTTTCTCCTACTTTCGTTCTTTCTTTCTTGTATTTTTCTTTATAACATGCTCTTTTTTCTTCCATTTCTTTCTTCATAATAAAAACGAAATTTTCCATTATTGAGCTGAGGTGACCCCCAAAATAAGAATTCAGTAGATAAGCAACACCAGATAATCAGGATTTACATTTTCTCATTCAATCTTGGACGATTTGGACGCTCTCATTTTTAACCAGAGTACTGCAAGAATGATAACTGTCGTACAATTAAGGAACACGGATATTAAATATAGATATTTTGAAGAATGTTCATTACGTTCTCTCTAATTTTAGTATACTTTATCTTATGTCTGCATTTTCTTAAAGATTCATATTTCATCCGTACATTACTAATAAATGTTTTCTTTTTCTTTTTATCTTTCAGGTAAATATCTTTTCCTTTTCAATTCACTTCAACTGTTTAAGTCCATGCACATCATCTATCGTTCTGCTGATTGTTGCATTTCAAAGGTAAGTCTACATAACGCTGGTTAATGCTTGCTTAATCTCACACGCGATTACAGCTTGACCACACTAGCTTGGTGTAATGGTTAACAAGCTCTTCTCACAGATATCATTATTAGTGAGCTGTAATAGGGTTTAACAACTATCGGGTATGAATTAGCCGTCACTGCACCAACTTTTCGGCAAGCTGTGGATTGCCCCCCCCAAATTGCAGAACTAGAGACCCTGAGATCTGGGAAGCGACTGATGGAGCTAAGGACCATTAGCCGTCACTGCATGTAGAATAAACATCACCCACTGTAGAAAAATCCCAATTACCGTCGAATCGGCAGACAAGGCAACAAGGTAAGATCCGTATTGGGTTACGGCTTCCTTTTTACCTTGTCTGCCAATTCGACGGTAATTTGCTTGGTAATCTGCGGGTGGAACTCCAAAATGCAAGACTTGGGTCACTGAGATCTGGCAAGTGACTAATGGAGCTAAGGACCTTCGCAAAGGAAATGACTTTGTGTAATGGTTAAGGAGCTCTTCTCTCGGATATTATATTTTGTGATTTGTAGTAGGGTTTAATAACTACCAGACACGAATGGGTCATTACTGCACAAACCTGTTTGGTAATCTGCGGCTGGACCTCTAAAAGGCAGGACAGGATTTATATTATTGCATTTCATCTTGGACGATTGGGACGGCCTCATTTTTAATAAGAGTGTATTATTTTTTGCTGCAAATTTTCGAGGAATTCTGCTGTACGAACGCAATCAGATCGTCTGTTATGTTGCTTTCTTCTAGCCACAGCCTCATAGTCTCCATTGCAATTCTCCAGTTCATGCCTGATTGTTTTTACAGTGTTCAGGGAGCATTGGGCAGCAACCATAATCTCTTTATTTTGATGGCCGGCGCAGATCACCATGATACATGTTATTCTCTTCCCTAATTCAGTTCGGTTCCAGTCATCCGTTCTATCTGTCATCACGTATATGAATAAAGAAGGGTCCAAGCTTTTAAATGATGCGTAGTGTGCGTCAATACCTCCATATACGGAGAAAAATAACCAAATATAAGTATGCAAAATTATTCCGAACACTCTATATATATATATATATATATATATATATATATATATATATATGAGAGGGGGAGAAAGAGAGAGGACCAAACTGAGATAGATAGATGGATGTGACCTCCTGATAATTGGATAAACTAAAAAGTATCAAATATCAATACTCCCCTACGTAGAAAATAACCAAATATAGTATGCCAAATTATTCGAACACTCTGTATATATATATATATATATATATATTATATATATATATATATATATATATGAGGGGGAAGGAAGAGAGAGGACCAAACGGAGATAGATAGATAGATGTGACCTCCGGATAATTGGATAAACTAAAAAGGATAATAACCAAATATAAGTATGCCAAATGTATTCATAATTGGATAAACTAAAAAGTATCAAAATGTTAATACCTCCAACCTACGAGAAAAATAACCAAATATAAGTATGCCAAATTATTCCAAACACCCTATATATATATATATATATATATATATATATATATATATAGGGGGAAGGAAGAGAGAGGACCAAACGGAGATAGATAGATAGATGGATGTGACCTCCAGATAATTGGATAAACTAAAAAAATATCAACTGCTTGAGGATTAGAAAAATGTATTTTTTTTTTCCTTGTTTACCCAATCGATGATTAATAAAGAATTCAGTGACGTTGTTGCCGCCGCCGCCGCCGCCGCCGCTGCTGCTGCTGCTGCTGCCAACGCCACCACCACCAGCGTCGCCAGTGGTAGTGATAATGATTCCAGGTCAATGGAAACATGGACGTAATTCTGAAATTGACAAGTTTATTACATTTGAAATTATCAAGAGCAATCGATAATTTCTCGGCATATCCAATCACCAGAGATTTTTGTCTTGTTTTTTTTCTATGTTCTGCCACTAATTAGTATCGTTTCTCTGGTTTATATCAAACAAAAATAAAAAAATAAAAAATAAAAAAAACAACCCAAAAGACATCTGTGCCATGTGTACCAAAATCCATGTGACACGTACCTCCGGTGTATTTGACAGACTTTTTGTTTGCCCTATGGCTAGGGTTATCGGATTGACTGTGACTTGTTGGTAGTTTGATAGGCTTAATGAGAACCGGATGAGATATTTGCCTGGATGGATGGTTGAGTGGCCGGGAAGATGGACAGGCGAACGGATGGGAAGTAGAAGAAGAAGAACTACTTGATAGAAGAGCCATTGCTCTGATGAAAGGAATCTTATTGCAGCGTCAATGAATCATGAATTTTCATCCGAGAGTTGCTGGTCTTCAAATAGTCCTACAACCCCAATGACATGTTTGCAATCTAGATATTGATTTGAATAATCGAATGTATTACCATATTTGTATGCATACATTAACTGAGTTGCTTGCAGTCACATACACTGAGAGAGAGAAAGATAAAGAGGGGGGAAAGAAGGAGGGGAGGGA
>CM042155.1:20176661-20189161 GCA_023376005.1 Doryteuthis pealeii
CAGCGAAGGAGTCTATCCCCTTTTCAATAGCGCTAGAGCAAGGAGATTATTTTAGCATCTGAGGTGGAGCGCCACACCTACCATCAGCTCCTTACTTTACCGCACATATCCCTTGTGCTACTCATATACGCTGAGTTGGCGAGGGCCGATATCGAACTAGGAACCTTGTGGTTTCTAGCCGAACGCTCTACCGACTGAGCTAAACTGGCCCTTTAGAATAATCATGCCAGTTCCAATTACTGTCGAATTGGTAAGATAATGCAGCAAGTAGTCGTAACTTAATACAAATCTGTCTTGATGCAAATACTATTGCAAAATGCCAGGTTATTTATAAAGTCTCACAGCATCATAGAAGCCAAGCAGCCAATCAGGACTCAAGGAATGGAATCACCCAAATGCATGAGTGGACTATTCTGGATTCCCATAAGTACCAATTGTCTTGGCACTGGTTCAGTTGTGCTTAGCTTGTTGTTCAAACCAATAGTACGCTAACTCACTCTGTTACATAATTATTGGATCCCTAATATCTTTTTAAGGTAGTGTAGAAATCATAATGGCGATTAGTGCAGCTGATGGCCTTGAGAGTGAGTGACAGCGCTTGACCTCACTCTCACCTTCCGGGGATAAATCGTGAGAACCGGAAGGATAGAAGACCCTGTTCCGGTTTAAGGATACTAAGTAACTCAGTCAGTTAGAAGTTAGAAGCCGAGCTAGCAAGATGTAAGGATCTGCGCAGGTGTCTGGTTTGGGGATTTATAAATAAAGTAACATCAACGTAAATCGAAGTCTTGTGTTTATTACCTAAAAACTAACAATGACACAGGGCTTCTGATAAGGAGTGATCCCCAACAGAAACCAGACCCGAAGTCCTCAATAGAAGAACAGACCTAGAAGAGACCAGACCAAAATGATAGACGATCAGAATAGCAAAGCCGGTCAGAAGAATAGATGACCAAGATATAGAAGAAGTAAAGAAAGGTATATAACATTATGCTGGTTTGGTACGGTGAAAACGTCAGTATGTAACAACTCCAACAAACTCCAATCCCGCTATAGCGTTTTCTTTTTAACTAATACTAATAGCAACTAGCTATCAACCGTGGCTATATCGGTAGTGACTGGTTGACCAGATGGCTCCTGTTTCCATCCGGCTGATTAACTAATCTTCTATTCGTACGTCGAGTTCTCTTATTCGAAGCAGAAATCTCTGTCTCGTCCATTTTACTCTGGCAGATTTCTTTGATGTAGAACTTTGATATATCAAGCTAAGATAAAACTGTTAAATTTTGGCTGTTATCACCAGCAGCGTACGCTGTGTGGTATCCATAGACAACGTAATGAAAATCTCTCGACTCAAAAGAGATATGGCTACTCTGGAAATAGAAAGAAAATCTAATGATAGTCAGTTCACTTATTCTTTCCTAGTAAAGTAGATGGGATGGCCTATTGTCGGTATCAGTCGGACAGTGAGGAAGTCTATCTCCTTTTCACTAGCGCTAGAACAGCTTTTTCTTTTCAATATTATTATATTTGCTCTAGAGTTTGTGCTTTGAGTATTGATATGTTTTGCTTTTTATCGAAATGTGTGCTTACTAATTTCAATTTAGTTTAACACATCTATCCTCAACCCATCTATCTATCTATCTATCTATCTCTATTTATCTCTCTATCTATCTATCTATCTACCTATCTATCTCACTCACTCACTCTCTCTCTCTATCTCTCTCACTCTCTCTATCTCACTCTCTCTCTCTCTCACTCACTCTCTCTATCTCTCTCTCTCTCTCTCTCTCTCTCTCTCTCTCTCTCTCTCTCTCTCTCTCTCTCTATATATATATATATAGAGAGAGAGAGAGAGAGAGAGGGGGTGATACGGGGTGGGTTCCTCCTACCTTTATATGAATTTGCTGAAAATGGAACGACATGTGTATTTAACTAATTTTAACAATTAAAACAAAAAAAAGCAAATAAAATGGTTATATCTCATGAGCATATTAAAAGCCCGGATATCACGACAGCAGCTCCACACGTTGCAATACAGATCTAAGCTGTGCTACTCATGCGCTTACTTGCTTAGGGTTATTATAGTATGTGAATCAAATTGTAACGGTGATCATTTCCACGAAACTTCTCACTTTTCAAGTAACTAACAAACTGTTCCTTTTCAAAAATACCTGACTTTAGTGAGTAACCGCCTCTCGTACCTATGGTAAGAGTACTTATAATTTAACTTTTCTTAACGGTAAGTAGCTGGACACTAGAGTCACTAGCGGTGGGAGCCGGTTGTTACATTACACTAAACTTTAAAAAAGATATATCTTAAAATAAAGAATATCGGGTATGAGCAAATTTCACCGGTGATATTTTCCACGAATTTTAGGTCAATACTTGTCACTTTTCCGGTAATTAAAATAGGGTCCATTTTGAAAAATACCTAACACTAGTAAGTAACCGTCTCTCGTACTCGAAATTTAGGTCGTAACTTGTCCCTTTTCTGGTAACAAACTTTCTTTAAAAAATACCTAACTCTAGTGAGTAACCGTCTCTCGTATCTGCAGTGAGAGTTCTTATAATTGACCTTTTTTGTTGGTAGGGAGCTGAACTCCAGGGTCACTAGTGGTGGGAGTCGGTCGTTAAATTACAATAAACTTTAAAAAGGATCTATCTTGTTAGAAACAGTTTTGGGTGTGAAGTAAATTTCACCGGTGATCATTTCCACGAATTTTAGGTCAATACTTGTCACTTTAATTTCCGGTAATTAAAATAGTGTCCATTTTCAAAAATACCTAATACTAGTAAGTAACCATCACTCGTACTCGAAATTTAGGTCGTAACTTGTCCCTTTTCTGGTAACAAACTTTCTTTAAAAAAATACCTAGCTCTAGTGAGTAACGGTCTCTCTTATCTACAGCGAGAGTTTTTATAATTGACCTTTTTTGTTGGTAGGGAGCTGAACTCCAGGGTCACTAGTGGTGGGAGCCGGTCGTTACATTACACTAAATTTAAAAAGGATTTATCTTGTTAGAAACAGTTTTGGGTGTGAAGTAAATTTCACCGGTGATCATTTCCATGAATTTTAGGCCAATACTTGTCACTTTAATTTCCGGTAATTAAAATAGTGTCCATTTTCAAAAATACCTAACACTAGTAAGTAACCATCACTCGTACTGGAAATGTAGGTCGTAACTTGTCCCTTTTCCGGTAACGAACAAAATTCATTTCCAAAAATACCTAGCTCTAGTGAGTAACGGTCTCTCGTATCTGCAGCGAGAGTTTTTATAATTGACCTTTTTTGTTGGTAGGTAGTTCAACTCCAGGGTCACTAGTGGTGGGAGCCGGTCATTACATTACACTAAACTTTAAAAAGGATCTATCTTGTTAGAAACAGTTTCGGGTGTGATGTAAATTTCACTGGTGATCATTTAAAAGAATTAACGACTCTCTGCAACAGGCACAGGAAACTAAACAATGGACAACACGACTTCAATGTCCAACGCCCTGAATACGTATCCACCTCTTCAAAAGTGTTTGGAGTTGTGAATTAATTTACTAGGCCAGCCTGATGCTGAATATTTATTCGTATTACTAACGAGATGCAAACAAGTAATCTCGGGCGAGTCAGATATCCCCCTCGAGTAAAAAGGCCACCGCTAAAGGATTCAGCTAAATTTGCTATGTAAGTGTGTGTGGGCAGGGGGTCTGAAGATTAATGGAAAAAGAGGTGGGAGACCAATAGGTGGAGCTGTCATCGGAACGGCTGACGTCACTGATTACAAAATTTGTAATGTGGGTACAGCCGGCTTGAATATTAACAGAAGTGCGTCTGGTTGTTAGGTACTGTTTTTAATATGGTCTGATAAACAGTTCTCGGTTGGCAGTTATATGTCTACGACATAACCGGTTGAAAGTTTTGTAATTATTTGTGTTTTTTAGTGGGGGAAATAAACAATACTAACAAATGAGGAATTGGTGCCGTCTTGGAATTTAGCAATTTTCTTGGACGATGTAAATTATTGTTAGAAATCTTATCTTCAAGAAAGAATTGCCTCATCAATCATTCTCTAGACGGCGATTCAATCACAAGTTGGCAAGAAAATTTAACCATTTTGGAGAGGAATTTTAATCCTTCAATTGTTCTTTGTTTTTTGTTGTTTTTTTTTTTGTTGTTTTTTTTTTTTGTGAAATATTCATTTCCTGTAAAATAATTGTAAGGAAAATAACTATTCTTTCCTCTAGGAATATATATATATATATATATATATATATATATATATATATATATATGTGTGTGTGTGTGTGTGTGTGTGTGTGTCTATGTGTGTGTGTGTGTGTGTCTATGTGTGCGTGTGTGTGTGTCTAGGTGTACGTGTGCGTGTGTGTGTGTATAGGTGTACGTGTGTGTGTGTGTATAGGTGTATATGTGTGTGTGTGTATAGGTGTACATGTGTGTCTAGGTATACATATGTGTGTGTGTCTAGGTGTACATGTGTGTGTGTGTGTCTAGGTATACATATGTGTCTAGGTGTACATATGTATATATATGTGTGTGTGTCTAGGTGTACATATGTATATATATATGTGTGTGTCTAGGTGTACATATATATGTGTGTGTGTGTAAGTATATATATATATATATATATATATATATATATGTGTGTGTGTCTATGTGTGTGTGTAAGTATATATATATGTGTGTGCCTAGGTGTGTGTGTGTGTGTGTGTGTAAGCATATATATATATATATATATGTGTGTGTGTGTGTCTAGGTGTGTGTAAGTATATATATATATATATATGTGTGTGTGTGTGTGTTTGTGTGTATCTAGGTGTGTGTGTGTGTTTGTGTGTGTCTAGGTGTTTATATATGTGTATATATATGTATGTGTGTCTCTAGGTGTACATATATATGAATATATATATATATATATATATATATATATAATATATATATATATATACCCATGTCTTGGCAATAGCTAATATATATTGGTACATATGTTTATATATATATATATATATATATATATATATATATATAGTACATATGGTTATATACGCATATTTAAATATGTATGTACTAACACTCGGTATTTTTGGCATGAACTTCCTGTTTCACTGCATGGCCCAAGAATGAAACGGGAAGATCCTACAAATAACACATGGGTGTGAGATATTCGAATAACTAAATATATGTTAAAAAAAAAAGACTGAGTAGGCAAAGAAATGCCAAAATAAATTTATATCTCTACCAAAGTATCTATCACTCCCTTTATATATCTCTCTCTCTCTCTCCTCTCTCTCTTTATCTCTCTATCTTTTTCTCTATCTATATCTCTCTATTCTCTCTCTATTCTCTCTCTCTCTCTCTCTCTCTATATATATATATATATATATATATATATATATATATATATTATATATATATATAATCCAAAAGTCCAGAGAAGAAATCTTCCTTACGTCACAAGAGTTTTATTTAAAAAACCTGTCGCAGTTTGAGAGCTCAATGTGTGCTATTAATGTTAGAGTCACAGAGCAAATATATAAGTAAGGAAATAACAAAAGACTTAGAGATTTAGCATTATAGTCTATTTCAGGGAGCTTAGACAAAGTGTCTAGCTCTGCCGACTGCTCATTCGCATCTGATGAGTCTGGAGAGTTAAACACTTTATCTAAGCTCCCTGAAACAGACTATAATTCTAAATCTCTAAGTCTTTTGTTATTTCTTTACTTATATATGCTGGCGCCTTTTTGTGTATAAAGTACTAAGCGGTATTTGTGGGACATTTCTACTTAAAAGAAATGAAAAATACTATTATCCTTTTATTGACTATTATAGATTACTTTTCACCTGAAAAGATTTGGAATATTGAGTTCGAAATTGGAGGTAAGCAATTTTAATAGACCGTGGAAGCCACATTTTATAGTTTAAAAGTCCATATGTGGCCTTAAGGCCTGAATCACCTCAACCTTGGGAGACAAACAGAACTCTCCAGCCAAGTTATTGGAAAGCAATTTCCGGTTAAATTCTCAGCTATTTTTTATGAGCCTCGTTCTCGTGTGTTGCTTGGTTAGACCTTAGCAGATATCATGGCGTCAACAATCTCATTAAGTCCTCCTGTATTTGTGAAAGGTAGAATTAATCATATCAAATATTTGTAGAATGACAAACGAGCAAAAGAGTCCAAGAAAAAGAAATAGGAAACAAAACAAAAAAAAAGGTAAAGATGTCGTAAATCTGGAAGAAGTGACATCGAATTTGTCTGGTTTTAGGCAGAGAGTGTTATTTTTCTCTTCTTCTTTTCATCTTTTCATTATGTTCGATTTGCAACAGATTAGCGTTATCGCTTACACGCACGATGCGTCTCTATCTATCTTTTCCCTACTTTCTTTCTTATATTTTTTCTGCATAGCATATCCTTTTTCTTCCCTTTCTTTATAAAAAACAAAATAGTCCATTATTTAGCTGAGATCACGAACCTCATAATAAATGAGATAAGAAATGGATAAGCAACACCAGATTATAAGGGTTTACATCTATGCGGGGCCGGGTTAGCTCAGTCGGTAGAGCGTTCGACTAGAAACCACAAGGTTCCTAGTTCAGCGTATAAGTTTAGCACAGGGATCTGTGCGGTAAAGTAAGGAGCTGATGGTAGGTGCAGCGCCCCACCTCAGACGCTAAAATAATCTCCTTGGTCTAGCGCTAGTGAAAAGAGGATAGACTCCCTCGCTGCACGGCTGATACCGACATTAGGCCGCCCCGACGACTTTACTTCTTTTTTACATCTATGCATTTCATCTTGAACGATTTGGGCAGTCTTAGTCTTAACCAGAGGGTGTTGCAAGATGATAACGGTCGTACAATTAAGGAACACGAGTATTAAATGTTGTGACATTCAATTTCGGCCGATCTAACCACCGGGCTTCGTCAATGTCTAAAACATAATAAATGCACATGGTTCTAATACAAATTGTCTTACTACTGTAAAGTAAAAAAATAAAGTCGTCTGGGTTGCCTAGAGTTGGTATCAGCCAAACAAGAGAATGTATCCTCTTCTCACTAGCGCCAGACCAAGAAGATTGTTTTGGCGTCTGAGGCAGAACGCCACACTTACCATCAGCTCCTCACTTTACCGCAGAGATCTATGCGCTATTTTACGCTGAGATGGCAATGGCCGGTATCGAAACCCGAAACCGGAACCTTGAGGTTCTTAGTCGGTGGCTCTACCGACTTGACTAAACCGGCACCCCAACTGATATAACAAAAAAAGACCCAGTAGCTAAATTCTTTAGAGTTTTCAATAGGGCTTAGCCTTGTAGATGGATGGGACATCCCGCAACTATTGAAGTCAGTCAGTCAGTCTGTATACAGTTGGATTGGACAACAGCAACTGGCTAAGCACAACTGAACCAGTGCCCAAGACAGATGATACTTATGGAACTCGATTCATGTATTTGGGTGATTCCATTCCTTGAATCCTGATTGGCTGCTTGGTTTCTATGATGTTATGAAGCTTCATAAATACTCTAGCAGTCAGCAGTAGGATTGCAACAAGATTAGATCCGTATTCAGTTACGGCTACTTGTTACCTTGTCTTACCAATTCGACGATAATTGGAACTTAGTATGATTATTCTACACCCCAGCCAAAGTAATTTATTAATCAACTGTTGTCTGAATGCATGTATTAATGCCCTTGTTCGTTGAAACTGTCATATAAAGTTTTTAAAAAAAGAAAACAAGAAAAGATGTCGAAGACATTTCTGAAGCCGACGCTAAAGCGTTTCTGTTTTCTTTAAACCATCAACAAAGCTAATTCATATGAAATAAAATTATGGAACAAGCAAGAGGCTTGTGAGCCTTTGTTTACGATGTTTAAAATCCACTGTCGACAGTCGAAATGTAAGAAAAATGGAGACGAAACGCAACGCAACGATTGCGTTCCCATTCAAATTATGTTCTTATAAAAGACATTTTAATAAATAAGATGCTAATTAAGATTAAACGATGACTATTTCATAATTGCTGAGAATATAACTTTAATAACTAAGGAAATCGTGACGTCAGTGGTGAGGTAGTTTCAGTTACAGACCGAAAGTTACCTAATCTCCATTATAATAATATGGCAGGAATTAGAATAAATTTTGATAAAGCACTAATAGTGAAAATATTTTTATTTTTTCATTTTTTACATTTTGATAACTCAATGATAACTATTCATGGCTGTCATGTTATCGAAATTCGATCATATATCAATGAATAATCAGAAAATAATTGGATAATTTCGAAGCATAATTTAGCTCGGTGGAAGCGGCCATTTTGATGAACGTGATTCCATAACGTCTATCTCGCAACTGCCCATTGGTATTAGATGCAATTTCAAATAAATGCATATAATTTGGCCAACCACAACTAGACGGTCAGTCTACAATTGGTTAAAGTGATTTTAGAATCAGCATGGTTTTTCTCTGAATTTTTTAGATGAAGTTTGATAATTAGTATTATTTGGATTATTCGGACTATTGTCCTCATCTTTATCCGTACAACGTTTCGGCTGATATATCCTCCGGCCTTTTTCAGGCATTTATTGTTGGACTCTGGTGCCTTCTCGAACTCGGCAACCTTTTTTTTTTTTTTAACTTGGGCACCTTCTTGTCGCAATCGGGGGCCATCAATAGGTTTGACAGCATTGTTTTGTTGGACTAGTGTTAATAAACTGAGAGACTATTCTCGTTTTCTCTAAAAAAAAAAGTCATTTTCTTCCTAAATGAAAGCCTCATTTTGGAAATATTCGCAGAAAGTGGATATTTTACTTGCAGGATTTGTGGATATACAACAGTATGATAATCTAATTATTATATTTGGTATGTTTATTTAAGAGCTATTACACACACATATATATATAATATATATATATATATATATATATATTATATTGTGGTTTGGGTGGAGAAGTTGTAATAGTCCACCAAATCCTTTTTATCGAGCGCTTTCGGCTGGTTTATCAGCCATCATCAGGTGGGAAACGATGTTAAGTTTTTTTTTTTCCAAGTTGCTCGTTTTATAGAAAAGAAGAGTAGTTAGTTAAAAAGTCGGTGGTGCGAGGTGGGTGTAGGTACGAAACAATGGATTAATGTTTTTTTTTTTTGTTTTTTTTTTTTTTGAGGGGTACAGAATTGTGAGGAAGGGAGGGGAAATGGTTAGAGTGGGATTGTTTATAAGCATTGGAGGATGTGTCTACTGGTTTGAAAGTTTATTTTGTTTAAGGTAGGTCTTTTTAATTTGATTAGAGTGCTTCATTATTTGCAATTTTTGTTTGTTTTTTTCTTATGGAGTGTGAGTGTGTTTTCTGTTAAAAATTTTTCTGTAGGTTGAGGGGGGCATGAATGTGTCTTTAAGTGTTGACTATGGAGCTGGTTGTCAGATAAGTGCATGTTAAACGGCGGGATAATGTGGTCGTCGTCTGTATGGCCAATATATGTATTGCTGATATTGGAGAAACAAAATCTCCTATAGGACATGTAAACTCATATACAACATTGGTCTCATTTAGACGAGTTGGTTTTTGGAGATGAATTATTGAAGTGACTAGGTTCGCGGTTTTGAATTTTTTATAATAGATGATAAGTTTTAATTTTACGGAGTATCATGGAGGCACATTATTTCGAATTAATTTTTTTAGTATGATTTCATCTAGTTTGTAGTTTTTATGCATTTGATTACAATAGTATATATTTTTGGAAGGAGCTATTATGTTTGCTATGGTTTTCGTTGTGGTTAATGCTTTTATAGATGTGTTTGTCGGATTTTGTTCGTCGACAAAGGTTGGGGAATTTCGTTGTTGATAAGGTTTGCTTTAATTTTTGAGTTCAGAAAAAAATATTGTCCTTGAGGAAGAAGTAGTTTTGCCGGGTTTATAGGTTTTGATGATATTTTGTATATTTTCAGGGCATTCGCTTCGTATATAAAAGATTTGGTGGACGATACAACTTCTCACCCAAAACACAAAAAAGATCGCCAGAAAAATAGAAGGACCGATGAAAAAAACTCCTCAGACTTGAATTGTCTGTTGGCGTTTAACCGAACTTGTATAAAAGAAAAATACTGCCGAAGTATACATATATATATATATTATATATATTTATATATATATATATATATATATTCTATAAAAAATGTATCATAACAAAAAGTAAGTTAACAAACATACACAACCTATCAAATATCCAGAAATCCACACATGAACATTAATTAATTATTCTCCAAAAATATCGGTTGTGATTAAATGCCTGAAGAAGATAAACAGACGATGTGAAACACGTGTCGCATATGTAAGGTAATAACTTTAAAAAATAAAAACATAATCCTTTTTGCAAACCTTCTTTTTTATAGAATATCTCATTTTCTCCCGTTGGACACATATCAACATCATATTTAACAGCATTGTGTGTTTTCATATCCTTTTATCTATACTTATACCATCGGATTCATTTCCTCACTCTTAACTTATATATATAATATAATATATATTTATATATATAGTATATATATATATATATATTCATTCCGCATCAGTCCTGTTTTGACGTATCAGGGTCTCCTCAGTATGGATATACATTTTTAGTTGTTATCCAGATGGAAACCACGTATTCCAAAGTATGTCGTCAACAGAGATACATACACACGCATACACATAGACAATTAAGACGTTTAAATTTAAGCTGTCTCATTCACGAATCAAACGAGGATAGATAACTTATCACGTTTTAAATGTAGAGTCATGACTTTAATTAATGCATCGATAAAGAAGAAAGTATATCTGCTGAATTTCGGAGCTGATATTGTCTTTCCTTTCTGTTTGCAGAAAACTGTCTTTTTATTAATCTATCCAATGCAATAAACTGCATGAATAACATCAGAGACAAATACGTGACATTGAAACGGTTGGAATAAAGACGTCTCTGAGAATCTTTGGATTTGGCAAGTCTTAATGGAGTAACGGATTGAGAGGCGTCTTTCTTCCTGGAAGTTATCAACTGAAGCCTTAGATGGACTCGTACATTAACTGCTTGTGTCAAAGATTTTAAAAAGAGAACCGCACTCCATTATTCTTTAAAAAGGAAAAAAAAAGAAAAGAAACCAAAATAATTGAGGATAAATCTTAAACGGGATGAGTTTGATTCGGTACATGAAATATAACTGACGTGCAAAAATATAAAAATGAACAGTTGAAAATAAATTTAGCTGAGAGAAAAACTATCTGATTTTAATTTCCGTATTCAGACGAATAAACGCAAAGGTACATTGACCAACCTATTAGGATGCTGGTTGTTTATATATATATACATATAAATTCTTCCTAATGCATGGAATAAGCGAACCCCAACTCCACCTGAAAGAGAGTTTACGGATCTTACAAGATTTTACCATCAGAAAACTGGTATAAACATACTTTTAAAATATGATTTCGATATATTATTCAATAAAGAATGGATTTATCAATAAGGGAACTCACATCCACCCCACCCCCACCCACCCCAAAAAATTTAAATTGAAAAATGTACAGGATTTAACATCAGAAATTTGAAAAAGACATACATCTTGTAAACATATTGAAATTGATAAAATAATCACAATTAAGAACAAATTTCAAGTGTTAAAAGAGATAACTTTATGAGGTTTTTTTTATAAATACAGGAATTAAACAAATTCAAAATATAATCAAACATAATCGTCCGCAACTAATCACCGAACGTTATTTGCGGTCCCATAAACATAACAACAAGAAATGTCTCAAATAAACACCAAAAGATTAGCAGCCTGGCGATGGTAAAATAACCTTGAAACCTGGGTAGTTATTATGAAAAACTTTTATATTTAAAAAAATTCAACAAATATATATATTGATATAATTATATATATTATATATCATAAACAAAAGAATTCAGAGTATGATTTTATTATAATTTAAGTATTTGCCCACGTAAAGCGCTTAGTTTTTTAATTTTATTCATATCAAACTTTCATCAGTTTTGAAACAGAACGCTACTAAGAGCAATAGAATGCTAAGATTTTCCTCATTTTCTTGCCATATTTAGAATAATTCAAAAAGAACAATATTTAATATTGTCAATGTTCTGATTAAGGTTTGATATTTTTTAAAAAGACGGTTGATATGTATATTCTTAAATAACCCACAAGGGTTCTATGCCATTATACTAACCAACCAATCAATTGTTTATTGAAGAAATCAGCTACACACAGACGCTATTAGATGCAAATATAAGAAAACCGTTTCTGATTGTTAGATTGTTATTTTACCATTCCAAATAGATGCCAGGGAAAATTGTTTTTTTCTTTCTTCTGTCAATGATTGAAGGATGGAAGGAAGGAAGGGTTGTACAACTCGAACATTATGTAAACATGTCTGCTACCGAGAATCGCCTGATAGAGATATCAGGATTGTAGATAGACAATGAAATCTCAGTATTCATTCATCT
>CM042155.1:20191661-20199872 GCA_023376005.1 Doryteuthis pealeii
AATCGACATGAATAGAAGAGATAGATAGATACATATTGAAAGGAGAGAGATACATACGAATAGACAGAGAGATACATATGAATAGACTGAGAGTAGATAGACAGATACTGAGTAAAGAATAAAATATTATATTTTAGTGAGCTAACCATACATACATACGTACATATTATATTGAATCTAATTGAGATAGATATATAGCATGCATTGACTAGACTGAGATAGATGTTAGATACATATGACTAGACTTATATAGCATATAAGTACATATGACTAGACTTTAGATAGCAGAGATAGAACATTATGATAGACTTAGTGTATTGATACATATGAAGTCGCTAGATAGATATATATAGATACATGTGAATCATGAGATAGATGTATAGATACATGTTATAATCGATTGAGATGTGTATAGATACATATGACTCGACTAAGATAGATGTATAGAGTAACATATGACTTAGGACTTAGATAGATGTATAAATGATATATGACTAGACTCAGATATATATAGAACATATGACTAGTCTTAGATAGATGATAATATATATGACTAGACTGATATATATAGATACATTGACTAGTCTTTAGACTAGATGTATAGAACATATGAGTCGGACTGAGTAGATATGATAGAACATATGAATCGATTGAGATAGATGCTATAGATACATGTGAATTGATGAGATAGATGTATAGATACATGACTAGACTGAGATTAATGTATAGATACATATGACTAGACTGAGATTGATGTATAGATAATATGACAAGACTGGATTGATGTATAGATTACATATGACTAGACTGAGATAGATATATAGATACATAGGATCTAGACTGAGATGATGTATAGATACATAGCTAGACTGAGATAGATTATAAGATACATAGGACTAGGACATAGCTAGATATATAGATACATATGACTAGGACTTAGATAGATAATTCGATACATATGAACTAGATTAAGATTTGAAAGGTAGATAGATATGAGCAGACTGAATATGGTATATATATTATATAGTATATTATATATATATATATTTGTGTGGTGTGTGAGAGAGCAGAGAGAGAGAGAGAGGGGGGAATAGATGTTAGAGATGGAAGAGAGGAGAAAAGGTAAGAATCATACGGGAATATGTGGAGAGGTCTATGAATAGAAATCAGAATTACAATCTGTATTTATGAACATTTACCTTCCCAAGCTTTTTCTATCAAATTTTCATATGAAAATATTCATTTAGGGTTAGTGATCTATTTGCATAATCTATTGTTTTTCCTTTATCTGAATAATTTTTGCCAATATCTTTTAACTAAAAAAAATAAATGCTTTTCTTTTTTCTCTTAACATTTTCCATCTTGTCGCAAAGATTTATCAAAAACATAATTTAGTATTCTGGCAGTGTTATTAACACAGAAAACAAAGAATTTTCTCCCATCTATCATATGTATCTATATATCTTCCCCTTTTCTTCTCTGACTCTCTCTTCTCTCTTCTTGTTTCCCCCCCTCTCATCTCTGTCTCCCTCTCTCTCTCTCTCACTCTCTTCTCCCCCTCTCTAGCTCTCTCTCTTTCTCCCGCTCTCTCTCTCTCTTTCTCCCCCTCTCTCTCTTCCCTCAGTCCTCTATTTCATTATCTTACCTATCTATCAATATATCTCTCCTATTTATCTGTCTCTACTCTGTCTGTCTTCTACCATATATCTATCTCCATTATGTGTCTATAATCTCCGAACCATTTTCATTCTTCTCCCCTCCCCCTCCCCCTCTCTCTCTCTTTCTCTTCCCCTCTCCCTCTCTTTCTCCCTCTCTCTCTTTCTCCCCCTCTCTCTCTCTTCTCCCCCTCTCTCTCTCTCCCAATCTATCCCCTCCATTCAGTCTATTACCCATCATCAACATATATCGTCCCTCTATTTTTATCTGTCTCTATCTTGTCTATCTATCTACCCATATATCTTCTCCATGTGTCTATCTCTCTCTCTCTCTCTCCTCCTCTCTCTCTCTCTCTCTCTCTCTCTCTCTCTCTATTTCTCTTCTCTGAGAATCAAATGAATCCTTCATAGTACGCAAACTCACGTTTTAGTAGACTTTAACAAATAGAAAAATCTAAAATGTCTACGTATGACTGAGATATTTATCGGGGAAATTTTCTCTTGCGTTAGAATTTTATTGGTCGTATTTGGCACGTATGTCTAACTTCCTTGTAAATAAAACTTTAAAGCTATGTTGTCTCGTTTGCTGCTTATTCTGTTTTGACTTTTTTGTCTTGTGCCAAACAAAATTCAATTGTTCTAATCCTTAATTTACTCAATAAACCTCTATTCTACAATCTGCTTATATATATATACTATATATATATATATATTATATATATATATATATAAATTAAAATAAATAACAATACTTATATATACCCTGCTGATAGCTTCGATCACATTAACATTCATTCATCAATAACTTTTATTCTAGTTTATTATCCATCATAGATAATTAGATAGAAAAATAGATAATAGAAGCAGATTGAAAAAAATACTATAGACAAGCCGCAACAACAAACACGAGCTAAAGATAAAATTGAAAAAGAAAAACAGCTGACAAAACACAGAATGAAAGAAGGGAAACAAAAAATTGATTTATTATTAATGAATAAATAATAATAATAGATAATTAATATAACTAAAAAAATATAAGAACGAAAACAAAGCCAAGAAAGAAGAGAGAGAAAGAAGAGAGAGAGAGAAGAAAAGAAAATTATAAATATTAATTATTAATTAATGAACAGACTTAACAGATAATATAGATTAGAAGAGAAAAAAAAAAAAGATGAGGTGAAACGAAGAAAAAGAATTAGAAACTGACATAAATAATCTATAATGATATTATTACTATAATTATATAATATAATATATATAATATATATATATATATATTCTTTGTCCACGTATTCTTTGTTGTAATCTGGAGTCTCTATCTCAGGTTGTAATATATATGTATATATTTATATATATAGTTTGCGCAGCTGGCGGCCGCGCGCCGCGCCTGTGGGATGGATGTGTGGGAAACTATTTTAAAGCACAGTTGGAAATATCTATCTACTATCTATCATCATGTCTCTCTCTATCACTCTTATCATCTATCTATTATTATCTCTTCTCTCTCTCTCTCTCTCTCTCTATCCAATCTATCTTCTATCTCTCTCTCTCTCTCTCTTCTATAAAATATAATATAATAATATATATATATAATGTATAACACATATAGTTTAATCACTATTCAGCTTTGCTGAATGCACCAAAGCAGTATTAATTTAGATCTCAAATAAAATAGAACTTATATAATATAATAAAAAATTATTAATTAATTTATTATTATTATTATATTTATTTATTATTACTAGCAAAATTGCACCCTCCGGTGCAGATTAATTTTAAGTTTTATATAATAAAATATCATATTAAATTAGAAACTAATGAAATATAAGAATGCAAGATAAAAAAAATCTGCAACAGAGATAATCGAAAAATAGAAACAACTTGAACTATACTACCTATCATTTTCCAACTCCCTTTCATTGGAAAATTTCCAACTATTAAACTATTAGTTACAAAGGAAGTAAAGATAATATTACATTATCTCCAAATAAATTTCTTTTAAAGATCCACGAGATTGTTTATATTTCTTAAAGACTAACCAAAAAACAATTAGAAATCATAATACCAACACATATTATTAAAATAAAATGTAAAATAAATCAATATGCAAATAGCCTCTCTTCAAACTGCTAAACCCCTATTTGATTAATATAATACAAATTGCATTATAATACGTAAATATGGCAACATATTAATATGTAAAACAATTTTATAATACTGAAGGTTAAAAGAAATAAATCTGAGAATTGACGTAAATAATTAAGGAATTGTACTTGATTAGTAATATAGTTTCTAACAGACAGAAAAACACACAATCTCCATTATAATAGATATTATATATAATATTATGTAATATTATTAAATATATATATAAAATATATAATTATATATATAATTATATTATTAAATATATAAAATATTAAATATTAGGTTAAGATATTAAATTTATTATTAATTATTAATCATTAATTAATATATATCTTATTAACATAAATACACACCAACATACATATAATATAATATGATATATAAATATATAGTCGGTGGCCTTAATCGAGTTATCAACAGACAGCAGAGGAGTCATCCCTTTCAATACGTAGACCAAGGAGATTTTGCTTCGAGGAGCCCACACTAAAATCAGCTCCTATTTACCGCACATATCCCTGTGCTACTCAACGCTGAGGCTAGACCGTATCGAAACTAGTGATATATATTATATATATATAATATATATATATAATTATATGGATAATATATCATATATATATATTAATTATATCACTTTTTAATAATCACCAGTATATCAAAATATTTCAAGCTTGCCTGAATATAATTACTATACTGACAACTCTGTTTATCATAATATTTTAATTTTTGTTTTTTTAAATAAAAAAAAGCAAATAAATTTTTAAAAAATAAATAAATAAATCAACTACCCGCCATTACAAGTTCCCCCACCACGTCCCAGCAACGTCACACACTCCAACACGAGAAAGTATATTCATACTTGCTATTTGCTTCATTTCGCTGTACAATCCCTGCCTATTGACTTGCTGGAGAAACCATCTTTCACGAAGTGTCAAGTAATACCACAGTGATAATGAAGGTGCATAGATTTATGAATACGTGTTTGTTGCTGCTGTGTGTTGTGTTTTTCGCAACTTGTTTGATTTGAGCGTGTTTTGTTTGCTGCTGTGTACAACAACTCGTATGGAAACCATATCTCGTGTTGTGCCAATGGCGGGCGGAACTGACGTAGCAATCAATGACCACCAGAGCAGTGAGTTCGATTCCACTAGGTAAGTTAACTTTACTTGGTGTAGCAAATAGAATCGTGACCTAGTTCAAATCACACACACACACACACATAATTATATAACAATAGTAGAAATTGAGGAATAATTCCGACAGATGTGAGAAAAAATAACAAACACCGGGATTTGTGGAAAACTTATGCTTATTGCGACGTCCAACTTTCGTCTCTTATTAACATCTTCAGACTGAAATAGTTCTCACTCATATGCTGGAAAATTCTCAAAATCTAAACGAATCCCAGTTACTGTAAAGTTAGTTGTGGTTAGGGATTCTTTCTTTCTCTCTGAAATTGATCGGAATTACCAAATAATTTCAATAGTAGTATCACAGGTTTAATATTTCAAAGAAATGTTAGATAAATTTTAGATTCAATCCTGAAAGATGATCTTTTAATAAAAGATCCCAATAATACAGTTTCTACGTCACAAGAACAATCAATTTCCACAATACATACCCATTTTCTTTAAGTAACCAAAATAACCATATTCATACTCCAATATTACTATGTCACCTGTCTGTCTGACACCCTAGAATCAATTGAATGTCTCTGTTTTCATCATTCCTTTCCTTTAATTACAATATCTCACTTTTTTAAAAATATATAAATTTTTTATCATTCTCTTTATTTCTGAATTATGATTATATTCATCACTGTGCTTTGTAACTGTCAATAAAGGTGAATGAACCCATCTTAATGAGTCGAATATGGGAGCCGTTTAAATCAACTTAAAAGATTTAATATAGAACCCCAAGTTCGTCATATAATTAATTATTGGAACTGATATTTAGTTTCTTCCTCCTTTATATTAATATAATTATATTCTGCAATACTAATATTATAATATATAAATAATATAAGGTAAAGTCGTGGAGCGACCTAAGTCTAAATTTGTATTCAGCCAGTCAGCGAGGGAGCTCATCCACTTCAAATTACCAGACCAAGAGATTGTTTTTAAGCATCTGATGAGCACCCACACCTACCATTCAGCTCCACTTATCATAACTACATGATCCCTGTTCAACTCAATACCTGATGTTGAACGCGAGGACCGTTTATCAACTAACCTTGTGTCTAGCCGAACCATACCATTCCTAATATACCCAACGTTTAATAAATATAATACCCGATAGAACCCTCCCCCTCACTAAACTATAAAATTAGAGTTAAGATACGTGTGTTAGAAAACACTTATAAGCATACGTGTTTATACATTAATATAAATAAAATTTATTAATTCCCCTACTTCTAAAACAAAACAAAAATCTTAGGAATCCTGTGTTAGGTACGCCTCGCCTATCACTTTACACCAGGGTCGAATCACGCAAAGCGTCTTCCAATTATAAGCTCTGTGATGAGCTTAAAGCCGAAATACAACAGAGATATTTTTTCATTTGTTAGCCTTTACTTTGAATAGATGCCTGCCTAATTAATCAATATTAATTAATTAACTTTCAAAATTACTACAACTTCAATGAAGCACATATCTCCCAAAATTGTCGACTATAAATAAAATCCATATCAAACAATCGTTTGATTACTTCTCATATATAATATTCTATATATATATATATATATATAGAAGATAGAGAAATGAGATGAGGGGAATGAAATTATCTACATACACGTTTTCACGTTTCCCATGCTACATCAGTGTGTGACTTACACAGAACAACTATCTACCCGATCATTAGCGAAACTACCGACTACCTATTTATATCTCATTACCATCCTTAACTACTATATATAATTCACAATAATATGCCGTTAAGTACATATTAACGTTAATTAAACTACATACATCTTTATAACACAATATACTTTAACATAATATATATATATAATTATATTATATATATATATATATACACACACACACACACACACACACACAATAACATTAATAAATATAATATAATATATATAAAATTAAATTATTAAATAATTATAAAAAAAAATTGCAAACAAATATCATATTTTTTAATTTATTCTAATTTACATTAATGCAAAAATGTTCATATAAACATTAATGGGAATCACATACCTAGTTTCTTATCTGTTCTTCTCACATGAATATTATCATATATGAATCCATAACAACACTTTCAGAATTAGTATGACTTCAATTAAGCACCATATCCTCCCCCACCAAAAATAAATATATATATATAAATTGTGTCGTATCAACGGACAACGAGTCATCCCCTTTCTACTATCGCTACCGCGAAAATTTTTCATTCTAATCTTCATTACCCACGTTACCCACTAGAAATCAACGATACCAACTTCTCTATTACACCCTTATATTTACTAAGATTAAATCAAACTAATAATACACAAGATACTTTGTCAATCCATCCAAACTCAACCATTACTTCTGGGATTTTAAAAAAAATCATTTAAAAAGTTCTAAATAAAAAATTTTATCCGCATTATATAACCGTATTATATATTTTTTGTGCAATACAGATGCTCACACAAACCTCACTCGAGAATAATGATTCATCATTACCAACGCGAGCTATACACACTTAAACACTATACTGCCATATTATCTACTAAATTGCTACTACAAATATCCAGACTCTTTACCAAAAAACAAAGATTAGCATTACAGAGGATTACTATAGGACAATTCCACGAAAGCGCCTTGCTTGAAACCCAAAGGATCCCATAAAAACTTAACAGATTAATATATGTTATCATCAAATCTCAATGATTAAATCTAAATTCTATCAAATAAAAACTATAATTTTCAATTCATTATTTCTCTCACATGTCAATACCTGTGCTTAAAATCAATCATCCATATATCCGAATATCTCATATCCCCTTTTTCAATTCAGTGCCACCCATATACCAATGTAGAGAAATCATTTTTTATGATCTAGACTTGATCCACATACCTACCATTCAGCTCTTACATTACCCACACATACCCGTGCACTCATACCATTGCGAGCGACCGTTAATCAACTAGGAATCCATTTGGTTTCTATAGCCGATTCGTCACCGACTATTTTATCACGACACCCCCTTTCTTCACTGGTACACTTATTATTTTATAATCACATAATAAGAAAACTATACATGTAAAACTACCAAATTTAAATTTACGAAGTTTTGTTTAAAGGTTATTTTTTACATATTTCTGTAAAAATCTGCTGTTAAAATTTGTATGAAATAATCATCTCTCAAAATGGAAACGACTCACACACATCCATCAACTCCACAACTCACCCT
>CM042155.1:20199972-20202472 GCA_023376005.1 Doryteuthis pealeii
CTCTCACGCGAAGAGGGGGCACACAACAACACCTATGTATTACATACAATACATAACATGGGGAAAACGCACATGAATAGATTCTTTGAGATAAGATAGATACATCATGAATAGGAGCAAGAAGAAGGATAAAACATTATGAATAGACAGGATAGAATACAAATATGGAATTAGATCTGAGCGGATAGATAGACTTATACTTGAGATAAAACTGAACTAAAATAATTTATATTTAGTGGCAAGCTACATTTACCCATTACATACGTACATATATATGAATCTATTGAGATAGGATATATAGAGATTGCATTATTGACTTAGACTGAGGGATTAAGAATGTATAGGATTACATATGACTAGAACTTATATTAAATATTTAAAGATAATTATTGGACTAAGACTATTAGAGAACTTTAAATATAACATATGGCTAGACTGGCAGATTAGATATATAAGAACATTATGGGACTAAGACTTTTACGAAGATTATATAGATACATATGAACTAGGGACTTAAATAAGATACGTAGACTAGACTTTTAGATTATAGATACAAAATTGAATTCCGGACTTGAGATAGATTATATAGCAATACATTTGAATCGATTGATTAGATGTATAGATAACATATCGAACTTAAGACTGAAATTTTAGAGTATAGGATACATATGCACTAGACTTAGCATTTATAGAGCATACACATTTATGGACTAGTCTTCAGCATTAAAGGATATATAGATACTATTGAATTGACTTGAGCATAGATGCTATAGATACATGTGAAAATGGATTTGGAGATAGATGTATAGATACATATGACTCGGACTTAGATAGATGTATAGGCATTTACAATATGGTCTAGGACTTTGAGATAATGGTATTAAAATATATCATTGGACTAAATCAGATATATATAGGGTACATATGACTGATTCTTACGATAGAATTGTATAGAATACCATATGAATCGAACTGAGATAGTATATAGATACATATGAAAATCGAATTGCAGATACAAAGCATGTATACGATTACATGTGAAATTGAAATCTGCAAGATAGATGTTATTAGGATAACATAGACTAGACGAGATTTTGAGTATAGATCAGCATTATGGGACTAGACCTGGAGATTGATGTATTAGATTACCATAGGACTAAGACCATAAGGCTAGATTATAGATACCATGTGATTTAGACTTAGCGATTAGCATACTAATTCGGATACATTATGAATAGATTAAGATTTGAATAGGTAGATTAGATATGAAAGCAGACGGGGAATATGTAATGTATATATATATATATATATATATATATTGTGTGTGTGTGTGTGTGTGTGTGTGTGTGTGTGTGTGTGTGTGTTGAGGGGGGGATAGATAGATATAGAGAGAAGAGAGAGAAAGGTAAGAATCATAAGTGAAATGTGGGAGAAGATCTATTGATAGAAAAATAAGAATTACAATCTGGTATTTCATGAACATTAACCTTCCGGCTTTTCTATCAAATTTTCATATGAAATATTCATTAGGGTTTTAGTGATCTATTTTGCATTAAATCTATTGTTTTCATCCTTTTATCTGAATAATTTTTGCCAATATCTTTTAACTAAAAAAATAAATTGCTTTTCTTTTTTCTCTTAACATTTTCATCTATGTCGGCAAAGATGTATCAAAAAATAATTGTAGTATCTTGCAGGTTTATTTAACACAGAAACAAAGATTTTTCTCCACATCTATCTATGTATCTATATATCTCCCCCTTTTCTCTCTCTGACTCACTCTCTCTCTCTCTCTTTCCCCCTCTCTCTATCTCTGTCTCCCTCTCTCTCTCTTTCTCCCCCTCTCTATCTCCCCCTCTCTTTCTCCCGGCTCTCTCTCTTTCTCCCCCTCTCTCTTTCCCCATCTCTCTATTCATCTATCTACCCATCTATCAATATATCTCTCTATTTATCTGTCTCTATCTGTCTATCTATCTACCCATATATCTATCTCCATGTGTCTATATCTCTGAACATATTTCATCTCTCTCTCTCTCTCTCTCTCTCTCTCTCTCTCTCTCTCTCTCTCTCTCTTCTCTGAGAATCAAATGAATCCTTCATAGTACGCAAACTCACGTTTTTATAGACTTTAACAAAATAGAAAAATCTAAAATATCTACGTATGAACATGAGATATTTATCGGGAAATTTTCTCTGGCGTTAGAATTTCTATTGGTACGTATTTGGCACTATGTCTAACTTCCTTGTAAATAAAACTTTAAAGCTATGTTGTCTCGTTTGTTGCTTATTCGTGTGTGACTGTTTTGGGTCAGGTGGCCAAACAAATTCAAGTTTAATCCTTAATTGACTACAAGAAAACTGCGATGGCTACCAATCTGCCTTTATATATATATATATATATATATATATATATATATATATATATATATATATAAAGTAAAGAAATAACAAAAGACTTAGAGATTTAGTATTATAGTCTATTTTCAGTCTCATTAAAAAA
>CM042155.1:20209972-20219972 GCA_023376005.1 Doryteuthis pealeii
AGCTTAGCTTTTGTAACAATGCCCTTGGGAAAGGCATTCGACCCTCTCTTTGCTACCCACAGCTATAGGTAGAAGAGACTGGGATTTTTAGCCTTTGTAATAAAACAGATCTCGAATCTTCATCATGTTGCGCAATCAGCACGGATATCCATGACAATCTCTCGCCAACCTTCTCTATCATTCATTGTGTCCGGGAGGTCCTCTGCTTAGCATCCAGTATCCGCACAGACCTACATTGACCAGCTCTTGCTGGGCGGCCCAGATTAGCATATCCATATGTTGGCTTCTACAGGAGAACGTCGCTTATGTGTTCGTCCTTGCTTCTCAAGTCGTGTTCAGCATGTCTTGTTCGTCTCACTCGGATGTTTTGTGAGATACAAGGAATGAACGTAAATGCTGTAGACGGAATCCTTGTGTCAAGCTGTTCAAAAATGAAAAAATAGAAGAAGAGAAAATGGCTAATGGCCAACACCATCTTTCCGTGACATCTCCCTTTCAAAGCGATGTGAGAGAGAGAGAGAGAGAGAGAGAGAGAGAGAGAGAGAGAGAGAGAGAGAGAGGGGACTGAGACTGAGAAAGATATAGTGATGGCTGAGAGAGAGAGATGGATAATGAGGGCTGAGAGTGTGTGAGAGAGAGAATGAGGGCTGAGAGAGAGAGAGAGAGATAGTGAGGGTCGAGAGAGAGAGAGAGAGAGAGAGAGAGAATGAGTGAGGGCTGAGATGAGAGAGATATAGTGATGGCTGAGAGAGAGACGGATAGTGAGGGCTGACAGTGTGTGAGAGAGAGAGAGAATGAGGACTGAGAGAGAAGAGAGATAGTGGGGGCTGAGAGAGAGAGAGGGAGTGAGGGCTGAGAGTGTGTGAGAGAGAGAATGAGGACTGAGAGAGAGAGAGAGAGATAGTGGGGCTGAGAGAGAGAGAGAGAGAGAGAGAGGGCTGAGAGTGTGTGAGAGAGAGAATGAGGTCTGAGAGAGAGAGAGAGATAGTGAGGGCTGAGAGTGTGTGTGAGAAAGAGAGAATGAGGGCTGAGAGAGAGAGAGAAGAAAATGAGAGAGAGAGAGGGGAGGGTGAGTAAATCGTGCCAATAGACCAGGGCGGTTCAGCTGAATATTAAGTGGCCATAATTCTCTAGGGACGGCCTGAGCATTTGGGGAATCGGGCAGGGCTCGCGGGTCCAAAAGACTAAAAGACCAACATAACAAAAGTCTAATTTTTTAACTGAATCTGTGATATTGTTAAAAGTTTTTACATTATGAATTATTTATTCTGTTTTTCTTGTAAGTTAAAGTATTACCCATACATAGCACTGTACGTTTTTTGAATAAAATGTGAATGTTCTTCTAAACAAAATATATTAGGACTTTATCATTTCTAGCGTTATATCTATTAATAATGGAGATTCGCTTCCAGATTTTATCTGTAACAAAAATTACGTCACTGCTTACGTCACATTAACCAAAATTGTCATAACAGAATAAATACACTGAAAATTTGAACATGCAACATTAGACAGTCCTCATTGTTTTTTAAAACAAATTTTAATAAATACATGACTGGTATTATATATCTATATATAGTTTGTTTTATTTTAATACATATTTAAAGTTTACATTTCAAATTGTTTTATTTTTTAATCCTTTAATGAATTTGATGATTTTACTTACTTAGGGCACAAACTCGCTGACATTGATTTTTTTACTCCCGCCCCTCAGGCAATATGTTTCAAAAATCTATATTTACATCGCCCGGTGGGTGTTTTTTTATTTTGTACTAGACATAGATAATAGATATTATCAGTTATTATTTCTGAACAAACTTTGCAGCTTTTTAACTCAGTTATCAAAATGAAATTAAATACTACTATAACCCAATATATATATATATATATATATATATATATATTATATATATATATATATATATATATATATATATATCTTATATAATGGAGATTGCGGGTTTGTTGTCTGTAACCGAAACTATATTACTACTCAAGTCACAATTCCCTTGGTTATTTACATCACATTCTCCATGATTTATTTTTATTTAAACCTCAATTATTAATAAAATTGTTTTACATCATTAAGACTGTTGACCGTATCTACATACAAAAAAAAAGCAATTGTATTTATATATACAAAAAAATAGCGGTTTACAGTGTGAATGGGAAGGCTAATTTGCATATTGGTATTAGAAATTTGATTTTAATAAATATATGCTTAGTATTATAGATTTCTAATTGTTTGGTTTTATCTTATTGTATATGAGCAAAAATCTCGGGGATAAATATTTTTAAAAAATCCATTAACAAGAAGAAATGACTGTAATTTTATTCTTTACTTCCTATTTTAACTAAATAGTTGAATTAGGAAAATTTATCAATGAAAGACGGGAGTAACGGAAAATGATGGAAGAGTTAGTTTCAAAGTTGTTCTATGTTTCAATCATACCCCCTCTGTTCCAAATCTTTCTATCTGCATTCTTATTCAGTTTCATCAGCCTTTCTAATTTAATATGATAATTTATTATATTAAAACTTAAATACTTGCACCCGGAGGGTGCATATATTTGCTAGTATATATAAGAAATGTGCAATTCGACAATGTGAATAAGTATAAAGTTTTGAAAAAACAAGAAAATGTCAAAGATTGACATTCAGAAAGCCGACGCTAAAGCGTTTCGATTTTAATTAACCATCACAGGGCTCAGCTGGGTTAATAATTATAAATCATATGAAAAAGCTTTCGCGTCGGCTTTCTGAATGTCAAATTGATATATTTTCTTTTGTGGTGGTAGTTTCAAAACTATATATATATATATATATATATATATATTATATATATATATATATATCTTGGGCTAGGCTTTTTTCATTTCACATAGCGCTAATACCATTGAGAAAGGTATGCATCCAAATACTCTCTCTCTCTCTCTCTCTCTCTCCTCTCTCTCTCTCTCTCTCTCTCTCTCTCTCTCTCTCTTTCTCTCTCTCTCTCTCTCTCTCTCTCTCTCTCTCTCTCTCAGCTATGAGTAAATAGTAGGGCAGACTGGGCTATTTAACAAATCTTCCGTGCGCTCAATCCTCTCTATCTTTCCCCTACTTTCTTTCTTTCTTTCTTTCTTTCTTTCTTCTTGTAGGCATGTCCTTTTTTCTTCCATTTCTGTCTTTACAATAAAAACGAAATGGTCCATTATTTAGTTGAGGTGACGACAGAAATAATAATTCATTGGATAAGCAACTCCAAACAATCAGAATTTACATTTTTTCCTTTAATTTGGACGCTCTCATTTTTAACCAGTGTATTGCAAGAATGATAACGGTCGTACAATTAAGGAACACGGCTATTGATATTTGATATATAGATATTTTGAAGAATGGTCATTACGTTCACCCTAATTTTATTTGTATACTTTATCCTATGTCTGCATTTTCTTATAGATTCATATTTCTTACGTACATTACTAATAAATGTTTTTTCTTCTTTTTTATCTTTCAGGTAAATATCTTTTCCTTTCTAATTCACTTCAACTGTTTAAGTCCATGCACATCATCTATCGTTCTGCTGATTGTTGCATTTCAAAGGTAAGTCTACATAACGCTGATTAATGCTTGCTTAATCTCACACGCGATTACAGCTTGACCACAATAGCTTGGTGTAATAGTTAACAAAGCTCTTCTCACAGATATCTTTATTAGTGAGCTGTAATAGGGTTTAACAACTATCGGGTATGAATTAGCCGTCACTGCACCAACTTTATTGACAAGCTGCGGATTGCCCCCCCCCCAAATTGCAGAACTAGACCCTAGTCCCTGGGATCTGGGAAGCGACTGATGGAGCTAAGGACCATTAGCCGTCACTGCGTGTAGAATAAACATCACCCACTGTAGAAGAATTCCAATTACCGTCGAATTGGCAGACAAGGTAACAAGGTAAGATCCGTATTGGATTACGGCTTTTACCTTGACTGTCAATTCGACGGTAACTTGCTTGGTAATCTGCGGATGGAACCCTAAAATGCAAGACTAGGGTCCCTGAGATCTGACAAGTGACTGATGGAGCAAAGGAAATGACTTTGTGTAATGGTTAAGGAACTCTGCTCTCGGAAATTATGTTTTGTGATTTGTAATAGGGTTTAATAACTACGAATGGATCGTCACTGCACAAACCAGGTTGGTAATCTGCAGCTGGATCTCAGAAGGCAGTACAGGGTTTACATTATAGCATTTCAGATTGGACGTTTTTAACCATAGTGTGTTACAAGACGTGAACGGTCGTACTTTTAAGGAACACGAGTATTAGTATATAGACTAGACTATAATAATGCTTTGTCTGTGAACTTCTGTGTACATAGAGGGATATTGTCTGTGCTTTTGAGTTATTTTATGCTCACGAAGCAAAGAGGGGAATGCCGACGAGATCAACGCATTTTTTGCATCTACCATCCCATTAGTCTCGGCTCGTGGGTGATCCCACATTAAAATGCCCTTGTGTCACACCGTTTACGTGGAATACTCGGTAAAAACGAAGCGAAAAGTGTGTTGGAGGATATCGTTCTTTTAATGAACACTAGTATTAATATACAAACTAACCGTTAATAATGCATTGTCTCTGCATTTTTATGCGTAGGTGAGTTAGGTTAACGTCTGTGCTTTTGAGCTATTTTATGCTCACGAAATGAAGAGTGCGTTGCAAGACGTTAAACGGTCGTACTTTTAAGGAACACGAGTATTAATGTATAAACTAGACGTTATCAATGCATTGTCTCTGCATTTCTCTGTGTGTACATAGGTGAGTTAGGTTAACGTCTGTGCTTTTGAGCTATTTTATGCTCACGAAGCAGAAAAGAAAAAAAATTATTGCAAAATAAAAAAATTAAAAAAACTTACGAATGATCTGCTGAATATAAGACGTTTATCTTGAGGGCAGTCGACAATTCAACAAAACATTGTTTACTAACCAGAGGAAATCCGGCGAAAAAAAAATGGTAGAAATTAATTAGTTTCTGTGAAGACAAACAAAGGCGCGAATGCTTTCCATATATCTCCAAAAACTATGAGTTTCAATAGTTGTAAGGACGAAAAAGTATTTCCAATTTGTAAGATTGGTGCAATGGCAGAGCAATTAGTACAGTTGGGAACTCGAGAGATTTTAATACCAACCTGCCATAAATTTCTTTCTCCCACTTCTGTCCCTGAAAATGTTGATGTGCCGGTGCATTGTTGCCGCTGCTGTCTTCTGGACCTCTTAGCTTCATGGTGTTGCGTTAGGGTGGCTTCAAACATGAACAGTCCTCTACGGAGAGGCTGCCGTCACTGAGGGCGGTCCTGAGCCAAATTTTCCCAGCTGGCTGAGGGGTTGGTTATATATATATATATGAGTAAGAAAAGGTGGAATGAAAACATCACACAATGCTGTTAAAGAAGAAAACAATTTATTATATAATCATAGCTGATACTGATCAATATTTCGATTTTACAAAAATCATCATCAGAGCTCATTCACTCCCGTAGTTGTTTGGGTCGGAGAGGAAAGTCAAATGAGTTTACAAAAAAAAAACCTTAATAGTGCAAAAAAGAACGAAAGACGTTACAATATTCACCAACGTGGGCATTCGCGCCATATATATGTCGGTCATGTCTCTATGTATACTTTTTTGTCATCCAAATGTAGCGGATTTTTTTTAGTTATATATATATATATATATATTCATGATATATATTATATATATATATATATATATAATATATATATATTGAGGAACCGCTGACCAACCCCTCTGCCAGACCATGATGTGACATAAGATCAATTTCTTAAGCTGAGTTTAACAGGTTTGAATTCAGTTTTCGTTTACCTAGACTGGTTACCTAGCCATGGTTAAAGAGCACAATCTGCCCTACTATTTACCAATATCTGGAAGGAGAATATATCGTTGCATACCTTTCTCGATGGTATTAGTGCTATGGGAAATGTAAACAGACTTGTCCAGGATTCAAACCCGGCTCGAAAAGTTAATTTCCGACGACTCTAACCGTTACACAATGCACCTCCACACACACACACACACACACACACACACACATACACATATATATATATATATATATATATATATATATAGTTGAGAGAGCGTGAACATAGTAAACACATGGTTACTGACAATTTCTTGTCTCTGCGATAAATATCTATGTATGGATGGGGGGTAATAAATGTGAAAAATAAGAGTGGTGAGGTTGAGTCATCAATATTTGAAAATTACTCTCGATGTCTTAAACGTTTCGATAATTAAGGATATACTAAATATATATCAATATATATATCTACAATCTTCATGAGGGCATTCAAATATCGCCTGGTGATGTTTTCTCAGTTTTCTGGCAAGGTCCAAGTATTTGTCTATCTTTTCGTCTTCTTTTACTTTCACTCGGCGGTTCGCCAGGACAGCAAAATCCACGATACGGCAAGTTTTCTTGTTAATCAACACTAGTTCTGGTTTCCTGGGACTGCTAATCCGTCTGTATCTCAGTCCTGAGAATCTTAGGCGTGCCATTCTCCAGGGTAGATTCAGGTTTGTACATATACCATTTACTCGCATGGTGAAAATTTAATTTCTTGAACAATTCCCAGTGGATCATCTTTCCCACCCATGTATTGAGGTTTTCACACCTGTCGTAGCCGGTGGTTCACTGGAGGCTGAGTAAATTATCTCGTTCCTTGCGACGTTTTCATATCAGCGTTAGCTAGTAGTCATTCAACCGAGTCTGAGTAACAGCAAGTCTCCTCGGGCCTGCCAGACTCTTCTGAGTATTCTAGCCGTTCTTAACTATTCAAGTCAGTCAGTCAGTATACTGTTGGTTTGAAGAATAGCAACTGGTTAAGCACAACTGAACTAGAGCCCCAGATAGCTGCTATTTAGGGAACTCAAGAATAGTCCATTCATGTATTTGGGTGATTTCCATTCCTTGAGTCCTGATTGGTTGTTTGGTTTTTATGATGTTATGAGGCTTCATAAATACCCGGAATTCTGCAGTAGGATTACAAGATTAGATCCGTATTTAGTTACGGCTACTTGTTGCCTTGTCTTAACAATTCGATGGTAATTGGAACTAAGTATGATTATTCTACATAAATGTTCTTTAGATAGTCTCGATTCTTCGTCTGATTTCCAGTTCATCTAGAGTCTTTTGCAAACAATTAGTGTGGCCTTTACCTTCACGTTCATTTGTTTCGTTCAGTTCTCTTTATTATTTAATTCTATGAGAATTCTTCACACCCGCCTAATCTGGTGTTTCACTAGAGGCTAAGTGACAGCACGTCTTCCTCGAAGTCTCGATTCTTCCTCTGACTTCCAATTCATCTAGAGTCTTTGCAAACAATTAGTATTACCTTTACCTTCATGTTCATTATTTCCCTCAGTTCTTTTTATTATTTAATTCTATGAGATTTCTTCACACCGGTCCTAATCTGGTGTTTCACTAGAGGCTAAGTGACAGCACGTCTTCCTCGGGTCTCGCTTCTTCCTCTGACTTTCAAGTTCACCCAGACAATAATTGTCAGTTTTCTTTTTAAAAGATGAAGTCAAAGTCGTCACGATTTATTAGCAGCTCGGAGGGCAGTCAAGACGTCTTCACTGTTGCAATTTAACCCTTTTGACGCTGTATTGTCTACTCATCTTCGGCACGCGTACACATCAAACACATCACTCCAGTAAAAAAAAAAATGCTCTATTCTACACTCACACACAGAGCAGAGATGCACTCTCACCTACAATAAAACCGACTCAACTAATGAAGATAACGAGAAGGAAAAGATAACACTGAGTACTTAAGAGGGTTAAAGATAAAAGAAATAAATGAAAAAAAAAAAGAAGAATAAATCGAGGAATGATCGACCAATTTTCTTGCATTCTGTCTTTTTCTTTTTTGCCATCGGCCAATTCTCGTCATTGAATAACTTTATTTCCTAGTTTCCATTTGACTCTTTAATGACGTCATTCTTCAGTGTGTTCTCTGGTCTTTTTTTTTTTGCTGTTGTCTTTTTTCATTAATTCTTTCTATCTTCAATGTTGGCGTTTCTGTCTTGGATTTTTAGACGTTATCCAGATTTTTTTTCTTTCTTAATTCTCCAATTGCTCCTTTCTCGAAAATCGCCGCTTGTTGTCATTTCTTTCTTTTGATTACTTATATATTATTACCTTTTGTGTTCTTATATCTAATTTATATCACTCTCTCTCTCTCTCTCTCTCTCTCTCTCTATATATATATATAATATATAATATATATATATATATATATTTCTTTCTTTCTTTCTTTCTCTTTTTCTCTCTCGCTCTTTCTCTCATTCTTTCTCTTTGTCTCTTTCTCTGTATATCTCTTTATATTTATATATATATATCTTTTTATATCTCTCTCTTTCTCTGTCTCTGTCTCTCTCTCTCTCTCTTGTCTCTCTCTTTCTTTGTCTCTCTTTCTTTGTCTCTCTCTTTCTTTGTCTCTCTTTCTTTCTTTCTCTTTCTTTGTCTCTCTCTTTGTCTCTCTCTCTCTTTCTCTCTCTCTTTCTCTTTCTTTCTTTCTCTCTCTCTCTATCTTTCTCTCTCTCTTCCTTTCTCTCTCTTTCTCTCTCTTTCTTTTTTCTCTTTCTCTGTCTTTTTCCGCTCTTTTCTTTCTCGTTCTTTTCTCTCTCTTTTTCTTTTCTCGTTCTTTTTCTCTCTCTCTCTCTCTCTCTCCTCTCTCTCTCTCTCTCTCTTCTTCTCTCACTCTTCCTCTTTCTCTTTCTCTCCCTCTCCCTCTCTCTCTGCCTACAGTGCCACACTAAACTCAAGTTGTTTTTTTTTTCTTCCAAATAGATACATCATCTTCTTTATATTCACTCTGACGGTTCTTTACATCCACAGCCTTTACCTATTGTACTCAACTTTCGCACCTGTCTTGGCGTTAGTCTCCCTTTATTAGCCTCATGATTACCAACTCCCACGAACAAAACCAAATTCAGAGCTTAGAATGTCTACTTCTTTGATACTTTCCTATTCTCTTCCTTTCTATTCATCTCATCAAAATGGGATAAGAGCTGCGCTGAATCTTTACAAAGACTTAAGAAAAAAAACACAAAAAGAAACTTGCTTTTGCTCGACATTTCTCTTTGCACTCGTTAAACTTTTAAATCTATTTGTGTCCGAGCCGGTTGGGAGTTTGACTGAGTCTTGTAACGTCACTGGTACATAATACAAATAACAGAAGAACGACTTGACTATATAATGACGATTTAATTACAAAAGAAATTAGATACATTAATAAAGAGAAACATATTTTAAAAAATTATTACTTATCAGTGATACATGTTCTAAGAAAAAGGCGGAGTGCGTGAAACACATAGTATGCACCAGGCCAATTTACAGTTGTAAGTCCTTCAATCTAACCAGCACTGTATCTATATTTATATCATATATTAGGAAGCGCGTGGTGTAATGGTTAAAGTCAAGGGAAATGGACTCGTCGCCCCGAGTTCAAATCCTGGACGTGGTAATTGCATTTAACTTAGCGCTAATACCCCTGGGAAAGGTATGAATCCTACTCTCCCTCCAGCTATGGGTAAATAGCAGGGCAGACTGGGTTCTTTAACCGTGGCTAGGTAACCAGTCTAGGAGAAGGAAAACTCTGAATTCAAACCTGTTGAACTCCGCTTAAGAAATTGACCTTGTGTCGTATCCTGCTCGTGCGGAGGAGTTGGTAAATATATATTTATATCAGATATATATATATTATATATATATATATATATATATATATATATATATTTAGCAACCCATTCGCACGAATAGGATGTGACACAAGGTCAATTTCTTAAGCGGTGTTCAACAGGTTTGAATTCAGAGTTTTCCTTCTCATAGACCGGTTGCCTAACCACGGTTAAAGAGCTCAGTCTGCCCTACTATTTACCCATAGCTGGAGGGAGAGTAGGATTCATACCTTTCCCAAGGGTATTAACGCTAAGTGAAATGCA
>CM042155.1:20229972-20234972 GCA_023376005.1 Doryteuthis pealeii
CGAAGATCCAAGTAGTTATGATTAAGTATGACCAGAACAGCCAGTATAAATAACAATATCAGTAGCAGAGCACTGCCAGTGATTGGACAAGAATATGGTCACATGACTATCATCCAGTCTATAAATAAGAGTGTGCGTCTAGCACACACCTTATATCACAGAAAAGTCAACAAAATCAACTGCTAAGCATAACTGAACTAGGCCCAAGACAGCTGGTACTTATGCAACTAAAGAATAGTCCATTCATCTAATTGGGTGATTCCATTCCTTTGGGTCTTGATTGGCTGCTTGGTTTCTATGATGTTATGAGGCTTCATAAATACCCTGGCATTCTGCAGTAGTATTGCAACAAGATAAGATCCGTATTCAATTACGGCTCTTGTTGCCTTGTCTAACCAATTCGATGGTAATTGGATCATTTATGTATCGACAGTAATTGGAACTTAGCATGATTATTTTTCAGTCACGAGTTCCCTCGATCCAGGTTCCTAACCTCTCATTACACTGCTTGGGACAGCACCATATAAATTACCATTACCATTACCAAGTTTTTTTAATTTAAAATATGCAAAATAGACTATATTCCCAAATGTGCTGATGTTTGCTCTTAAACTTGGGAATCAACCTTGTCACCAGATCTGAAAAAAATATCCTTTCCTATAAAATAATCAACACAATCAGTTGACCAATCCTATGAGTTACAGAAAACCAATACAAGTGTGGTTATTTGGAGAGTAAGCTGTACAGAAAAAAAACTTGACGGGATAGAAGAAAACTGTCTAAAAACCAAATTCAACAGAAATTATGTCCCCAATTGTTCCACAGTGTTATTTATCTTCTCAGTCCATATCTATCATATATATATATATATCAGTGTTTTTATATCTCTCTCTCATATAATATATTATATATATATATCAGTCTCTCACTCTCTCTCTATCTCTCTCTCTCTCTCTCTCTCTCTCTTCTCTCTCTCTCTCTATATAATATATATCAGTGTTTCTCTCTCTTTCTCATATAATATCTCTCTCTCTCTCTCTCTCTCATATAATATATATCAGTGTTCTCTCTCTCTCTCTCTCTCTCTCTCTCTCTCTCTCTCATATAATATATATCAGTGTTCTCTCTCTCTCTCTCTCTCTCTATAAATATATATCAGTGTTTCTCTCTCTCTCTCTCTCTCTCTCTCTCTCTCTCTCTCATATAATACATATCAGTGTTTTTCTCTCTTCTCATATGATATATATCAGTGTTTTCTCTCTCTCATCTCTCATCATATATATATATCAGTGTTTCTATCTCCCCTCTCTCATGTATATATATATATATATATTATATATATATATATATATATATATATATATATATATATATATATATATATTATAATAGGAGGTAACCCTATCAAAGTATATGAGTATTGTCAATCCTCGAGTCCAACTCTCTTTCTCACTGTCCTCATGTCACCAGCGCTTCTCCGTGGTTGATGAAATCTAGTTGCTATATGAGTGGCTCGCCTTAAACACACGCTGGCTATTGGCCCATATCCGATTAGTACCACTCCTATGCTAATTATTACCACGACTAACATGCAGATTTTGTGAGCTCCACCTACCGTGGCAGCTTCCTCTCCACATAGCCATTTAGTGAAGAGGACATACACTTTTTCGAGAAACGGTTCCAATTTAGAGAGTGCGTGCCACACGAAACGCACCTTAACTGTGGGCCTGTTTCGTTTCGGTCTGTTTTGCTCGCTCTCTCTCTCTTCTCTCTCTCTCTCTCTCTCTCTCTCTCTCTCTCTCTTCTCGTATGTGTGCGTGTGTGTATAGAAAGGCAGTACACGAAGAATTCCAAGGGATAAGTTTATTCTTAATCATGAAGTCGACGTTATAACGTTTCGTTTTTTGCAACCGTCATCAGGACACTAGGTGAAATGTGTTGTGATAGTGGAAGTCATCCCTGAGAATTCCTCTGAGTCTATGTACTGTAAACTTTAATTACCACACACACACACACACACGCACACACACATATAGATATATATATATATATAATAATATTATATATATATATATTATATATATATGAATTTAACATTTTTAGAAAAAACAAATGATGTTAATAGTTTTCTGACAGAATCTGTTTCGACCTTTTTAATAGAGCATTCTTCATCAAGAGCACAATATGAAGGCTTCATATTTTGCTCTTGATGAAGACCGCTCTAATAAAAAGGTCGAAACAGATTCTGTCAGCAAACTATTAACATCATTTGTTTTTTTCTAAAAATATTAAATTCATACTGTCGGATTAACTTCAATTTACTTCATATATATATATAAGAGAGAGAGAGAGACAGACAGACAGAAAGACAGAGAGAATTGCTCGCGTGTAATGGTTATCGTCATAGAAAATCAACATGATGAACCAAGTTCTAACCCGAGGCGCGGTTTCGGGCATTTCACATATCGCTGATACTGTCTTGAAAGGTATTAATCCAACTATTCTTCCTCTAGCTATGGATAAACTTTGTTCTTAGATCTTTGTATAGCAACCGGTTAAGAAGTAAATCTCTGAATCTATTATGCCTCATGATGAGACATAATAGGCCGAAATGTACCTACAGAGAATGACTTTTTCTCGATTTGTTTACGCTTTACATTTGAACAGATATATTCGCCTAATTCATTAATTATCAACTAATTAATTTTCAAATTATGTATGACTTCAATTAAGCACATATTCTCCCCAAAATTGTCGGCATAGCCATATAAAACAAACTATTTGCGTACTTTTACACACACACACACACACACATATATATATATATATATATATATATAATTTATGAATAACTAAGAACTCGGAATTCAAATCTGTTAAACTCCGCTTCAAAACTGATTGTGTGTCACACGGTGCAGATAGGTAACGTACAAACACACACACACACACACACACATCTTATTATAATGGAGATTGTGTGTTTTTCTGTCTGTAACCGAAACTATATTCCTACTCAAGTCACAATTCTCTTAGTCATTGACATCACATTCTCCATGATTTTATTTTTTATCTAAACCTCAATTATTAATAAAATTGTCTTACATTATTAATACTGATCACTATGTCTACATACTGACAACATGCAATTATATTTATATATACAACAAATTAGCGGTTTACAGTGTGAACGGGAAGGCTAATTTGCATATTAATATTAAAAAATCGAATTTAATAAATATGTGCTTAGTATTATTGATTTCTAACTGTTTGGTTTTATTTAATGAATATAAGCAAAAATCTCTTCAATGAATTTTAAATGAAATCCATTAACAAGATAAAATAACTGTCATTTTATTCTTTACTTCCTCTTATAACTAAATACTTAAAATTAGAAAAAATAACAATGAAAGATGAGAGTGATGGAAGAGTAAGTTTCAGTTATTCCATTTTTTATTATACCCGCTCTGTTTTCAAATCTTTATTATCCCTCTGTTTCAAATCTTTTTATCTGTATTCTTATTTAGTTTCATTAGCCTTTTAATTTAATACAATATTTTATTACATTAAAACTTAAATACTTGCACCCGGAGGGTGCATATATTTGCTAGTATATATAATTTATGAATATCTAAGAACTCAGAATTCAAATCTGTTAAACTCCGCTTCAAAACTGATTGTGTCACACGGTGCAGATAGGTAACGCACACACACACACACACACACATATATATATATATATATATGAATACTAATTGAATGCCGGTTGGAGACTGTAAGGAGACATGTACTATTCAGTAATGATAGATCACGTGCATCGCCACGCCCCAAGATAAAGAGACATGGATGCTCACTTTGTCATTAACTATGACGTACAATTTGTCTTGTAACCTGGAAATGTCGATACAACGTCTGTGAAAATCGTGAGAATTTCATTGTCTATATGAACTACTTTTAAATTGACTGGACTTCTTCTTTCATAACGTCTCTATCAATAATATAAATACTCTTTTTTTTTCTTTTCTTTCTCTTTTTTTCTTTTTTTCTTAACTTTTCTTCTTCTTCTTCTTCTTCTTCTTCTTCTTCTTCTTCTTCTTCTTCTTCTTCCTTATTTCCCGTGTTCTTCTTCTTCTTCTTTTTTCCTTAATTTCCCGTGTTCTTCTTTCTTCTTCTTCTTCTTCTTCTTCCCTTAATTTCCCTTCTTCTTCTTCTTCTTCTTCTTCTTCTTCTTCTTCTTTTCCCTCAATTTCCCTTCTTCTTCTTCTTCTTTTTCTTCTTCTTCTTCTTCTTCTTCTTCTTTCTTTCCTTCTTCTCCCTTCTTCTCCTTCTTCCCTTAATTCTTCTTCTTCTTCTTCTCCTTAATTTCCCTTCTTCTTCCTTCTTTCCTTAATTCTTCTTCTTCTTCTTTCCTTAATTCCCTCTTCTTCTTCTCCTTCTTCTTCTTCTTCTTTCCTAATTTCTCTCTTCCTTCTTCTCTTCTTCTTCTTCTTCTTCTTCTCTTCCTCTTCTTTTTACCTCCTTCTTTCTTTCCTTCTTTCCTTCCTTCACTTCCCTTCTACTTCTTCTTCTTCTTCTTCTTCTTCTTCTTCTTCTTCTTCTTTCCTTAATTTCTTTCTTCTTCTTCTTCCTTAATTTCCCTTCTTCTCCTTCTTTCTTCTTCTTCTTCTTCTTCTTCTTCTTCTCTTCTTCTTCTTCCTTAAATTTCCCTTCCAACTTATCTTCTTACTTTCTTCTTCTCTTTCTCCTTCCTCTTCTTATTACCTGCCTTCTTTCTTTCCTTCCTTCCTCCCTTCCTTCCTTCACCTCCCTTCCTACTTTCTTCTTCTTCTTCTTCTTCTTCTTCTTCTTCTTCTTCTTCTTCTTCTTCTTCAGCCATCTGTTGCCGCCTAAACAATAAGCAATTCGGCCCAGGAGGCTTGGGTGTCTGGAGGATCGTTGCAACGAAAATATATAAGATGATGAGAGTTCTAAATAATACTCAACATTCTTTATACTACTACCAA
>CM042155.1:20239972-20269972 GCA_023376005.1 Doryteuthis pealeii
CTAAGGACTGTTTTGCGGTGAGCTCTCTGTACTGGGTACGCAGCTTTAGGGCAACTACTACTGATCGTAGTAAATCGTGTACCGTATTTTTATAGGAAAATAAACCTTCTCTTATATCCACATGTGTCAACCTCCATTAATTTCTACGACACAAGATCAAAATAAAATAGAATGTAATGTATTATGTGCTGTTATATGTTTTAATGTTCATTTATTTCTTTGGTGTAATAAATTTGGAAAAATAAATGTTTTAGTGAAGCTCGATGGTACTTAAATTTTAGCTCTCAATGCAAAGCAAAAAATCGAGAGAGTGACAGAACTCGGAAAAAATCGTAATTTGGGACACACGTAAGTCTAGGTAACACTGAATTAGTCCCTACAGTTTAAGATATCAGATTGATATTAGGAACAATTCTTTAAGAAGCGTACTTTTTGCCCTCTTCTACCAGTAAATAGCCAGTTCAATCCCCGGTGGATGCTCCATACATTAGATCTTGTGTCACATCCTGCCACATAGCAAACGGGGTCTCTAAATATCTACCTTTGGCACTTTTGTTCATTATTGTTTCTTGTTTATTGATAAAAAAAAGTAGATTATGTAGTCAAAGCATATATTAAATATATTCAGATTTTTCAAATATAATGTGTGTGTGTCTGTGTCATTCATGTAGATCACGACTACCCATTCATCTTCCAGGTAAATGATGATTCAACTATTTACGTATAGCAATTGCAAAACGTGGAGGAGCACCATCTTGCATTAAAGTCAAGTCTTTATTATTCTCCCAAGTATTGACAACTGGCTTGATTCTATCTTGCAGCATGGTGAGATACATGCTGAGAAATATATGTCCTGTATATGCATTTACGAGTCAAAAGTAATGCCATTTTGTTTAGGACAGGTACAATTACCAATACAGGAACATGTATCATACATCGAAATAAAGCTGGTTTTCTGTGAATCATATCAATACTTTTCCATATAGTCACAGTTTATCTTATTAGGAATGTTCCACCTTCGAATGAGAGCATGTATTCATGCCCCGTAAAATTCTATTGACTGTTCTTTGGGCCACCTCTTCACTACATATTCACTTCCTCGTTACTGGAATAATGTTTGCCTCTCAAACTCTCTTTCATGGGACCGAAGAGATGAAAGTCTGAAGACGCTAAAGCTGGTGAGTATGGAGGAAACAGTAAAGATTTCCACCCGAATGAGGCAATTTACTCCCTTGTACGAATGCTTGTGTATGGTCAAGAATTGTCATGCAGAAGAAGGACATTGTCGATTGGCAAGTTGGGTCTTACTTGTCGGATACTTGCTCTTAGCCTCGTCAGGGTCTCAATGTAGACCTTAGTTTTATTTTCAAAAAGTGCAAACATATCTATGTCGTATATGTTTATAGGCATTTGAACCAAAAGTGTTTTTGTATATATATATATATATATATTATATATATATATATATATATATTTTGAGAAATCAACCAAATCTTTTGATATATTCTCATCTTCTTTAGATTGTTCATACTTGCGTACATATTGATCTAGTTTTACAGATTATTAATTAGACAGGTGAAATAAATAACTATTTTAAAGAATCTTCATTACGTTCTCTTTAACTTTATCAATGTACTTTATCCTATATCTGCATTTTCTTATAGATTCATATTTTTTACGTACATTACTAATAAATGTTTTTTTCTTTTTATCTTTCAGGTAAATATCTTTTCCTTTTCAATTCACTTCAACTGTTTAAGTCCATGCCCATCATCTATCGTTCTACTGATTGTTGCATTTCAAAGGTAAGTCTACTTAACGCTGGTTACTGCTTGCTTAATCACACGCGCTTACAGCTTGACCGAATTAGCTGGTGTAATGGTTAACGAGCTCTTCTCTCGGATATTATTATTAGTGAGCTGTAATAGGGTCAAACAACTACCGGGCACGACTGGGCAGTTACTGCACAAACCTGTTTGGTAATCTGGGAATGGACCTCCAAAATGCAAGATTAGGGCTCCTAAGATCTGGCAAGTGACAGAGTGAGCCAAGGAGCCTCGCAAAGAAAAGGACATGACTTCATATAAAGGACTGGATGTTGCTGTAGGATGTTCAAAACGACTACAGTTGCTATTTCTCTGGATTTTTTTAGATGAGGCTTTATAATTTGAATCATTCGGACTATCGTGCCCCCCGCCTTCTTCAGGTATTTCTTGTCGGACTCAGTAACCATTTCTTCGAACTTAGGAACCATCTCTTCGATATCAGGAACCATCTCTTTGAACTCGGGAATCTTCTTCTCAAAGTTCCGTGAAGGCACCCGAGTTTGACAAGAAGGTCACCGAGTTCGAACAGATGGTTCCCGTGTTCCCGAGTGTTCATCGACCGAAACGTTGTGCAGATAACAATAAAGATGAGGACACTAGTACGAATAATCCAAATTATACATACTACAGTAGCAGAATGCAATAAATAACCAGAGATACTGGTATGGTACAAAAGTTCGTGAGGCACGTCTTCAGCATGAATGCGGAAGTACTATCTGCAAATGATGACACACAATTTGTCCTCTACCTTTGCTCTAAACTCTCGTTTTATTCCGGCATGTTGTACCTTACTTGAAGCACGTTCAAATCATCCAGTTCGGCCCATCACTTCATTAACGTAGGCCTGCTTCGACAATTTAAGAGTCTTCGTTGCGAGTTTCCATAGTTACTACATCATTAGATGTTGCTGTTCTCTCTCTCTCTCTCTCTCTCTCTCTCTCTCTCTCTCTCTCTCTCTCTCTCTCTCTCTCTCTCTCTCTCTCTGTGTTAATCTATATATCTATCTCTGCATCTGAGAATATATCTGTCAACATATTGCCTTTAACTTCCTTCCTTTCTCGACCCCTCTCTCTCTCTCTCTCTCTCTCTCTCTCTCTCTCTCTCTCTCTCTCTCTCCCTCCCTCTCTCTCTCAATCTATATATCTATCTCTGCATCTGAGAATATATCTGTCAACATATTGCCTTTAACTTCCTTCCTTTCTCGACCCCTCTCTCTCTCTCTCTCTCTCTCTCTCTCTCTCTCTCTCTCTCTCTCTCTCTCTCTCTCTCTCTCTCCCTCCCTCTCTCTCTCAATCTATATATCTATCTCTGCATCTGAGAATATATCTGTCAACATATTGCCTTTAACTTCCTTCCTTTCTCGACCCCTCTCTCTCTCTCTCTTCTCTCTCTCTCTCTCCTCCCCCCTCTCTCTCTCTGGTCAAATTTAACGTTCTTTCTGAAATCGCAAACGAACACGCGAACGTGATATAAAAAAAGGAAACAGAAAAAAGTCAGGTAATATGTCTCCAAGTTTACGTGACGTACTTGACTGGTAACGGTTACCCCTCACTTCGCCAGGAGAATGAAAACTGGGATATTGAAAATGCCTAGAGGGGGAGGTTGTGCTGATGCGGGGCGCATTGGCCACAGAATACATACATACTTTTATACTAGTGTTGCATAGCCCTTCTTTACTGGCACTAAATAGGTATATGTTATATACTTCTCTTACTTCTTACTCTGTCGTCTAGTCTTCTGGCCGGCTTTGCTTCTTCTATCGTCTATCATCTATCTTGGTCTGGTATGTTCTAAGGTCTCGTCTGGTCTTCTATTGAGGATTCCGGGTCTGGTTTCTGTTGGGGATCACTCCTTATCAGAAGCCTTGTGTCATTGTTAGTTTTTAGTAATAAACACAAGACTTCGATTTACGATGATGTTACTTTATTCGTAGATCCCCAGACCAGACAATCACGCAGTGAGACTCACATATTGATAGCTTGGCTTCTAACTTCTAACTCTCACTAACTTACTTACTTAGTATCCTTAAACCGGAAGGGGGCCTTCTATTGCCTTCCGGTTCTCGCGTTCCATCCGCAGAACGCAAGGTGAGATCGAGGTCAAGCGCCGTCACTCACTCTCAAGGCCATCAGCTGTACTGATCGCCATAATGATTTCTACACTACCTTAAAAATGTATAAGGGATCCAATTATTATGTAACACTAGAACAAGACGACTAACAGGTCAAACACACTGCACTGTCAAACTCTTCTTCGTAGAATGTTGAGTTTACGCTCATATCAGAAAAAAAGACTTTTCAACGCAAATAATTCGAAAGATTTGTTTGAAAATGGTAACATAGACGCCATTTTGTCCTTCCTCAGAGAAATAAAAATCTATCGAAAATTAGGAATTACACATGAAATACGTACAGGAGACTTCGCTCATCAAAGACAAAATTGATTATTAACTGTTATCTTGCACTCAATTTTGCTATTTGTTTTTAAAAAATTATCACAAAATATTTCCTCATAAAATACACACACACAACACACAGACTATATATATATATTATATTATATATATATATATATATAATATGTGTGTGTGTGTGTGTGTGTGTGTGTGGTGTGTGTGTGTGTGTAGTATATTAAGAAAAATGAAAAAACACAGGTTTAAATGGGTTAAGTGGTGAGTTTATTGGCCGACGCTGCAGTGTTTCGATCTATTAATTAGATCATCTTCAGGGCATTTGTTGGTATATGGAAGGTGATAAGAAATTATTTATCACAGAATAACGAGAAAAGCGAGTTGGTAGTTATTGTTATTCAGTCTGTTTAAAAAAATTTTGAGGTTTGAAAAAAGGGACGATTTTGAAATATATATATATGTATACAGGGTGTGTCAAAAAGTATGGAAATTTTTGGTACTTTGTGACACACATAGAATTCTGAAAAAATTAACGTTCCATTCATTTTTCATTTCTATCTTGGTAAATACAGCTACAATATCGATACTTTTATGGTACACCTTATATATATATATATATATATATATAATATATATATATATATTTGGGGGGATATGTGCTTAATTGAAGTCATACCTAATTTTGAAAATTGATTAGTTAATAATTAATGAATTTAGGCGGGCATATATATATATATATATATATATATATATATATGTTGTATAATTTGTATATACTATATGTTAGCTATTATGTTAAATTCTCAAACGATAGAGCACCCGCCTGGGAATCAATAGGTTCCAGGTTCGATATCGGTCCCTGCCAACTCAGTGCATGAGTAGCACAGCATATTCCTGCAGACCAAGTCGCAAGTGTCATAATTTTTGTCAGTCGACCCGGAAGTAATGGCAATAAAAAGGTCAATCCATACTGCTTACATTTTCAGAAGTGTAGACTCATCACTGGATACTGTTCAGTGTCGCTTGATGCAATTCCCAAACGGCTTGATGGAAACGTTGGTTTTCCCATATAGAATTTAAAATGAAAGTCCCTTTTCTTTTCTTTTTTTTTTAAGAGATGGTTTCGGAACTTTTTAGTCAGCCACTTATCTAGGAATCGGCTATGTTTTGGCGGGTACTCTTGTAGACCAATTCCTAAGCGTCGTGATTTTGGTCAGTCGACCTGGGAGTAATGGCAATAAAAAGCTGAGTCCATACTCTCTAGAGTTTTAGAGCTGAAGCCTTACCACCAGATGTTATTTAGTGTAGCCATTTTATTTATTTTTTTGTAAGCGTCAATTTTGGATATTTTTCTTTTGAGTGCATCACATATCTAAAAATCGATCATGTTTTTTGCGGGAATTTCTTGTAGACCAATTCACAAGCGTCGTAATTTAGTATTCACTGGGGAGGACTCCCTTGACCTTTTGCCAACCTAATCTACGCTTGGTAAATAACGTCACTACCTTTACTGTCTATAAACTCTTTCCAACACATTCCACGAATTATATATTAAACATTTCCGAGTTCTCCTGGAAAATAACCGAATTAAGTCCAATACAAAGGATAAAAGGGTTGCTGAATATAAAAGCCTCTTCACATTCTCTTTCAGTCGCAACCCTATAACTATATTATATATTAATATTTTATTTTCTATTTTAGCTCCGACAGAAGCTAATATCTCATATAATACGATAATTGCAATTGTGACACCTTCAAATTATGAAGGCATCAGTAGCTCACAATGCCCACAAAAATTAATAATGCAGCGTAATATCGAACAGAGAAAGTTATATTGCAACCCGCAGGATGTACAATTCCGACCGAGAATATTAATAATCTTTCACACGAGTTTCTTGCTTCTTATTTCTCTTGTTTACACTTAGACTAAATAGTTTTTAATTGCTCGTATTTCTTAGATGAATCATTGTTAATTCTTACTTAGGGGCTGGGCTAGCTCAGTCGGTACAGCATCCTCAGTCGGAACACCAAGTTTCCGGGTTCGATATTAAGTTTTTAGGATTTAGATACCAGTGCTGTACCAGGTTGAAAGTAAAAAGAGAAAAGAAGTTGTTTAAATCAAGATATTTCTTCAAAGATGTATTTCAACAAATACATCTTATTATAATGGAGATTGTGTGTTTTTCTGTCTGTAGCCGAAACTCTATTACTACTCAAGTCACAATTCCCTTAGTTATTTACGCTACATTCTTCATGATTTTATTTTTATTTAAACCTCAATTATTAATAAAATTGTTAAAACATTATTAATACTGTTGACCATATCTACACATTAATAACATGCAATGTATTTAGATATACAACAAAATAGCGTTTACAGTGTGAACAGGAAGGCTAATTTGCATATTGATATTTAAAATTTTGATTTTAATAAATATATGCTTAGTATTATTGGTTTCTAATTGTTTGGTTTTATTTTAATGAATATAAGCACAAATCTCTTCAATGAATCTTAAATGAAATCCATTAACAAGAACAAATAACTGTCATTTTATTCTTTACTTCCTCTTTTCACTAAATACTTAAATTAGAAAAAATAACAATGAAAGACGAGATTGATGGAAGAGTAAGTTTCAGCTGTTTTATTTTTCGATTATACTCCCTCTGTTTCAAATCTTTTTATCTGCATTCTTATTTAGTTTCATTAGACTTTCTAATTTAATACAATATTTTATTGCATTAAATCTTAAATACTTGCACCCGGAGGGTGCATATATTTGCTAGTCTGTTTAAAAAATATTGACACTAATCTATATCCCATACTATGGCATAGAAGAAAATAATAGATTTATAAGCACTTGTTCAGTATTTGCTGACAAAGTTGATAAAAAAATCTCATCTAATCTTTAAGATTTAAACTGTTCTGTGATACCGTTAGCAGAACACTTTTCATATCTTATTATAATGGAGATTGTGTGTTTTTCTGTCTGTAACCGAAACTATATTACTATTCAAGTCACAATTCCCTTAGTTATTAATGTCCCTTTCTCAATGATTTTATTTTTTATTTAAACCTCAATTATTAATAAAATTGTCTTACATTATTAATACTGTTAACCATATCTACATACTGACAACATGCAATTATATTTATATATACAACAAAATAGCGATTTACAGTGTGAACGGGAAGGCTAATTTGCATATTGAATTAAAAATCGAATTTAATAAATATGTGCTTAGTATTATTGATTCTAATTGTTTGGTTTTATTTTAATGAATATAAGCAAAATCTCTTCAATGAATCTTTAATGAAATCCATTAACAAGATAAAATAACTCATTTTTACTTTTTCTCTTATACTAAATACTTAAATTAGAAAAAATAACAATGAAAAACGAGAGTGAGGAAGAGTAAGTTTCAGTTGTTCCATTTTTTATTATACTCCCTCTGTTTCCAAATATTTTTATTACTCCCTCTGTTTCAATCTTATCTGTATTCTTATTTAGTTTCATTAGCCTTCTAATTTAATACAATATTTTATTACATTAAATCTTAAATACTTGCATCCGGAGGGTGCATATATTTGCTAGTATTGTTAAAGGTGATATCAAATAAAGAAATCATAAACAATAGGAAAAAAAGGGGAAAGCACAGGTTCCCGCTAGATCACTGTAGTTAAGTAGTGATGAGCCTGTTCAATACTTTGATGAGTGACCATTTAAGCAACAGTAAATACTGTGAGCAACCTGATCCTAAAATGACGAGATTTGCTATCAAATGACGCGAAACGGGTTGACATGTCGTAAAACAATCCACCCAGTCAACCCTTGTCAACTCAGCGCATGAGTAACACTGCTTGGATCGGTGTGGTAAAGTGAGGACCTAGTGGTAAGTATGGTGTTCCATCTTCGATAGAAAAACAACTCCTTGGTCTAGCGCTAATGAAAAGGAGATAGACTCCCTTGCTCTTGGCTGATACCGACAATAGGCCATTCCACCAACTTTCTTCAACCTAGTATGGAGGCGTAGAGCTTAACGTTGTGGACTGCGACATTGTTGTAAACGAGTTCGTACCCCAGTCGCGCTATTTGTTGTGATGTTAGTCCCAACAGTAAAAAGAAGTCAAGTCGAGATAGGGTAAAATAAGACAAGTGTATTTACAATCAATGGTACATGTACGACTAGCTTGTCGTTAACGGGAACAGTGCTACCTTTCCACTCGGTGTCTCACTATTTATAGTGAGAACCGGTGCATGTTCTCCACTGTAGGAACGGCCGGTACAACACTATTACGTTCACTTTCGGAGTGATACCCTTAGGAAAAGTAAGGATCCACTCATCCCCCAACTATCGATTGAATAGTACCACTGCAGTTCTTCTATAAGGAGGTCTCGGTGACGTACTGGCTAAGGTGCTGAACTGCCGCGTTTATGTTCACCTTCGGACTGATACGCTTGGGAAAGATATAAATCTCTTCATTCCCCAGCTATGGGTTAAATGGTACCACTACTGTTTTCTACAAGGATGGATTTGGCATTAAATGCCCCACGAAGTGTGATTTGCCATTAAACAAAGAGACCAAACGGAAGTGCTCTTTATTTTATACCGTATTTCACACGCTTGTATACACCTAGTAGAGTAATTCAATATCAAATCACCCAGAAAAAGGTAAAATTGTCACCCACCCTCTTTAATTTTTATCGCAAAAACAAAACATCAAAAATACATTTCACTTAGATTTATTAGATTCAGATATTATAATTTGTCACTTATGTGAGAACCTAAACCCTCTGCATCACAGGATGTGACACATGTTAAATTTTAGCAGAGTATAAAGGCCGGGTTAGCACACAAGTACACACACGGTAGAGAGTAAATCGGCTAGAAACCACAAGGTCCTAGTCGATACGGTCTTGCCAACTCAGCGTAGATGATAATAGCACAGGGTACTGTTAGCGGAGTAAATTAGAGGAAGCTGATGGTAGGAGTGGGCGCTCCACCATCAGAACGCCAAAACAATCTCCTTGGTCCTAGCGCTTTGAAAAAGCATAGTACTCCCTCGCTGACTGAGGCTGATAACCTACTATTAGGCCACCCCGACGACTTTACAAACTGATTGAATTCAAAAGTTTTCCCTCCCTAGTCTGGTTGTATACCAGGTTAAACAGCCTAGTCTTACCTACTATTTACCGATAGATGGAGGAAGAGAACTTAGATTTATTATACTGTAGCTGCACGCCTTAGGTAGCGCCAATCAGTTAGGCATTATTTCTTTTTCTATTCTTCTAGCCCCTGTAGGGTTCTATATAGATCACCCGAAGGCAAACGTGACTTTCATCCAGGATAGCATCCGGGTAATTCCATGTCAAATCATCCAGCCAATCTTTTTGTACAAAATAATGTTCAAATATATTGTGGAACCAAATAACAAATTTATCATATGGGTGCTAGAAGGCTGTGGCTGCGGTATTCTACTGTCTGGCAAAATGCGTTAAACTCTATACTGATGGTGAGGTTCCAGTTTTGGAGGTTTGGGGATAGTGGAGCACCCCTTCATTGCACCATTGCTCCCTCTGGTTCCACTCTAGACCGAGTGAAAATGAGGTATAAAAGAACCTGTTAGGGTCCCATCTATGGGTTAAATAGAAAAAATGTATTTATAAAAAAATTGTATTATCCATAAAAGAATTAGATAATATTTTCAAAACTTTATTCTGCATTAAATGACCCACGTAAAGCAAAAAACAAACCAAACAAACCAATAACAAAAGAAATATTTGCCACAGATGCACGCCACATTGCTTGAAAGAATTACTGTCGGATTGAGTTCCTTATTTTGCTCCCATATATTCAATAGCATTATTTACTTCATTATTGATACTAGCAAAAATATATGCACCCTTAGGATGCAAGTATTTAGGTTTTGATATATAAAAATGATGTATATCAATTATAAACTATTTAGAAAATGATAAACTGAGGTATAATAACGAAAAATAGAACAGCTTTAAATAACTCTTCCATCATTTTCCATCACTCCCGTCTTTCATTTTCTAATTTATCTATTTTGTTAGATATGAAGTATTTAATAAAATTACAGTTCTTTCGTTTTGTTTATGGATTTCTTTTTATATTTATCCCCGAGATTTTTGCTCAGATTCGTTGAGAGAAAACTAAACAATTAGAAATCAATAATACTAAGCAATATATTTATAAAAATCAAATTTTAAATATCAATTATGACAAATTAGCCTTCTCATTCACACTGAAACGCTATTTTATTGAATATATAGATATATTGCAATGCTTTAGTATTGGATTAATCCAACAGTATTAATAAGGTATAACAATTTATCAATAACTGAGTTATAAAAATAAATTCATGGTGAATGTGACGTCAATAACTAAGGGAAATTTACTTGAGTAGTTGAATTTATGAATTCGGCTTCAGACAGACAAACACACAATCCCATTATAATAAGATATCACTGATCATGCTTTAGCGTTCTAGCTTATCTGGTTGGCTTGTAGATGCAGCTTTCTATTTCATCGCTAAACAGAAAATCAGATTAAATTGTTGATTTGTCTAGAAAACGCACGTTGGGAAGCAAATACGCCGGGCAAAAAATATTATGATTATCAGCAACAGTTTCAACGTAGCACAAACTTAGGGTAGAGAGAGGGGCGGCGAATTGTCTCAACAAGAGACGATTCGCCGAGATGAGTCGACGGTGTGGTTGACCGTTCGATTACCGCCAGTCGGATTATAAAATGAGTGTTGCTTTTAGATGGGGTTTCGTCCTCTTTGTGTTGTCAGATCGTCAAAAGACTCATTAACTAACTGAAGGTTTCATTTGACCTAGTGTCAGTAAAGTTCACCTTACTTGTTAAAATGAACTGATACACGGAAGGATCTTAATCTTAAGATATAAACCATCACAAAATAAATAAATCATTATCACACATCATCATTATCAGGCTGCACTCTCAGCACGGATACGCATGAGTCACTCTCTTTCGCCCACCATCCCTATCAGTCAGTACCGCCACTGAGATAGGTCTAACCCATCCAACTTTTCTCTAAGCGATTCATTAGGGACTAGGTGGTGCAGCCGTATAGTAGCACTGATACGGCTAGGACTTGAAAGAATTTTCGATTAATCTTATCAGTGAGATCAAATAAATTAATATCAAATTTTAATTTTTTGAAAGCTAGCCCTGAGGCAGTAGGTGTTTCTCAGGATTTATGTATATTATTTATTGATATTTATTTGAAATTAACTCTCTATTCAATTTAGAGATGGCGACTCTTCACCTTTTCGTAATACCATGAAATGGAAGAGTCAAAGATATGAGAATGAGGATGTTACTTTGCTTCTGGAGAAAAAACCGAGCCAAACATTTATTGTATAGAAAGTTATTTGTCATAGAAGCTAAAAACAATAAAAAAAAGTTTCTTATGCTGAGGGCAAAATCGATAAGCCACCACACAACAGCAAGTGTTGTCAGTAGAACAAGATAGGAAGCAGCAAATCAAATATATGTGTATATGTATGCATATATGTGTGTGTCTGTATATATATATATATATATATATATTTATATTTATTTGTGTGTGTGTGCATATATGTGCGTGTATATATATATATATATATATATATATATATATTATGTATATTATATGCGTGGTGTGTATATATATATATATGTGTATATATATATATATCGTCTGCATATGTCATATGTGTATGTGCGTGTATATATATATAATATATTATATATATGTGCGTTTGTATGTGTATATATATATGTGTGTGTAATATAATATATATGTGCATCTCTGTGTAAATATATATATATAATATGTGTGTGTGTGTGTGTGTGTGTGAGTGTGTGTGCATATGTGTATGTGCGTATGTGCGTGTATATATATATAATATATATATATATACGAATGTGTGTGTGTATATATGTGTTATATATATGTGTGCGTCTGTATATATATATATATATATATATATATATGTATATATATATTTGTGTGTGTGCGAGTGTGTGTGCATATGTGTGTGTGCGTGTATATATATATATATATATATATATATATATATATATATATGTGTGTGTGTCTGTATATATATGTGTGTGTATATATAGATATGTCCGTATATATATATATATATATATATATATATGTGCGTGTGTATATATATATGTGTATATATATGTGTGTGTATATATATGTATGTGTGTGTATATGTATATATATATATATATATATATATATATATATATATTTGTATGTGTGTGTATATATGTGTATATATAAGTATGTGTGTATATGCGCAGTAATAACGCCAAAAGAATTCAAATAACAGACAATGCTACGGAGCACAGTGACTGGCTAGGGATTGGGTTCTAATGAATAATTTCTATCGTATGAATAAACGGTTTAATCTCTAAGCAGATGCTGTCTGGGAAAACAGAAAAAAAAAGAATAATATTTTGAAATTTTGAAATTCAGACAAATCTGTTGAAAAATCATAGATACGGAGAGTGTATGGCAAGAAAGATAACTGCTAAAAATGCGATTTTTTAAAGACAATATGTGAATATAATTTAGTGTGCATAAATACTGAGACACCTGGAATGTTCCTAAAGACCGTAGCAGCGTTTTTAAGAAGTGACACCGGGTCAATTTTTAATCGGATTATGTATTTACACAACCACTCTGCACTAGCAGGATGTGACACAAGCGTTTAACACGTTTGAATTTAGAGTTTTCCTTCTCCTAGACTAGTTGCCATTCCAAAGAGCCCAGTCTACCCTATTATTTACCCGTATTTAACGGAGAATAATTACATTTATATCTTTTCCAAGAGGATTAGAGCTATGTGAAATGCGAACAACCTCATCTAGGATTTGAAATACGATTTTCTACGATGATAACCGTTGTGACACAAACACCTCCCAGGCGGAGTAAAGTTGGTTTTAAATATTTTTCCTTCTCTTAGAGTGGTTGCGTAGAAAATTAAAGTAAAAAGTAAAGTTGACGGAGTGGCGTATTGTCAGTATCAGCCGGACAGCGTGGAAGTCTATCCTCTTTTCACTAGTGCTAGACCAGAGAGATTGTTTTTGTTCAGGTGGAGTACCACCGCTATCGGCAGCTCCCTACTTTACCTACAGATCTGATAACCCAATGTGTGCTACTCATGTGCTGAGTTGGCGGGGACCGGTATCGAGTCAGGAAGCTTGCGATTCATTGGCGGGGACTCTACCATTGAGCTAAACCGGTCCGTTAAACAAGACTAAATAACCTAGTCTTCATTCGTATTTATCCATCGATAATGGAGTAGGATCGATTTATGTCTGTTTTAAAGAACTGAAAAGTAAACAGCCTCGTCCAGATTTAAACACGGATAATCGATTCCTTTGCTTAGGACGATAATCATAACACTTAAGCGCAGTTCCTCACATTATGTTATTGTTGTACCGGCCGTTCCTACAGTGGAGAATATACACCGGTTCTCACTATAAATAGTGAGACACCGAGTGAAAAGGTTGTACTGTTACCGTTTAGCGGCAAGCTAGCCGTTCTTTTACCTTATTGCAAATACACTTGTCTCATTTTACCCTACCTCGACTTGGCTTCTTTTTTTACTGTTGAACTAACATCACAACAGTTATATGATATATAAACATTTACTAGGCTTGATTATATAATATGAGATGATACGTGTAGAGGTAATGGTTATCGTACATTAAGAGCGCCTCATAACTACGTAGGTGTAAAAAATATATTAGCAGAGGTGTTGTGACATATATTTTTGATCCCATTTAGAAATATTTAATCTGCACACAGAATGGAAGAATTCACGTGGGGTTTGGAGGGATGGGTGGAATTCTAGATTCAAAACACTGGTGGAAATCTCAACTGTTGGAAAATTAATAAACAGGCTTATGGCATCAAAGCCAACCATCCCAGTGAATAGTAGGGCTGTGTCATTAATTATTAGCAGAATGTGAGCCGAGTTGAGGAAACATTGTGATAAAAAGGAAATCAACAAGAAATAAAGAAAGTGTAAAAAAATATCATCTTAAATTCTGTATTAGATGAATCATTGTCGAGAAATATTTACGTTTTACAAGAAATGTCTTTCATCTTTGGTCGCTTTTCATTGCAGCGTCTGTCTACGATAAAAAAAAAAAAAAAACAACAACAACTAAAATTCAAATAAAAGATACCAAAATTAATTATGGCTGACAAAGCTTCATCTAACATAACATTCCACAGAATATTTCAACTACCATTAGTGGGGGCACCTTGCATGGTGTGATGGCTCACGAGCTAGGCAAAAAAGACCAATACAAACAAAATGTTTTTGTCTTTGCTGAACAATCTATATATATATTAATACGCTTGTTCCAAAATCCGTTATCATCCTGCAAAATTTTTTGGGTTAAAAATGAGACCGTCCAAAATTGCTCAAGATGCCATGCAGAAATGTAAATCCAGATTATCTGGTGTCGCTGCATTTCTTATTTGTCCCATTTTATTTCACGCAATTTTAAAAATGAAACATTCCAATGGTCTTGCGTCGCTTAAATGTCCAACGTAAAATTAAAATTAATTGTTACATATTTGTAATATTAAATTGTGAAATACGGAATATATTTTTGTTTGATCTTATGTCATCCCAGCCCCCCCCCCCTATTTTAATTTACGCGATATTCTAGCGAGCCAGCACCAGTCGAATTTGCGGCCCAACTTGGATATAACACTATATGAAAATTAAATTATTTCAACGTTTAATATGTTTGCTAAATAGTTCAATATGTAAAAAGTATTATAATCCGGATTTAACTCGCTCTCCGAATCGCTTTCTTTCTTTCTTTCTTTCTTTTCACAATAGTCAACTGAAACAGATTAGCGTATCGCCCCTCCCCCCTTTCTCTCTCCCCAAACCTCTTTCTTATATTTTTCTGTATAGTATGTCCTTTTTTACCTTCCTTTAGAATAAAAACCGAATGGTTCATTATTTACTTGAGGTGACGACACTCATTAGAAATAAGAATTCGGCGGGTATGCAACACCTGATAATCAGGATTAGCATTTTATATTTCATCTTGGATGATTTGGGTGGTCTCATTCTTAACCAGAGAGTGTTGCAATTAAGGAACACTAGTATTAATATATAGAACGAGAGAAACTTAAAAATAGAATAAAGAAGAAAAAGACGAAAAGTTTTAAGGAACATTATATATATATATATATATATATATATATATATATATATATATATATATTATATATATATATGAGAGAGAGATGTAGACAAACACGGGTTGTTGTACAAATTGATGTTATTGTAGGTAGTGATGTCGACGTTATTACATTTCGGTCTGTTAGACCTTCTTTAGGGCGATGGATTGAGTTCTTGCTTCAACGATGAACATTTTTATACTAGTGAGTTAGGAGGTTGTGAATAGGAGGAGGGGTGGTTAAGTGTTGGTGTTAGTTGGGATGTTTAAGTTAGCAGTGGGAGTTCTATTTTTTCTGATAGTGTGTGTAGCTAATAAGGTTCTGTTAATGATGCCACAGGTGTGTGTGTGAATGTCTGTTATTATTATTATTATTATTATTACTAGCAAATATATGCCCCCTCCGGGTGCAAGTATTTAAGTTTTGATATAATAAAATATCATATTAAATTAGAAAGGCTAATGAAACTGACTAAGAATGCAGATAAAAAGATCTGCAACAGAGGGGGTATAATCGAAAAATAGAACAACTTTGAAACTAACTATTCCATCATTTTCCATTATTCCCCTCTTTCATTGGTAAATTTTCCTAATTTAACTATTTAGTTAAAATAGGAAGTAAAGGATAATATTACAGTTATTTCTTCTCGTTAATAAATTTCTTTTAAGATTTATTGAAGAGATTGTTGATCATATTCATTAAGATAAAACCAAACAATTAGAAATCAATAATACTAAGCACATATTTATTAAAATCAAATGTTTAAGATCAATATGCAAATTAGCCTTCCCATTCACACTGTAAACCTATATTTATCTGTATATATAAATACAACTGCATGTTATTAGTTTGTAGATATGGTTAACCGTATTAATAATGTAAAACAATTTTATTAATAATTGAGTTTTAAAAAGAAATTAAATAATGGAAAATGTGACGTAAATAACTAAGGGAATTGGAATTTGTGTAGTAATATAGTTTCGGTTACAGACAGACAAACACACAATCTCCATTATAATAAGATTATTAATTTTATTATTATTATTATTAAACCAAACAAGCAACTATAAACAACCATTAACCTGAATAAGACATGTGCTTAGGTATGTAAGTAGAGAATATGTAATTGTTAGACGATTAAGAAAGCGTAAGTTAAAATAGAATAACACCACCTGGATGTCAGTCTGACATTCATACATTTTTACTAAGAAAATAAAATTGTTTCTGCTGTGGTAAATGCCTCACCTGTTTTTTAATGTCATTTTAACTGTAAAATATGTCAATAACGTACAAACAGAAAATAGGTAGACTAGATTGCATATCATCCCTTTCCACTTACATAAAAAAAACATTGAGAAAGCACACACGCAAACACAGTTTTCTATACTTATATATTAAAAAAAAAATATCGAAGATACAGCAGATGTAAGTCTAAGTTAGAATAGCGTAGACACAGTCAATGGTGATTGATAACTGTCAGTTCCTTGCATATGAAGATGGTGATATTTCCTATGATGCAGCCCTATCTTGGGCTAGACGGGCGGTCGGAGAGGCCCCCTCCGATCAATAGGCTGGTCACGTCAAGCCCTAGCACCTATATGATTGCTCCCAACCCTATTGTCCTTATGGCAAGCCCCAAGCCCTTTTTTATCATATGGGTGCTAGAAGTCGGTGGCTGCGGGTCCTGGGAATAACGTTAAACTCTATCTGATGGTGAGGTTCCAGTTTTGGAGGTTTGGGGAATGTGGAGCACCCGTTCATCACCATTTCTCCCTGGTCCACTCTGACCCGGAGCGGTAGTACCTGTCAGGGTCCAATGGGTTAAATAGAAAAATGTATTAATAAAAAAAATTGTATTATCCATTAAGAATTGATTTATTTCAAAACTTTATCGGCATTAAATGACCCACTGAGGTTGATATGCTGTAAAACAAAACAAACCAAACCAAACAAATCTTTACATAATAGTGGAACCTGTTTCTTAAGTTCAAAAACAAATCATAACAATGACGCTTGGAACATTTCCCTAAGATTGTGTAAAAAAACTTTATCGGCATTAAATGACCCACTGAGGTTGATATACCGTAAAACAAACCAAACCAAACCAAATCCTACGACACCAACCACTACACCACGCGCCTCTATAAGTTGAAATATATTTATATTTACAGGGTGTTGCAGCTTTATTTTCGTCCATTATATTTTTAAGACTCACTTTAAAAAGAAAGTATCTAATTAGCCATGCTAGTTGAAGCAGGTGTTGACATTGATTTCCTATAAAAACTGGTTGCAGGTTCATACGTGTTTAATCCCATTCGGAATTCACTTTTTCATAATGTCTGTTTGCTTTTCTTTAAAATAACCCTTTCGTTGTTAACTATCCATTGTTCAAGTGTTTGCTCTTTATTTTTGAAAGATTTAAAGCCCTACAACTTTCAAAGATTTCCAAATCTTCAAAGAAAGTTATTCTTTAATAATTTCCCCCTCTCTCCCCCTTCTCTCTCTCTCTCTCTCTTCTCTCTTCTCTCTCTCTCTCTCTCTCTCTCTCTCTATATATATATATATAATATATATATATATATATATATATACTAATAATATTATTAGAGGCAAAATAAAGGGTCTACCATGGTTTCAATTAAATTGAAATGATTTCATTAGGACCCTATCTTGCGTTTAACTAATTTTTATTTTTATTTTTCCTCTAATAATAATATTAGTAGTATTATTATTGCTCTATGTTTTTAATGTATTGAGCACTTTTGGATTATTTTACTGATGCCACTGCAACAGAAAGGTTAAAGCGGCAATTGGATATATATATATATATATATATATATATATATATATATATATATATATATATATATATATATATATATATATATATAACCTTGTTGGATATAAATTTATTTTTGACATATTGTTTAGTCAGTCCGGTCTTTTTTTATTTTGTTTTTTGTTTTGTTTTGAAACATCACCCCTGGTCTCTCTGGTGTGATTTTCCCGTTTCCTTTTGTTTTCTAACATAAAAATAAAGAAAACAGGACAATTCCACAAGTGAACCGGGTGTGATGCCTTCAAAACAAAAAAGATAAGACCCGGACTGACGAGGCAATAAATATGTCGAAATAAATTTATATCCAAAACAAGGTATAAATCCATTTATTTATAAATACTCCGTATATGTAATTATATATATACAAATATCTATATGTACGTTTGAGCTCTCAATTCGGTTGAATCCTATCAAGGAAACACTTGATACCATCCACCTATATATATATATATATATATATATATATATATATATATATATATATATATTCACAAAGGAGAAAATGCTAACCAAGAGAATGTCAGTATTCTGAATATCATAATCGCTTCTCAGCAGTAACGAGCCTGTCCAGTACTTAATTGGGTGACTACTTATACTACTAAGTAAGTAAAGTCGTCGGGGAGGCCTAATGTCGGTATCAGCCAGTCAGCGAGGGAGTCTATCCCCTTTTCACTAGCGCCAGACCAAGGAGATTGTTATTTGCGTCTAAGGTGGAGCGCCACACCTACCATCAGCTCCTTACTTTACCGCACAGATCCCTGTGCTACTCATACGCTGAGTTGGCGAGGACCAGGATCGAACTAGGAACCCTGTGGTTTCTAACCAAACGCTCTACCGACTGAGCTAACCCGGCCCCTCAAAATGACTTGATTTGGCATAAAATGTCTCCCAAAGAGTTGATATGCCGTTAAAAAACTAACCAAAAAACTAAGTTCATTTTATTTATTTATTTATTTATTTTTATTTTTATTTTTATTTTTTTTTTTTTTTACTTATAAATCTATTGATACCTACCAATCTACAAAGTCTATTGGTAGCGTAAAAATAGACAAAAAAGACTCTTGAAAATCCAATTTGAACATTACCAATTCTGTTCGGCCAATTACTATTCTTATAGAAGACCCCCCCCCCCCAAAAAAAAAATCTATATCACTGGTAATCAAGATAAGCAATTTTTTTCTTAAAAGAAAAAAAAATAAATAAAAAGGAACACGGTGCTCAGTATAATCCAACGAGCACTGCCATAATGGGATTTGTTGAAAAGCAAAGCGGAGAAAAGAAATTGGTAAAGACTGCAACGATAGTAATAATAAGTGGTGGAGAAAATAGAACTAGGTGCAGTTGAATGTTTGGTGTTCTTTGCTACGATATAAAGCTATAAAGAGAATATATGCGTTTGAAAAGAGAGCCAGTCCCTACTGGCTGTTGATGCACAAATGGCACTTGAGAAGGAAAACCAATTGAATTGCTGCAATGAAAGCGGCAGTAGAGAACACTTCCCCAAATTCGCTTCAAGTAGTAAAAGTTATTCAATATTACTCACTACTTTTCTAAGCCGAGTAGAAGAATCATCGACTACATTGTACCATCACCAAAAAAACATAAAAAAATAAATAGATAAAAAAAAACAAAAACTTATTAACGAATGAGACAGTTTAATGTCAAAGACAGAAACAATAAAGCTATCTTCTTCCAGATAGTGTAAATTAGGGTAGGTCGATTTTTCACTTTTTAATAATGGATCTATCTGTTACATAATTATTAGATTTCTAATACTTATGTACAGTAGTGTAGAAACAAAATGGCTGTTATAAGTCTCCCGGCGGCCTTGAAGGATTGAATGACAAGGCTTGACCTCAGTCCTGATCCTCCTTCCGGTGGATACCGTGAGAATCGGTGGAGAAGACCCTCTTCCGGTTTAGATTAGAAATAGATTTTAGTCAGATCGGCCAAGACCACGACAGTGGTAAGTCGTGTTATGCAGGCTCCCGACTCAATCTGCGCAGGTAGTCTGGTGGGGATTTTAGAATAAAATATGATCTAAGTTAAATCGAAGTCTTCTGTTATTATCTAAAAACTACCAATACACAGGGCTTCTGATAAAGAGAAATCCCCAATGGAAGACCAGACTCGAAGTACCCAAGACGAAGTCCAGACGCTAGAAGAAGAAGAATAGAAGTAAGAAAGTAAGGAAAGAGAGTATACCACATATCAGACTAAATTGTTAACCCCCCTCTACCCGGGCGATGCTGGGTAACCGCTGCTAGTTTTATATAATGCTCTGTGTGAGTGGTATACCTGTGTATATGTGTCTGACTGTTTCTATGTTTATTTGATGTTCCGTGTGTGTGAGTGGTGTGCGTGTGCTTATGTACCTTCACCTGTAAATAAAGTTGAATATTTTGAGGAGTAGGATTGGCTGTTAGAAATAGAATTGACTCAAACTTGATGAATACTAGACAGATCTTGTCGCAAAAAAGTTATGTTCTAAGAAAGAAAAAAAAATAAGAAGTAAGGTGTCATTGCGAATGGGATGGACACAACAGAAAGGAAGCCGTATATAAAACAAAGGAAGGAATATATTTATACTTGTTGAATAATCATATTAAGTTCCAATTACCGTCGAATTGGTAAGACACGGTAACAAGGCGCCATAACTCAAAACGGATCTAACCTTGTTGCAATCCTACGGCAGAATGCCAGAGTATTTATGAAGACTCATAACATCATAGAAACCAAGCAGCCAATTAGCACGCAAGGAATGGAATCACCCAAATGCATGAATGGACTATTCTTGAGTTCCATAAGTACCAGTTGTTTTGAGCACTAGTGTTTCATAATCTATGCGGTTACATAAGATTATTGTCAATCCCCTGTAATTCTGAGGGGATGACCCTTTTCATACCATGGCCGGGTCCTTCCATGGAAAATTACAGAAGCCCGCCAAAATACGTGAAGTCACGTGGGACCTGTTCGGTCGCCAGTTTTCAGTTAGACGTCAGTCAGAGAAGTCGGCCATTTTAGGTCCTGCCTAAAACTGGAGCTCACGCGCGCTATGTTAGTCAGATACTTAGTTACATGAAATGTATAGTTAAGGAAATAAAAGTTTGTATAAAAATGTTCTTGTGGTTGATAAATGTCTTGGTAACAAGACTAAGAAATGAATCCAGGACGACCAGCCAGCAGGAACATAGCAATAGAAAACCAGACCTTAGAAGATATCCAAGATCTTAGAAGATTCCAGACCAAGTCAAGATGATAGAAGAAATACCAAAGACGATCAGAATACTAAAGACGGCCAAGAAATAGAATTAAAGAAAGAGGTATGCAACATTATAATTATTTAGTGCCAGTGAAGAAGGCGCTATGCAACACTAGTTCAGTTGTGCTTAGCCAGTTGCTGTTGTCCAAACCAACAGTATACTGACTGACTGACTTCAACAATACTGGAAACTTTAAAAGCAAGAAAGAAATAGTTCATCCACTTTGTAGAAAATTGCAAAGACGGAAAGCCAAGCAGTTAGCTTACAAAAAAAAAAAAAAGAAAAAAAAGACCTAAGGAAATAAAAAAAGAAAGATTCGGTCGTATCCGGTAGACATGAGGGTCGTAGATATACGGTTACAGGCAGGCTGGGATATTATTGCCCACGCCGCGCACCTTTACTCTCTTCGCCATCGGTGATATTTAATGTAAGGTCAATGTACGATGGTCTGATGTAGCGTGGTCTCAGGAGATGTCAGAATCTAGTGTTGTATACCCAACATTGGGTACACAATAGAGAGTGCATCTGGCGTGATAGACAGACAGACAGACAGACAAACAGTGACTTACTTTAGAAAGATGATGGTCTTACTTCATTACTTCATTTCTACTTAATCTGCTCCTGCTGATTGTTTCCGCCTTGTCGTCGCCATGTTCTTGTCTAGGTGAGTTGACTTCTAATTCTTCTGTTTTTCAATCTTCTTTGCTAATTCTTTTACTGGGCTGAATTGGGCTAGTCATTGTCTTAATAATTTAAAATTAATACCTAATAAAATAACAATACTTTAATTTGCTTGATCAAGCTTTTATTATTTATCTAGCCCATATTTATTCACCGCGGGATAGATCGACCCCGGAGCACGTGTAAGCTCTCTGGAAGCCGGGTTGAATCTGCCTGACTAAATCTAACTATTCTCACGTCTCTCTACCAGAGTTCAGTTGGGGTTATCTAAAATGTCGATCATGACCCGCAGCGGTTATGGAAAACTACCCACCTCCGGTTTCAAATCTAATGAACTTTATTTAAAACTAACTTACAGGCACGCTCACTGTTCATGAACTCTCATAAATTGTAACACTAGTTGAAGACTGCATCGGATTAGGGTAGTTTATAATTTACATTTGTCTTCACCTAAACTGATGGATACCTATGGCATATTGTAATCCCCACTGATTCGGTGAACATATATACGAGGGTGAATAAAAAAGTAATGCCCTTTTGTTTAGGACAGGTATAATTAACAACATAGAAACAAGTATTATACATCAAAATGAAGCAGGTCCTCTGTGGATCACATCCCTACTTTTCCACATAGTCACCGTTTCTCTCAATAGCAATGTTCCACTTTCGAATGAGAGCATATATCCCTGCCCCGTAAAATACTATTGACTGTACTTTGAGCCACTTCCTCACAACAGAATTTACTTCCTCGTCCGTGGAATAATGTTTACCTCTCAAAACCTCTCTTTTCTTCTTCCTTTCTCTTTTTTAAGGGACAAAATTATTCCAGTGAGGAGAAAGTGAAATTTGTATTGAAGAAGGGACTCAAAGAACAGTCAACAGAAAAATGGCATTACTTTTTGACTCACTCTCGGGCATATATATATATATATATATATATATATATATATATATATAAAAAGAAATAAGCCAAATAAAATATATGGTAAAGAAAGGTGGAGAAAAAGACGCGATTTCAATAAACATCAGAATTTGTCATCTCTTTATCTGAGGATTTGTCTCTAATCTGAATTTTTATCTGTCTGTCCTTTTAATGTCTCAAATGTTAAAACCCGGCTTTTAGATTTCGCTAAGGAATGGGATGGAGGGGAATTAATTCCAGTCACAGAATTTGTTAATTGTATTTGTATTTCTTCATTCCTTGACTCGGATAACCATTTCTTTTAAGCCTTTTAACATCTGTTCCAAAGTGTCATGCATGGGCGAATCTGAATGTTTGGCAGAAAAAGGCTCTCTCGCTCGCCACTGACGTCACCAACGAACTTTTCTCTGCATTTCTGAAGAATCCACTTTGGAAGAAGGAATAAACGAAGTACATAAAAGAGAAGAGTGTAGTAAATTTCGTTTTCTTGGACGCATTTATTCGTGTTTTTATTTTTATTTTTATTATTGACTTGAGAAAGCCTTGCTAAAAGCTCTCTAAGCTCATTTGCCTGTGAAGAATGAAGAAGTGGGAATTTTTTTTTAAAGAATTGCCATGAAAGCGGGTTTTACTTAAAATGTAAAAGAAAACTAGATTATTATTATAGAAAAAAAAGTAATGTGCATTCATTGCGTAGATTTATTTTGACCCAGTATCAAGTTTAGCTACAGCATGCTTAATAAAAATGAGTGAAGGAAACGATTTTAAATTCAAAACAGATGCGATTATTCACAGTTTCTTTAAATGGATTGAAAGGTGGACTTTTTTTTATTTGATTATATTGCGTTTCATTATATTTTCATTTCATTTCTCTGAATTTTTTAGATGAGGCTTGATCATTTACACTATATTTGTATTGTAGAATAATAATAAGTTCCAATTACCGTCGAATTGGTTAAGACAAGGCAACAAGTTAATCGTAACTGAATACGAATCTAATCTTGTTGCAATACTACTGCCAAATGCCAGGGTATTTATGAAGCCTCATAACATCATAAAACAAAGCAGCCAATCAGGACTCTAGGAATGGAATCACGCAAATACATAAATGGATTATCCTTGATTTCCATAAATACAAGCTGTCTTGGGCACTGGTTCAGTTGTGCTTGCTAGTTGCTGTTGTTCAAACCAACAGTATACTGACTGACTGACAGACTGACCTCAATAGTATTATTTGAACTATTATCCTCATCTTTATTGTTATTTGTACAACATTGCTGTCAATGTGCCCTCTGGCCTTCTTCAGGTATTTCTTGTCGGACTCTGGAACCTTCTGGTTGTAATCGGGGGCCACCACAAAACTTTGGACCCAGCTCTCTATTCAATCCACCGGGGTAGACCATGACTGGGTTGTGTTAATTATTATTCTATGTTACTGTCGCTCCTTGACCAGGACTGAAGCTGCGGCCTAGAGATAACTCACTTAGAGCTGTCTTAAACTTAACGCCTATATCCACTACGCCATGTGCCCAATTGTGTTTTATTCTATTCTATTATTTTACTACTGACTCATTTTTTGTGAAGTGATTAAGATTAATTTTATAAAATCAGATTTTAAAAATAATTATTCTGATTTTTACAAATCAGGTAAACATTTTGAGTAGATGCTGCTTGGTTGGATTTTACGGCATGTCAACTCTTGTTGGGTTATTTCATGTCAAAGACATTTTGTTTTATTCATTCTTGTTTGGTATTCATTTTTTTAACTTAATCTTTTTAAACACATTTTTAATACTCATTTTTTTTATTTTACCCATAGATGGGACCCTAACAAGTCCTACTACTCTTGGTCAGGGTGAACCTGGGAGTAATTTATACTAAAAAGAATTTCCAATGCATATATTCGTATTATGAATCATTTCCAATGTATTTTTATAGTAAAAGTCATATCTAATGTACTTTTATAGTAACAATTATATCGAATGCATTTTTATAGTAAAAATCATTTCTCATGTAGTTTTATATCAAAATAATTTCCAAGGCATTTTTATAGTAAAAATCATGTCTAATGCATTTTTATAGTAAAAATTATTTCTAATTCATTTTTATAGTAAAAATCATGTCTAATGCATTTTTATAGTAAAAATCATGTCTAATGTACTTTTATAGCAAAAATCATTTCTAATACATTTCTATTGTAAAAAAAAATCATTTCTAATACATTTTATAGTAAAATTCATTTCTAATGCATTTTTATAGTAAAAATTATTTCTAATGCATTTTTATGGTAATTTTTAAACTGTCTGATACAAAAAGAAAACTTCCAAATCCTTATCGGTCAACCTGAACTTTATATGACATGAAATATATATTTTACAAGTATAGACGTCTAAGATTCCTATCATTAATTTCTCGTGAATCGCCATCAGGTTTAGCGCCGGCACTTTTCTATCTCTGGTGACGTATGTTTTATTAGTGAGTCTTAACTGGTGTCAGCGGGTGGCCTATTTTGAGTGCCAATAGCGCAAAGGACTTAATTTGGTGCCTGTATTCGCTCCAGAGTTTTATGTTAAATGACCAGAACTGAGATAGTTAAAAGATTGCAGTAGAAACCGTCAATCATTCTCCTCATAAATATTCATGAGGTTTCACTCAAGCCGCTAGAAATTATGGTGAATTCCGGTTTGCTATTCTAAAACGAATTAGCAGGTCTTGTCACCATTAAATCTCAATCAGGTTTGGTTCAGTATGCAGGTATTACCTCTCTCTCTCTCTCTCTCTCTCTCTCTCTCTCTCTCTCTCTCTCTCTCTCTCTCTCTCTCTCTCTTTATTATATATATATATATATATATATATATATCCAAAAGTCCAGAGAAGAAATCTTACTTACGACATAGGAGTTTTTTTAAACAACTTGTCGAAGTTTGAGAGCTCAATGTGTGCTCTTAATGTTAGAGTCACAGAGCAAATGTATAAGTAAAGAAATAACAAAAGACTTAGAGATTTTGCTTTATAGCCTATTTCGGGGAGCTTAGACAAAGTGTCTAATTCTCCCAGCTCATCAGATGCGAATGATGAATTCTTTAATACTTTTAAGGCATTTGAAAACAGATTTTTTTTCTATTTTTTTGTTTATATTGTCCTGTCTGCTCAGCTGTAAGATGTTTGACTACTTGTCAGTAATATATATATATATTGTTTGTGTGTGTGTGTGTCATAGGTTACGATACATGTAAGGTGCGATTATTACCAGTGGTTTCAAAGTAGCGTGTTATCCACTTATTGTCAAGACAAGGATAAGTGGCTAATACACTGCTTGGAAACGACTGGTAATACTCGTACCTAAATGTATCGTAACCACACGCACACACAAACAATATATATATGTATATATAAATATATATATATATATATATATATATATATATATATATATATATATAGTATTCAATTGTCCCTTAAAGCGGCAATTGAATATTATATATATATATATATATATATATAAGAGAGAGAGAGAGAGAGAGAGAGAGAGAGAGAGAGAGAGAGAAAAAATGTATCGTAACCTATAACAAATAGGCACAGTTCTTACACCCGTGATCGGGCATGAGGCCCAGAAGAAAGCAGAGGCAACAAAGCACCGGCACATCAACATCTTCAGGGACAGCCTTCACATGCGACATCTGTGGTCGAGGCTGGTTTTCGAAGATTGATCTTCGTAGTCACAGGAGGCGCTTTAACTTAGGGGCACAAAAGCTATATTATAGTCTTCCGAGACTGAAATGCCAATAAATAAAAAAAATGATATAATGAGAATTTAAAACAGCAATCAATGATTCATTTTCCTTTTGATAATTTTCTGTTGTAAACGAACAAAAATATCTTAACGAGATCTGATAACAATCTATTTCCTTTTTATCTCTCTTTCTTCTTTTCCCAACAACGGATGTAGAAGGTATTTAATTTTGTTACCCCCAACCAGCTCACCTTAGGCGATCCCTCCCAAATAATGAAAATATTCCTTCTTGGTTGGATGACAATCAGGAATGTGTTTCGTCTAATAATAATGGATAATTGTCAGACACAATTGGTGCGTGTCCACCGTGTTAATGTCATATTTCTCTTTTTTGTTGATTTGCGTTTTAACAAGACAATGAAATTCCTTTACAGAAGGCCTTCGTACCGGCAGCTCAATCCTATTCATCGGTAGTAAAAATGTAAGTTCAAGTAGACTAGTGTGAAGTGGACGCAAACTGTGCCAATCCCGGTCCTAAATCCATTCTCCTCGCTGTGTCTTTATAATGTTGAGGTCGGCTACATCTCCTGTATAGGAAAGACTATAAAAAGAGAAAAAACTTTAAAGCTAGATTTATTTAAATAAAGATTTTGTTTTTGTTTTTATAGTGTATTAGAAGCATTAATTATAAAATGTAATAAGATGTATATTTTTTATTTTTTTGAAGGCAAAATAATGCAAATTTATGTTGAAAAACATTTATTTAAATTTTCTTTTTTTCTTCTTTTCCTCCTAATATTTTCGGAGTAAAATCCATCTTCAGAGAGTTTATTATAGATTTGAAAAGATTCCATCTGTGTTTGTTAAAGTCAACTGCAGTCTAATTCCGTTGAATTTGATGGAGATTTAAAGTTCGGCATTTATTTATTTATTTTGTTTTGTCGTTTTTTATATACCCCCTTTGGGCTATTTTTCTGAATTTTATAAATTAGGCTTGATAATTAGTACTATTTGGATTATTCGGACTATTTTCCTCATCTACATTGTAGTACAGATAAGAATGAAGATGAGGACAATAGTCCGAATAATCCAAATAATATTAATTCCTTTGCATTTATACCCTTTTTTACTATCTTGATTGTATATATGTGTGATTTTGTTCCCTCACCTGCTTATGATGTTGAATATTTTGAGGAGTAGGATTGGCTGTTAAAAAATTTGACATAAAAGGAATATGTATTATTTAGATCATTCGGGCTATTGTCCTCGTCTTTATTGTTATCTATACAGTGTTTTGGCCGATGATGGTTCCCGAGTTTGACAAAAAATACCTGAAGGATCGGTCAAAATGTTGTGTAGATAACAATAAAGATATGGACAATAGTCCGAATAATCCAAATAATCCGAATTATCAAGTGTAATCTCAAAAATGCAGTGAAATAGTATAAAAGAAATACTAGAGGTATCTTGTCACAAAAAAAACGTATGAAAGAAATAAGAAATAAGAAACAAAAAGAAGAAGCGTGTCCATACGAGCTCGTATTTTTGGAAACAGGGTAAAATTGCCAATTCATTAAATATTTGCCCTCTTTCGCCTAAAATGTGTTTCAAAAAGAAGAGGAAAGTATTTATATTGTGTACAGATAATAAAAAAAGAATATTTATCAAGTGGACATTAATCATATATATATATATATATATATATATATATATATATATATATGGGATTTTTGAACTTTTTGATACTTTCTTATACATTTTTATACATATTTACATCAAACTCTTTTGAGTTTTCTTTGTGGCTATAATGCTTCTAATTTAATGAAATAAAATAAAATTTATTTTATTTTATTTTCAAAACAGAATATGCATTTTCAAAATTTTTTTTTTTTAATTCCGGCTAAAAACTTGAACGTTTCGTCTGTACCACTTTCGTCTTATAACGGTCCACTCATACCGTCTCTCTATCATACACACTTCGCTCTTGATGAAGACCACTTCAATAAAGGGTCGAAACAGATTTCTGTCAGCGAATTTTAACATCATGTGTTTGTTTTTTCTAAAATATTTATTTCACACTGTCGGATTCACTTCAATTTATTTTTCATATATATATATATATTTCAATAATAATATGATAAGAAAGGAAGATATCTCAAGTGGACAGTATATATATATATATATATATATATATATATATATATATATATATATATATATATATATACTTGAAGGCACTTACAACGCATGTATTGCATAAAATTCGATACTTTTTCTTATAGAAAATGAACTTGACAAGTGTAATCCCAGCAAAGGATGGCTCGATGTGTAGAATACCGTACAGACTGTTTCGATCGGATGGTCAGCTGTGTACCGTGGCCGAGGGGATATTGTGTTTCACTAGGTTTCACTGTGTCTGCTGAAGTCCCGGTTTCGATTTCTGTCGGAGGGAAATCGTTAGTATATACCGCTGATGAGACTTAATAAAGTCGAAACAGTCTGTACGGTATTCTACACATCGAGCCATCCTTTGCTGGGATTACACTTGTCAAGTTCATTTTCTATAAGAAAAAGTATCGAATTTTATGCGATACATGCGTTGTAAGTGCCTTCAAGTAAAAATTTAATATATACTTTATTCAGCAACGTTTCTAAAATAAACAAACATCCAAAAATCTTATATATATATATATATATATATATATATTTGTGCGTGTAGATGTAAATACTCTAAAATTGGCTTAATAATAACAATCTAATTATTTACAAAATGTCTAATTTCGTTAAATACTCACAGATAATAATCTTTTTTCATCACACCCAAAATAATTTCTTTCTTATATATATATATATATATATATATATATATATATATATATATATATATAACAAAGGATGGACACAATTTGTTCAAAAAGCGTTGCAGCCATCCATGATTATATGCCTGATTAACGACACCGCGAAGATCCGGATCTTTTGGGATGGAGTTAGATTGAAATATTTTGAACAAGTTATATTTGAACTAGATATTACACTCAGGACACTCACTCAGGCATATTT
>CM042155.1:20279972-20292472 GCA_023376005.1 Doryteuthis pealeii
AAGATGCGTCACAATGACAACGAAATGACGCAAGGTGAAATAACAATGTAATGATAATTATCATTTGTTAATAGAATAAGACAGACAAGAAGAAAGCGTTTTCTAGAAAGCATACGTACCGTTTTGTAATATTTTTGTTAATCCGACACGCTTTGCGTTAATCCTCTGACCTGGTTGCCTCGCGGGGAAAGCGCAATTTTTTAAAATTAATTTATTTATAATAGGTTTAATTCAATCTTAGTTTTTCTAGATCATTCATGGCGTAGATAAATAGAAAAAGAAACGAGTAAATAACGTATTATAAAGCATAGATACTACATAACTAGAATAACTATTAACTTTCAGTACTGAGTGGCTTCTTTGTTTTGTTTTACGGCATATCAAATTCGGTGGGTCATTTAAAGTTTTGAAATAGATTCGTAGCGATATTTTGGTAGAAAACAATTGTATATATATATATATTTGGAGGATATGTGCTTAATTGAAGTCATGCCTAATTTTGAAAATTAGTTAATAATTAATGAATTTAGGCGGGCATATATGTTCAAATGTAAGGCTAAACAAATCGAGAAAATGTCAATCTTGAATGTACATTTCGGCCTATTAGGCCTCATCAGCAAGGTTATAGACATGGGAGACAATTAAGCACATATCCTCCAAAAATTGTCGGCTTAAAGCCATATAAAAATAAACACATTTGTTTGTTTATTTAACCTCATATTATATATATATATATTATATATATATATATATATTATTTATTTATTTATTTAAGTCCCCAATACAAAGTTTTTACCAATGGTTTCAGATGTTTATCCGTCATTAGAGAACGTCTCTGATGACAGATAAACATCTGAAACCATTGGTAAGACGAACTTTGTATTGGTGACTTAAATAAATAAATAAATAAATACAGCTCTTAAAGAAATAATTGAGCACGTTATAATCATTTCTCCAATAATAATAACAAAAAATTATATATATATATATATATATATATATATATATATATATATATATATGTATTGAACTTTTGATTAAATTAGTCGTATTTTTTAGTACAATCTCACTTCAAATGTAAAATATTACTTGGTTTTATTTTCCTGAAAAGTTAAAATTACTAAGTGGTCTCGTAGAGTACAGCACTCTACTTTGATCTTCACTTGGATTAGGTGGTCGTAGACACTTAGCGGTCAATCAGCTGGTCATGTCAAGCCCTGGCATCTATATAATTATCCAGATCGTATTTTTCACATTTCTCTTTTTAGGAACACCCTCCTCATTTTATCATTCATTATATATATATATCACATATAATACACATATATATATATACACACACACACACATATATATATATATTATATATATATACATAACTTTTACGCACGAGCAGAATGTGACAATAGGTGAATTTCTTATGCAGGGTTTAATAGGTTTCAATTTGGAGTTTTTCTTCTCCTAGACTAGTTGCCTAACCAAGGTTAAAGAGCCCACTCTGCCATTTTATTTACCCATAGTTCCAGTCTGTTGACTATACGATAAGTGGCTAACTCGCTACTTTGACACCAATCACAATCGCACTATAAATGTATTGTACCGTATAACAATTATATATATATATATATATATATATATATATATTATATATATATATATATATATATAATAATATATAATTATATACCAAGCGTGTTGGTAAATCCTTGCGGCGAGAAAAAAAAACAAGCAAATAGTTTGATTGTAAAAATATACTACCATACATCAACTGGGAGAAAAAAAATTTTTGAAAAAAAGAAAAGACCAAGATAGTCGTACCAACAAAAAATAATCTATTGGTACAGTATTTGGCCAAAAGAAAAAACAATTTATATGTATATATATGTATATAAGATATATATATATATATATTCATATAACCGCTAGGAGAATAGCTAATAAGTAAAAAGTGCTCAATACCTAAGCCAATAATAAAGATAATCTAATGAGTCAGACGAACCTACTATTAGTTTCGCATTAAGCTCTTCAGGGCTAAGATCTGACTCTGAAGAGCATTAAGCGAAACTAATAGTAGGTTTGTCTGACTCATTAGATTTATCTTTTATATAATATATATATATATATATATATATAATATATATATATATAATGTGTGTGAGTGTGTGTGTGTTTATGTAAAACAAGATTCGATAAGCTATTAAACCCAACAACTATTAAATTCTAGAGGAATACAAATAACTTAATATTTACTTGTTGACATAGTTACCAAAACATTATTTTGAGGAGGACTTTATCAGGGAATACGCTGCAATGAGAGCGTAAATAAATATCTCATGGACAAGCGCGTAACAGCAGGCATCTTTCAATTGTTAGAAATACAGATACGAGTGTTTAAGGTTAAGGAGATATTTGTAGGGTTACGTTAACATTGGCACCATGCCAAGATCTGAGTACCGCCAGTGTAGATTGAACACACGAAAAGTGGTTTACAAGACTTGCATGCCTCGATGTCATCCCTGCCTTAATTGCTGGCTATTAAGTAAGATTACAAAGGGCCGGGTTAGCTCAGTCGGTAGAGCGTTCGACTAGAAACCGCAAGGTTCCTAGTTCGATACCGGCCCTCGCCAACTCAGCGTATGAGTAGCACAGGGATCTGTGCGGTAAAGTAAGGAGCTGATGGTAGGTGTGGCGCTCCACCTCAGACGCTAAAACAATCTCCTTGGTCTAGCGCTAGTGAAAAGGGGATAGACTCCCTCGCTGATTGACTGATACCGACTTTAGGCCTCCCCGACGACTTTACATGTTAATACATCTTTTTCCCGGCATTGACGATGATAGATTGGGCAGCTTCTGTGGTGCAAAGTTTAGAGGACCAAGCTAGCAGATGATTGGAGAAGAGTTTGGTTCACACTGTGTGCCACATACTTCTATCCTTGTGTAAAATATTGTTAAGCAAACTTTGTAAACAATTATCTATATACACTAGTCATGGGAAATGGACTCGTCGCTCCGAGTTCAAATCCTGGACGTGGTAATTGCATTTCACTTAGCGCTAATACCCTTGGGAAAGGTATGAATCCTACTCTCCCTCCAGCTATGGGCAAATAGCAGGGCAGACTGGGTTCTTTAACCATGGCTAGGTAACCAGTCTAGGAGAAGGAAAACTCTGAATTCAAACCTGTTGAACTCCGCTTAAGAAATTGACTTTGTGTCGTATCCTGCTCGTGTGGAGGAGTTGGTAAATATATATATAAATCTAAATCCCACAGAAAAAGATAGATAGATAAAAATAGATTGATTGATATATAAAAAAAGATAGATAGATGGCTACAGATAGATAGATATTGAAAATGGAACATACATAGGTACAGGCAGATAGATAGATGGCTACAGATAGATAGATATTGACAATGGAACATACATAGGTACAGGCAGATAGATAGATATAAACAGACTGAGATAGATAATGCTTAGATTATTACAAATAATGATTCGCTTTCGTCAAATTAAGTTGTTGGGCATCTTTGATCATTTCATTTGCTTTTGCAGTCTCCCTTCTTCTGACTCGGTGTTAACTGACCTTGAGGTCACTCATCAGCTTCAAAAATTGACGATATTAAAACCTCACAAAAACCTGCAAAAAGGAGTTAAATTTTAAGAAACTAGAAACAACAAAAAAAGAATTACGAAGTGTTATATAATCAAAGTAGAGCTTGCTTATATTTGATAACTGTTGATTATTTACTAATTAAATTCAATTAATTATAATTATTAACTGTTAATGATTTCGAGAAAAGTTTTCGATATTTTAATCGATGACAGTGTCAGTGATATATTTCCTTCCATGCGTAGAATTCAGGCGTAGAATTTCAGCGAGAATATTGTGTGGATTTTCCTCGCTTGTTAAAAATAAAAATTAGTTGTTGTATAACAGCAAATATATCACTCCGGTTTGCAAGTATTTGAAATTTTAAATGTAATGAAATATGATAAATTTTGAAATACTTTTGAAAACTAAATAAAAATCCAATTTGAAACAGAGGGGTATAATCGAAGAATAGAACAACTTTGAAACTAAGTCTTCCATCATTTTCCATCACTCCCCCCCTTACAAAATAACAGTAATATTCTTACTTCCTAATTTAACTAAATAGTTAAATTAGGAAGTAAAGAAATAAATTACTATCTTATGGATTTCTTTAAATTTATCCCCGAGATCTTTGCTCATATTCATTAAATAAAAAACCAAACAATTAAAAATCAATAATACCAAGCGCATTATTAATAAGATTAAACTTTTAATCATATGCAAATTAGCTTTTCCTGTTCACACTGTAACCCGCTATTGTTGCATATATAAATACAATTGCATTTATTAGAATGTAGATAAGTCAAATATTAATAATGTAAAACAATTTTATTAATTATTGGAGTTTAAATAAAAATAACAATCATGGACAATGTGGCGTAAATAACAAAGGAGATTGTGAGTTGAGAAGTAATATAGTTTCGGTTACAGACAGACAAACAAACAATTCTATTATAATAAGATATAAGTATATTGCTCCGATAGGTGCGTTTGTTTTTACAGGTGTTAGCCGTACACTAGTTATAATATATTTGTTACAATCTTTCTGTCAATATTTAAAAACCAAAAGTGTATAGACATTTATCAATGTACGCAAACAGAGGCGATTACAATCATTCAAAGACTTGAGATTCTTTTAATAAAACTTCATGGCGGCGATTGTATTAAAAGTTGACATAAATCTAATGGTTTTTAAATATTGTAAATTTTAACTAGAAGTTTGTTTACAACATCGTGATATTCACATTGTATGCACCTGTGGGTGTATATATATATATATATATATATAATATATATATATATATATATATATATAGGTATATATAAAAACAAAAATTTCTTTGTGATGAAACAAAGAAAATACAGTGCTCAATCACAAATTGTGAGAGCTAATATTTATTTAATTTGCTGAGTTTTTATAGATCAATGTTCATTATAAACAGCTACCCAGGTTTCATGCCAAGAGGCAATCATCAGGCCGCTGAGTTAGATCACATGGTGTTTGTTGAAGATCTGTACTTAATGTCACATTCTGGACCGTAAATCCGAACTACAATAGCGTCCGCGGAAGTAACCGACGTTATTTACGGTCCAGAATGTGACATTAAGTAAATATCTTCAACAAACACCATGGGATCTAACTCAACAATCTGATGATTGCCCCTTGGCATGAAACCTGGGTAGCTGTTTATAATGAACATTGATGTATAAAAAACTCAGCAATTAAATAAATATATATATATATATTATATATATATATATATAAGTGTCTGTGTGTGGGATGCGACTAATTTTTGTGTATATATTATATGGTGGATTCTCCTATCGAGAACGATATATGAGAGTTAGCAGTGAGTGATTTGATTCCTCCCATGTTGTGCATTCTGTCAAGAAGATATTTTATGTTTCCTCGAGTGTGACAGCAGCCCAGCCCTGCTGCGGGCCATAAAGCCACACTGACAAACAAAATACTCCAAGGCAGGAGTTAAATGTTTTTCTTTTAGAGTTAAGCGGAGCTGATCTCTATGCTTCAGTCTATTTTGTTCAAAACTCTTTAGTTTAGCAAAACATGTCTTACGCCATTCCTTCCGATCCGATGCTAGATCTTCCCAAGCACTCAGGTCAATATCGAGGCGTTTCAAATTGTCCTTGTAGCGTAAGAGACGACGTCCAATAGAACGCTTAGCATTTGGTAGTTGCCCGTATAAAATCTTCTTTGAAAGCCTGTTCAAATATTTTATATATACATATATATATGAGTCTGGTTTGTGTATATATTTATATGAAGAGTCTATTGTTTATATATATATATATATATATATATATATATATATATTATTTATGGGGAAATAATTTTTGGTTATTCGAAGCATAAATGACACGAGTGAAATAAATGAAAAACTGTGTTGGATATTATGTACTAATTTGTATTTATTTTCCTGATATTTTGAAAGACTCAGTCTTTCTATTACAAAGGATTATGACAGACTGACTGGATCTTGTAGACTCTGGTGCTTTAGAGGTTAGGGGGTGTTCATATCTGTCTTTGATGTTCAGCTTTTCCCATATATATATATATATATATATATATATATATATATATATATATGTATCCACCCACAGGTGCATAAAATATATACCAACTCTTTCTCCCGGGCATGATGCGACACAATGTCAATTTCTGAATTGGGGTTTTCCTTCTCCTTGATTGGTTAGCAAACTATGTTTAAAGAGCCTAGTCTGTCCTACGATTTTCTTATACCTGGAAGGAGAGTAGTTGAATGCATACCTCTCATAAGGGCAAGGTATCCCATCGTGCTGTAATGGTTAGAAAGCTCGTTTCGCGGATTCCTTACTATTTAACGAGTTCGATCCTCGCTGAATGTCCTATACTTTTGACATTGTGTTACATTCTGGTGAACATGTTGGGTTAATACCTACCTTTCCCAAGGGTATTAGTGCTATGCAAAACTCAAAAAGCTCTGTCCGGGAATTGAATTCGAGGAAGCGTGTCTACTTTAATTAAGAGTGACAAAAATGGACCCCATTTTTAGAAATAAAGTATGTATGGGGCCGGGGTTTTTGGGGGTTTTTTTCACCCCATTATAATCTAAAAAAAATGTTTTTCATTCAATCGTTCATATTCATCTATTCCGTATTTCCATACTAACAAAATTCCAGTCACCTACAATGAGTGGAAGAGTACAATTTACGTACCGTATATGACGGCATATAGGACGCACTTTTTTTCCAAAATTTTGGCTAAAAAAATTGCCCCCGTCTTATACATCGTAGGTAAAGTTTGAGACCTCCCGTAGGCCTAGGCTAGCTATTATTATTATTTCCTGCTATTGTCTTTTGCATGCTGTACTGCCAAATTGCTTTCATATAGATATGTTTCTGCTTGTGTAATGCTCAATAATATATGCTTAAATACACTAAAAACTTTTTTCCTGAATCTGACCTGCTGAAATGCGGGTGCAACTTATATGCCCGTGCGTCTTATGAATATTTACCAACTCCTCCACGCGAGGTAAATTTCTTAAGCGGAGTTCAACAGGTTTGAATACAGAGTTTTCCTTCTCCTAGACCGGTTGCCTAACCAAGGTCTGCCCTACTATTTATCCATAGATGGAGGGAGAGTAGGATTCATACCTTTCCCAAGGGTATCAGCGCTAAGTGAAACGCAATTACCACAGGATTTGAACTCGGAGTGACGAGTCCATTTCCCATGACTCTAACCATTACACCACACGCTTCCATATATGCCATCAAATACGGAATGTCAATTTTAAACCACTTCGTCTATATGTTTTCCAATAAGTGATTTACTTTCTACATTCATTTTGCCTTCCTAAGATATTTTCAACGCAAACTTTGCTTATTTCTTCCATCCGTTGTGGCCACCACCGTAGATATTTTTTAGTCTGATGTAGATGTCACCAGCTGTACACTCCTCTTTGATCTAGAACCTGATTACTCTTTCAAAGAATTAATTATGCAATAATTGAAATACAGGCGTCATGCCGAAAGAATTACAACTCCTCCTTCTGTGAGGCCGTCACATGTTTATGAATGGTTTCGTAGAAAAATGCAACTAGACATTATTTTTTGCACAATCTTCGAAAATTGGAATAGTATTTTAAATAACGTTGTTCAATAATAGGCTCTTGAAATATATATATATATATATATATATCTTATTATAATGGAGATTGTGTGTTTTTCTGTCTGTAACCGAAACTATACTCCTACTCAAGTCACAATTCTCTTAGTTATTGACATCACATTCTCCATGATTTTATTTTTATCTAAACCTCAATTATTAATAAAATTGTCTTACATTATTAATACTGTTAACTATGTCTACATACGGACAACATGCAATTATATTTATATATACAACAAAATAGCGGTTTACAGTGTGAACGGGAAGGCTAATTTACATATTAATATTAAAAAATCGAATTTAATAAATATGTGCTTAGTATTATTGATTTCTAACTGTTTGGTTTTATTTTAATGAAATATAAGCAAAAATCTCTTCAATGAATCTTAAATGAAATCCATTAACAAGTATAAATAACTGTCATTTTATTCTTTACTTCCTCTTTTAACTAAACACTTAAATTAGAAAAAATAACAATGAAAGACGAGAGTGATGGAAGAGTAAGTTTCAGTTGTTCCATTTTTTATTATACGCCCTCTGTTTCAAATCTTTTATTATCCTCCCTCTGTTTCAAATCTATTTATCTGTATTCTTATTTAGTTTCATTAGCCTTTCTAATTGAATACAATATTTTATTACATTAAAACTTAAATACTTGCACCCGGAGGGTGCATATATTTGCTAGTATATATAATGTAAATACGGTGAGGAAATTAATCCGACAATATTATATGTTATATCTTAAAGATATTTTCTTCTCATATATATATATATATATATATATATATATATATATATATATAGAGAGAGAGAGAGAGAGAGAGAGAAAGAGAGAGAGAGAGAGAGAGAGAGATTTAAAAATTTGTTTTGGAATGAAACAAAGAAATCACAGTGCTCAACAACAAATTTGTAGGAGCTTTATTTATTTGTTGATTTTTTTAAATATAAAAGTTTTTCATAAGCAACTACCCAGGTTTCAGGTTATTTCACCATCGTCAGGTTGCTAAATCTTCTGGTGTTTATTTGAAGACATTTCAGCAAGAAAGAGAGTTAGATAAAAAAAAATACGAATAAACCAAATATTCATAGTATGCATTTCTTTGTGAATGATAATATGCAACAAACGTTGAACGTTTTGGTTGTTGTTTTATTAAACCATAATCAAGGCGATATTAGAATGTGTTGTTATAATGCTTCATCAGGAAAACCTTTAAGCATCTGAAACACGCGATAAATTCCTACTCGAACAAGCGTTGAATTAATTTTTTTCTTAAATTCAAACCATTTTGCGGACCTCTTTTATTATAAAATATTTACTTTTCTCACGTTGGACCTACACGATGCTTATACATATATGGAGGCGCGTGGGCTAGTGGTTAGAGTCGTGGAAAATTCCTAGACGAAGCTGTTGACATTTCACATAGCGCTAATACCCTTGGGAAAGGTATGAATCCATATATTCTCCCTCCAGCTATGAGTTAAATAGCAGGGCAGACAGGGTCCTTCAGACTTGGGTAGATAACCAGTCTAGGAGAGGGATAACTCTGAATTCAAAATTCCTGAGGTCGGTCGTTGATTGGGTTTGTGGCAACCCTTGATGTACCAATTCTTTCCTATCGACTGTGCCAAAAAGTGTGGATGGTCCAACACAAGCCTTCACCACTATAAACAAATCACTGTGTGGGTGTTCATTGTATATATGAACCCTCTTGCATCGAAAATCGACGAGAGAGTCCATAAAAAAATAAATAAATAAAAAAATTTAAAAAATATATATATATACCATAAATTCTCGAGTATAGTCCGCCCCTGAGTATAATACGCAGCTGTACCTCTGAAAAATGCGTCTGAATAAACACTGCGGACAGCAAATAGAGACTCGGACATTGCTTAGAATATATTTTTCATTTTTAACCTCGTATATAGTACGCACTAGGGATTTTAACTTTTAACTTTTGGGAAAAAAATGCGGATTATACTCGATGATGTACGGTATATTGTACCATATCCTGCTCGTGCGAATGTGTTGGGTAAATACATATATCATAACATTTTGGTAAACTGTAGAAGATACACAGAATTTTTCAACTTATTAATATAAAGTTTTGGGAATTGATGTTTCAGCGTATTTGTTTATATAAGAAAAAGATACCTGTGATATCTCGTGAGTAAACCACCATAACAAATCCGGAGCCGGAGTGTTGCATGGTGCCTTTTCTTTACCGGCACTAAATAGGTATATGTTATATACTTTCTTACTTCTTACTCTGTCGTCTATTCTTCTGGCCGCTTGCTTCTGATCGTCTATCATCTATCTTGGTCTGGTATATCTTCTAAGGTCTCGTCTGGTCTTCTATTGAGGATTCCGGGTCTGGTTTCTGTTGCTAGGGATTTCTTGTTATCAGAAGCCCTGTGTCATTGTTAGCTTTTAGTAATAAACACAAGACTTCGATTTACGATGATGTTACTTTATTCGTAGATCCCCAGACCAGACAATGCGCGCGGATCCTTACATCTTGCTAGCTCGGCTTCTAACTTCTAACTGACTAAGTTACTTACTTAGTATCCTTAAACCGGAAGGGGGCTTTCTATCGGGGTTCCGTTTCTCACGATCTATCCCCAGAAAGCAAGGTCAGAGTGAGGTCAAACGCTGTCACTCACTATCAAGGCCATCAGCTATACTGATAGCCATAATGATTTCTACACTACCTTAAAAATGTATTAGGGATCCAATTATTATGTAACAGGAGTCCCTAAGGTAGAGTAACTCTGTATTTCAGAGCTACCCAGCAACTCCTTCGATACTGTCATTGCCTGTAAGTGCATAGGGTGTTATCCTTTCCCTTGGACCACAGCGACAGGAATCTGCTGCTTGGACAACACCACATTCTCCTAAACAACCCGCCCAGGCTACTTAGTTAAAAATAAAAATTTGGACACTACGCCATCGTCTTTCGCAGACGGGAGGATTCCAACCAACCAACCAACCAGCCAATATCACGGGTGATATGAAAATATTGTTGAAGTATAAACGCGCTTTTCATATAAGAAAAGTGCTTTTATACTACAAGTATATTTTCATGTTACCCGTGATATTACAGGTATCTTTTTTCTTATATAAACAAATATACTCTTTTTCGAAAGGTCAACGTAGAATTAAGAATATTTCTACCCAATATATGCTGTCAATTCTTTTCCTTTGCATAAACATTTAGAATAGATTTTTTTTCTTCAGAATTTTAGAAACCTTTGAATTATGCAAAGGTTAAAAGGTGCTTGAATTGCATTCTTCTTGTTTATAGACTGGGAACCACAAGGGTCCTTGTTTGTTACCGGCCCTCGCTAACTCTGCGTATGAGTAGCACATGGACCTGTGCGGTAAAGTGAGGAGCTGATGGTAGGTGTGACGCTCTACCTCAGACGCCAAAACAATCACCTTGGTCTAGAGCTAGTGAAAAGGGTATACTCTCTAACTGTCTGGCTGATACTGACTTTAAGCCACCCTGACGACTTTACTATTTTACTCGCTTCATATATATATATATATATATATATATATATATATATATATATTTGCTAATGTATAAGTTGTAACTTACCGGTGGGTATGAGTACGATCGCTGGAAGCGCACAGTATCCAGAGGTTAAGATTGAGAAAAAACAAATACAAAGTGCTCAATACAATGTAGAGCTTCCATTGTTAATATATATATATATATATATATATATATATATATATAGAGAGAGAGAGAGAGAGGGGGGAGAGGAAGAGAGAGAGGGAGAGAGAGAGAGAGAGAGACTCTCCTATCGTAAACGATAAACGAGGGTCAGCAGTGAGTGATTCGTTTCCTTCAACATTGTACATGCTACCTAGAATACATTTCATTTGTGTTTTCTCGAGTGTGATACTAGCCCAGCCTTGCTGCGAGCTACGTAGCCACACTGACATAACATTTTCTAAAGTGAAGTTTTGACATCTACTCTTTCACGTAGTGCTTAGGGTAACGGTTATTATCAGAAATGGAATCGGTAAACCGAGTTCAATTCCTGGACGAGGCCATTTCATTCCGAGCTAATGCCCTTGGGAAATGCATGTAGTCATTTTTCTCACCTCAGCTATGTGTAAATAGTAGGACATACTGAATTATTTAGCCTTGGTTAGGCAACCCGTCTAGAAGAAGGAAATCTATGCATCCAATCCAGCTGTATTTGCCCTTGTGTCACATCCAGTGAGGAGATTGGACAAATAAGCTGGTGAATCTCAAACAAACAAAAATTAACAAGAAAATAACGATTAATATTCATAGAAATAAGTCACAATTTTCAAGCGCCCTTTTTTCCTTAGCCTTGAACCAGACTAAGCTTGACTGTTGAAAGTTCTAATAGGTATGATGAGGTAGTCAACAAGGAGGAAAATAGACTGTGGAAATGAGATATCGAATATTTGTGCCGGTGTGTGACTGAATTTTAAATAAGAGATGTAACAGTATGCTTACACGTAAAAAAGACACGGAATTAAAATAAGTTAAGTTAAATATATGATAGGCTGTCTTTGTGAGAAAGCGACAGAGACACACACAGACAGAGCCAAGGAGAGAGAGAGAGAGGGGGGGTAGCCAATAAATTCGTATTGAAATACATTAGTTGTTTTCCAAGATGTAATTTATGAAATGCAGTCTCATGCAAGTCGTGACTTTTAAAAGGTAGTTAAACTAAATTGACACACACCCAGTTGGAGATAAG